>JAWWES010000002.1:5300521-5323586 GCA_035583135.1 Lophotriccus pileatus
TACCCTCAGGAGCCAAACAGAGCCCCGGCGTAGCAGATCCAGCACTGTCACATCCCGATGCAGGAACTCTGAGGCCATTTCGCTGAACGGTTGAAAGGCAAAGTCACAGAGGAAAACATTTGGGATGTCATAGAGGAAATTCCTCACCCTCTGGAAAAAGGTCATGTGGTC
Organism: Lophotriccus pileatus; assembly: GCA_035583135.1. NCBI lineage: Eukaryota > Metazoa > Chordata > Aves > Passeriformes > Tyrannidae > Lophotriccus > Lophotriccus pileatus. The sequence continues at coordinate 5,300,693 of JAWWES010000002.1, forward strand.
TGTGTGTTGTGTAAATAACCTGGGAACGTAGGAAGGGGGTTTGGGGCACTGGGTGGCTTCAAAATCCAATCCACAGGGGATTCCTCGGAGGAAATACACAGAGGGAAGGGAAAGATGCTCCGCCAGTATTGACCCACAGGGTATGACAGGGTCTGTGAGGACAGCATCAAACTTGCTCTCCTCAAGGTATTTGATGAGCTCTTGGTTTTTCAGGAGCTGTTTGCAGCTGGAGATCCCAAAGGCAGTGACTCTTTTCGTCCCTTCATACACTTTGAGAAACCTTGTCAGGAAAGATCCTTCTTCAAAGGAAATATGAAAAAAATCCTGGAAGACTTTCTCCAGCTCTTCCTGTGTGTAAGGCACTGGGTACATTTTCATCATGAAGTCCTTGGATGGCTTGATGTGCAAAGTGACTTCGGGGGCCACCACGACCACTTCATGTCCCCTGTGCCGGAGACTGTCCAGCACCTCCCTCATGCTGAGCCAGTGGCTCCCGTCCACTGGCACCACCAGGAGCTTCCCCCCTGCAGCCAAAGCCAGCAGGGACAGCAGCACCACCAGCCTGGCTGGGACTGCTGGGGGAGCACCCAGCCCCGGGGCCATTCCTGCACAGACCAGTAAGTGCCTCTGAAGAAGAACCTCCCCAGCTCCATGGCTTTTAAGCCATCTGGGCCGGGCTTTTGTCTGGGTGATCTTTAGACTTATTTGCTGTTTGGTCAATGTTTAATCACAAACATGGCAAAGATGGAAGAAGAGGTCATAAATTCCAGCCAGTCTGGCAGACTCTGCTCAGGGCAGCAGCTCCCCTGCGGAACAACCCCCTCTGTGCATTGGAGGAGCTCTGGTTTTGCATGAATGCACTCTGGTTGGGGAGGGAAGAGGGCAGGGAGGCCAAGGTGCAGCTGGAGCTGAATTTGGGCAGAGATGCAAACAAGAAGGGCTTCTACGGGTCCATCAGCAGAAAAGAAAGGCCAGAGGAAGTGCATCCCCTCCACTGGGTAACTGGACAGGATGGACAAGGAGAAGCCTGGAGGACTCTTTCTTGCTTTAGTCTTCACTGGCAACCCCACTGCCCTCACATCTGTATTAGGAACTGATAAAACTTCCCTAATGATTTTCCAATGCATTGTTTTAACTAATCACAAGCAGGGTAACTTTCTACTCTGTCACGTGCCACTGTAGCCAGAATTTAACAAGGTTTGCCACAAGGTTTTCCCAAGTTTGGGAAAAGTAACGGATTTACCTTTTGCTAAAGCAACTGGATATGCTTGGAAATGACGTCAGACCTAGAGGGAGGTTAACAAAGCCTGGGAGAGAGAGATTGCTTAAACTGGCCACATGAAATGCAGAATTTATGGACCACAAGGTTGCAGAACCACGAGATAAAGAAGCAACTAAGCAAGACAATTCAGCATTTGTATTGAACCCCTCCCTATCTGGGAAAAAGGGAATTAAAAGACTGAAAATACGAGCCAATTAGCATGAGAAGCAAGAAATCAATAACAAATAGAAGACAGAATACTAATTAATAAAGGGAATGGTGTAATTTATAGCCAATGAGCATTAATTTCAGCAACAGATTGGCACCAAGATGGGGTTGGGGGAGAAAAATCCCACCCTCTGTAAGAGAAGCTCAGGTTCATGACCACCTGAGGAACCCAAACATGCATTTGGGTCATCCCCCAAACATACGGGACCCCATATTCCCAGAGTCCTGAGGGAATTGCCAAGCCACTCTCCAGGATATTGGGAAAGTCACAGTGGAGCCCCAGGCAACTGGGAAAAGGGAAACACTGCACCCATCTTCAGACAGGATAGAAAAGAGGAGGAAGGTCATGGACCAGACCCTCCTAGGAGCCATTCTGTGATTTAAGGAAACGAGGGATCCTTCACCAAATCTGCTCCACAGAGCTAAATAACACAACACTAATACTCCAAACCACAGTTTCCAGTGTAAGAAAATTCCTCCCCCTCTTGCCAGTCTGTATTGTTTTCTATCTGTGAAAAGATCAGAAAAAGATTTAAGCTTCACATGGGAAATGGGCTGGGTTTTTTCAGCAGTTTCATATCAGAACACTGCAAGGAAAATAGAAAATTGGTCCTCAAAGGTCATTTCCATGAAAAGCCTCTTTTTGGAAGGCTGGGAGGAGGAAGGACACAGGGATGGCTTCTCCCAGCTACAATTAAAACTGAATTAGCACTTTTAGATCAGTCTGGGAAGAGTTTGCCCCAGGGCCATGAAAGCAAACCACATAAATGCATAGACAGGATTTGCAGACAAGCCCTAATTAGGAAAGTTATGGCACAGAAGTAATTTTGACAGTGGGATAATTTACCATGGAGGTTGATGAGTAGTTTAAGGACATTTCTCAAACTACTGCAGCTCCCTTTGTAGGGAAGACAGCAGATGAAGATAAAGAGCAACCAGAACATTACCTACCCACTGATGAATTATGATGCTTCATTTCTAAATTATTTAAGTGTGGTTCCACCAATCAAAAGGATTCGTTGTTTTTAAAAATCGATTGTGACAGGAAAACAAACAGTTTGAGTTAATAACACTCACCTTTAAACACCTGGTAAGACAGGGATCACCCTCACCCGTGGGTGGGTCTGCGCCTCTTTAGTGCAGTCGTGAACTACTCCCACCTAACCCACAAAAACCAGTTGGGACTGCTAATTCTATAGACAGTTACCTGCAGGAGTGAGAGAGAGGTAAAAGCAACCCCGGGTTTTGCCCATTTCTTTGCCGATTTCCCTTATTTTCCTTGCCCTTACAGTAAGTAGATTTATGCTGTATAAACCTCGCGGTTTCACGTACGCGATTATTTACACACAGAGCACTTGCAAACGGTATTAAACACTAATTATTGTATCTTGGAGTCACTGACCTGAGACAAGGGCTTTTTCTTCCCACAGTTTATACCTCCAATAAAAACCATGTTGGGCATCGCTGGCATGGGGTACTCAAAAACAAAATCCATCCTTTTAAGCCAAATGGAGCCACGGCTCAGGAGCTCATTCATCATTACCAGTCTGCCAAGAACCTCCGAGGCCAGAAGTTCGAACGGCAGATATAGGCAGAGCGGCAAAGGAACGACTCCGATGCCTTGAGGAGGAGGTTTTCCACACGCTGGAAAAACGTCATGTGGTCGGAGTTATCCGTAAATGTTCTCGGGACGTAGGAAGGGGGCTCTGGGCATTGGGCAGCCTGCAAATCCAAACTGCAGGGGAGCCCCCGCAGGAAGAAAACGGAGGGGATGGAGAGATGCAGCGCCAGGATTTGCCCACAGGGCACAACGGGATCCGTCAGCACAACCTCGAATTTACCCCTTTCCAGGTATTCCATCAGATCCCGGTTGCGCAGCAGACTCCTGCAGGAGGCGGCGTAGAGCCGGGAGATGAGCTGGGCTGTTCGGTGCAGCGCAGCGAGTCTTTGGAGGGAAGGTCTCGTCTCGAAAAGCTCATTCCTGAAGGAGCGCACGCGCTCCCTCAGCTCGTCCCTGGTGAAGGGCACTGGGTACGTTTGGAGGGTGTAATATTGGGATGGCTCCACGTTCAGGTTTCCCTCGGGTGCCACTGTGAGGATTTGGTGCCCTCCCTGGCCCAGCGCCACCAACAGCGAGCGCAGGCTGAGCCAGTGGCTCCCATCCATGGGCACCACCAGCACCTTCCCACCCTCGGCCGGGCACAGCAGGGGCAGGAGAACCCAGACCCCCGCGGACACCGAGGCACAGGCACCCCTCCCAGGAACCATAGCCCTACAAATCCGAACTCCGCTCACCCGCCCAGGTTTTAAACAGACCCAGACTCCCAAATTCCATCTTAACGACCCGGCTTTTCCAGCAAAACCAGTCACCGGGAACCGCTCAAGGCATTGATGAGTCGTTTGAGAACAATCAACTCGGGCTGGCCAGAACTGGGCTCGGTATCTCAGTCAATCCCTGTGCTGACTGATCAGCAGACTGCGCCAAAATTAAATCCCAAGCCTTTGAATAGTGCTGGCACTTGGAAGTAACCAGGCTCGCTGAAAGCAGGGATTAAAAACGTTTTCTTGCTTTCCTTCTTTTCGGTAGGCATCTCACAGCTGTTCTGAAATGCTTGTCGGGTTTATGGTTAAAATTATAAAGTTATGCCACTGCAGAGCACCAAGTCTGTGTAAATCCTCAGGAGGAGGCTCTGGGATTTACACCCAGCTCTGGGATTTACACCCAGCTCAGCGCCGGGTCCGGGAACACCACCAGGTACAAATGTAATCCAGTGCAGCAGAGGGTTGGATCAGTGAAGGAAACACCCGAACTGATGCTGTCGTGCACCACAAACTCTTTCTCATCCTGACCTAAATCTCCCCATCATTTTCTTCTCCCAGGAGCAACAGGAGTGAAGAATCAATATTCCTGCAATAAATACTGCTGCCGGACTGTGATCTTTAGCCCCTGGAGAAGACGAGAGTGACCCTTGTATCCAGAGCAGAGCCTGATTTTTAGCTGGAGTTGCTCCATGGCCTTGCCTGTGGGATGCATTCCCAGAGGATCTGCAGGGGTTTGTCCCTGAGGAGCCGCTAAGCAGCTCTGATGGAGAGAACAGATAGGAAAAAGCACCACCCTGATATAAGTGACAATCTGAAAGGGACTTCTGTGGAAAAGCAGATCAACAGAAAGAAGCAATTCCAGCCTGGCATCAGGTGAAGTAGGAGGAGTGAAGCAAAGCCCGAGGGGAAGGTTTGCTCTAGGGAGGACTTTACAAGCCTGGCTTGTTAAATAATGCAAATGTCTTTTCTTGTAAAAGAAGATTCGATTCACAAAGGCCTGAGAATCTGGGGGAAGAGTGAGAGTGGTGAGAGGCAGGAGGAATCCGTTCCCTAAGGATCCAGGAAGGCTGGCAAGTGAAAGAAGTTCAAGGGAAGAAGAGAGGAGAGTCTGTTCATTTTGGAATCCTGTTCACAAAGATAAAACTTTATCCTCTCTGGGAAACAAAGGGATTTGTTGCTGAGACACCTGGGTGACACTCAGATTCAGCATCTGCCTACTCCTGTGTCTCCTTTTCCACCTAATCTCTGGCTTTACATGAGACTGTTCTACCTACAGGATATCCAGCACATGCAGCAAGGAGCTAATACACATCACGAGCTCCAACAAGCTGATCAGGGACTTTATGGACCACAGCTTCCCAGGCAACCAGCCATCCACACTGCCCGATCCAAACCTAAAAATGCAGTGGAAAATTCAGCTGCCTTGGTCTGAAACACAACACTGCTGGTATATAAAAGAGCACAGGATGCTCCTGCAGGAGTTATTTTTCTCACTAGATAAGCAACAAATGGTTTTGAAGAAATATTCTCCTGGCTCTTATGAGGCAAAGAATTGTTGGAAGAGCTGTTATAATCCAGCAGCCCTTTTGGCATGAATTCCTGCCTGAGATGGTGCTTGTATCCCTTACTTCAATTAAACACAGCACGGCACCGGATCCCCTCAGCAAACAAACCCCCGTGTTGGGCAGACCTGAAGAAAGGAGGTGGGATTACATCTTGTGCCTGTTTTTTATGTGCATACAGAAAGTCTTAAAATTATACCTGTAGGTAGAATCAAAGAATCCCAGAATGGCTTGGGTGGGAAGGGATCTTAAAGCCCATCCAGTCCCACCCCCTGCCATGGGCAGGGACACCTTCCACCAGCCCAGGTTGCTCCAAGCCCTGTCCAACCTGGCCTTGGACACTTCCAGGGATCCAGGGCAGCCACAGCTTCTCTGGGCAGCCTGTGCCAGGGCCTCCCCACCCTCACAGGGAAGAATTCCTTCCCAATATCCCATCTAACCCTGCGCTCTGGCAGTGGGAAGCCATTCCCCCTTGTGCTGTCCCTCCAAGGGAGAGGTGTGATCCCTGTCAGATGCTCTGGCATCACACAGGTGTGGGACTGCCGGAACTCTTCCCTTGTTCCCCCTTTCCCAGCCCGTCACTGACCTCAGACAGTGCTTTCTTGTGCCCGCAGTTGATGCCTCCAATGAAAACCATGTTGGGCATTACAGGCATGGGATAGTCAAAGGCAAAGTCGAGTCTTTTCAGCCACACGGCCCCCTGACTTAAAAGCTGTGTCATTGTCACTGGCCTGTGCAGGAACTCCGAGGCCAGCTCTTCAAAGGGGGAGAAGGCGATGCTGCAGCTGAAGGACTCGGAGAGGAAGATCAGGAAGTTCTTCACTCTCTGGGAGAAGGTCATGTGGTCTGTGAGGAGGGAGAACATCCGTGGGACGTAGGAAGGCGGGTCTGGGCTCTGGGCAGCCTGAATGTCGATGTTACATGGAACACCCCTCATGAAGAAAACACTGGGAATGGAGAAGTGAACAGCAATGATCTGCCCACAGGGGTTGAAGGGATCCGTGAAGATGGCATCAAATTTGGTGTCCTGGATGTATTTCATCACCTCCTTGTTGTAGAGCAAGGATCTGCAGGTGGATTCAAATAAGGCAGCGCTCTTCCGGAAATCTTTCAGAATATTCCAAAACCTGATCAGGAAAGGCTCTTCACTAAAGCACCTCGGACCAAATGAGCGTATCATTTCTTCCATCTCTTCCTTCTTGATGGGGACAGGATAGGTTTTCAAGTCATAGACATCCGAGGAGTCAATGAGTATCTTGTTGTCCGGTGCCAGAACCACAATTTCGTGCCCTCTCTTGCTCAGCTCTGCCAGCACTTCCCTCATGCTGAGCCAGTGGCTGCCCTCCATGGGGATCACCAGCAGCTTCCCAGCGCTGGCAGGACTCAGGAGGCACAGGAAGGGGAGCAGCAGTGCCCACAGCATGTTGGGAGCTGCTCGGAGAGGAGCCCACACACTGCGAGGCCGGGGCTGGCTCTCGGGCTTTTTGTAGCTGTGCCCCACCCATGCCAGCATCCCACTTGGCACCACTTCCACGGCTCCCTCTGGCCTTGGACTTGACTCCTGTTTCAGGCATTCACAGGTTTGCACGCAACGGAGCCACGGCAGGTGATTCATCATCATAAAAGGGAAAGGTCAGGTTTGTGCTGCAAAGGTGGCTCTGCATGAGCCGAGAAAGGTGTGTTACCTTTACTCACCCGAGCTGAGATACCTCAATGCCTCAGACTCCTCTCCTTGCCCTCAGCCACCACCCTGACATTTACTGACAAATGCAAGTTGCACAGTGAAATGTAACTTAGAGATAAACATGAGAAATAGGTGTTGAAGTACCTAGGTTTGGGTTTTTGTTTTGTTTTTCATAACCCAAACCATTGGGCACTGCTGAGAAAAATTCAATTTCTTTCCATTAATGCAAACTCCCACTTTTTTCTGAGAGAAGCAGCCAACAGGAAGCCTTTCCTCACCTCTCCACACAACTTTCACCTAACCCCTTATCTTGTCAGCTCTGAAATGAAGTTGCAAAACAGCAGTTCACCGTTGTACCTCCGATAACACAAACCAACGACACGCTTCCAATTCACCAAGTCATGAGTTGTTCACTGGCCAGTGTTGGGGCAGTTCATGACCCCAGTTCTGTGAGTCCGGGTCCTTCCTGGTTATGAATTGCTGGGGCTTTAAAAGTTGGTGAGAACCTCTTATTAAAGTTTCCAAGTTCAGAAGTAGGTGGCAGGGCAGGTGCCTTTGGATGGAGTTCCCTTCTGCAGGGTGTTCAGGGCTCTACAGGCCTGGTAGAGTTTTCTTTTCCCAGCTTTCTGCCCTTCCCAGGAACCTGCCCTCCAAAAGGAGCAGCTCCATCACCCACACTGTCTCCACACTGGTAGTTCACAACATGGATTACCCTAATGCAAGTTTCGAACAGCTCAGAGGAAGGAGGTGCACAGAAAACACACTAGTCACTCATAACCCTTAACAAGCTGTTGAAGGAACACTAGAAGGCTGATACCCAAAAGCCCACACTAGAATTTAGAGAAAACACCCAGAAATGCTTCAAACCTAATTCAATAACCTGTAGAAGAAGGGGAGGATAAAAAAGTAGGGGAGCATTTGTTTTGATAGTGACACCTTGACACAACAGCAAGGAAAGGAATCCATGTGGCAGATGGTTGTGACAGAAAAAAAAAGATGCTGAATGGGTAACACTTAAGCCCTATAACCTTCAGTGTGGATAAAAGGAGAGAAGGGATATATGGAAGTATAGACAGACAGTTCCCACTGGGAAGGGAAGACACCAAAACTGAAGTGAGCTTCAGTTCAGCAAGAGCTTAACAGTTGCATAAAAGTTACACGTCGTGGAAGATCTCATAATTAGGCCTGATGTGGCTTTAGGATAGCCAGGAAATGATATAACCTGAATGCTGAATATTAGCAAGTCCCATTTTTGCCTCATGCAGGACTTGTCATTAGCTTTTTATCTTTAAACACCAAGATGTTTTCAGGTGGGATTTGATGTAGGGATGGGAGTGGCATCCCTGCCAAGTGAGATGATCTTCCACGTCCCTTCCAACCCAAACCATTCTGTTATTCTACAATTCTATTTTCCTATTTATATTTTTTCCTTTTCACCAGAAATAAACAAACAAACAAACAAACACCAAACCTCAACAAAATAAAAGGTTATACCTGAGAGAGTTTTTTCCTCTGCTGACAGTTTATCCCTCCAATAAAAGCCATGTTGGGCATCACTGGTCTTGGGAACTCGAACACAAAATCGTATCTCATTAACCAAAATGACCCATGGCTCAGAAGCTCTGTGGCTGTCACCTTCTTCTTCAAAACCTCATATGCAAGATCTTCAAATTTAGAATATATTGGCTTACAGTAGAAGACCTCCAGGAGATGCACCAGCATGTTCTTCACACGCTGGGCAAAGGTCATGGTGTCTGAATAATACAGGAAGAACCTGGGGATGTAGGAGGGAGGGTTTGGACACTGAGTAGCATCGAAATCCATCCCACAGGGAAACCCTCGCACGAAGTAGATGGAAGGGACTGAAAGGTACTCAGCCACCAAGGGTCCACACATGAGGATGGGATCCGTGAACACCACGTCAAACTTGCTCTCTCTCAGGTCCCGCATCAGGTCTTGCTCATGCAGGAGGCTCTCGCAGTTCATGAAGAAGACCTTGCATAGCTCTACCGTGCTTTGGTACGAGGCAATAATATGTTTCAAAACAGATCCTCCAACGAAATGAGCATCAACAAACCCCTTGAGCATGGTAGCCAAATACCCATCCGGGTACGGGGTGGGATAGACCCTCACGGTGTAGTTCTGAGGCTCCTTCGACGTCATGTACAGGCTGGTGGATGGCACCACCACCACCACCTCGTGACCCTTCTGCTGGAGTTTATCCACCACTGGCCGCATGCTGAGCCAGTGGCTTCCGTCCTGAGGGATCACCAGAATCTTCCCACATTCAGCGAGGATGAAAGACGATGTTAGAAGAAGAAGGAGGCTCGTCTGGCCATAGAAGAGCTGGGAGGGCGGAGCCATTCTGGTGGAAGGGAACCAGAGGGTTCTGCTCCGCAGGGCTCTGGAGCAGTTCTTTATGTGCAGGTCCATGCAAGCTAAGCAGGGAACTTATTGACCACAGAAACTAATATTTAACTTCCCATCACTGCTGTGATTAGCCTGCAATATTGCACCTGTTCATGTAATGGAAGGGAAGGGCGGTGTCCTTGGAAAAACATTTGAACTCTCTGTTAATGTTTAAGCTCGGAAGTCTGTCAGCACCTTCCTTCTTCCATGAAACTAAGAGCAGGGCTGGCATCTTGCAGTAATAATTGTGGATAATACCACTGGCTTGGGAAATGATGGAGAGCGGCTTGGCGAGCTCTTCCGCCAGCTCCCTCATCATCCATCGGGTCCCATGGACTTGTGAGGATCCAAGTGGCTCAGCAGGTCACTAACTGTTCCCTTCTCGATTACAGACCTACTGAGAAAAGAAGCCTGCTTTTGCTTTCGAAGGACAGCCCTTAAAATACACCCTGCAGAAGGGCTGGAAGCTGCAGCACCATCTCCTTCGTGGACTAACCCAGCTGAGAACACAAGGCTGATGGTAAATTCCCACCCTCTGGAAGCAGTCAAACCTGCAGCTCTTCTGAAGAGATCACAGCCCCCAGCATGTACCAGGCAGTCCCAGAGCTGAGGAGGAGGAGAACAGTCCTGTTTGTCTTTTTTCCCTCATGGTACTAGACCAACAAAAGAGGAGCTAAATGCTGAGCCCAGGGCAAACAAAGGGAAAGGAGGGTGGAACAGGATTTTTGGGACAGCGCCAGACCAAAGACTTTTGATGGGTGGTGAAGTCTTTTTGGGTGGTGCTAAGCAAGGGGTCCTTGAGAAGAAAAGAGCTGGTGCAAACCCACCACCAGCACAAAGGCTTTCCCGTTTTTTTCTCTCAGTGGTGGTGGGATTCCCAATGCGTTCAGGGGGGAGAAACAAATCCTTACAGCCTTGGAGAATGGGGTTTGTCTCAGTAGACACCCAGAGGGTGCTGGGAGTGCTCTGAGAAGCTCCCCTCTGTCACACTGACAAGGAGGATCCACCTTTAGACGTGGAAAAAGCAATTTTTTAGACAGGGACAAAAATGTGAGGGCAAATATTTGAGAGATGTTTGGGGGACAGCCCAGACTGAAGATGTGAGACTGACCAGATTTATGATTAATTCTCATGAAATGCTGGAAATCTGGAGGCAAAAGGGTTTATTGCAACTGCTGTGACAAGAGCTGACCAAATTCATTTGGAACTTGCTACTCGGTGTGTTTTTTACTCTGGACTTGAGGATTTTCAGCAAAATCAGGTGGCTGAAAATAGCCAATGAAAGTTCTTCTTGACTGTGAGAGAATAAACCTCTGATGGTATTGCTACACCTTCTCATGGACTCCACAGACTTTTTGTTCCAGACCATCAGAGCAAAAACTGTGGAAAAGGTGAGGCAGCAACAGGAAGGGCAGAATTACAGAAAAAAAAATCAAATTAGAGGTAAGAGGAGAACAGCCAAACAGATGAAGAAAGGATGAAGTTCTAGGTTAGCCCAGGTCAGATCAAAGCTGGGTAATTATTATTGAGAAAATTAACAGCCAGGTCAATATTTCAGTCTAACATGATAAGTTTCTCTGTGTTTGTTTTCATTACGAGGAGCAAAAGGCACCTGCAGCCCTTTCAGCTCTGAAGGGTGTGGTGCTCCTGATTTATGTGCAAACAGGGATCTGATGAGCTGAGGGCTCCAGGAGAGAGAGCAGTGGGTCTCTTTGGAGGAAAACCTTCCCCAGTGGGAAGTAAAGGATGTAAGGTTTGTGTTAGACCAGGCTGGAGTGACCCCAGACTGTGGGTTTGTTCTCCTCTCAGATGGGACAAAGCTTGTAGGGGTTATTCCAGGGTGTCTCTGAGCTGGCTTTGGGGAGTTGAGACTGTCCTAAAACTCTCCCCAACTGCTCATCCCTGGGATGTGTGGATTTCTACGGAGCAAACAGTGGGATTAAGGAAAAAGGGTGGAAAATGGATATCTCAGCAGCACTAAAACTAGAGCTAAACCCAAATGTTTGCTGAGACATCCCAGAAGGGTTGGTTCCACAAAACCCAGGATTTGTTTTCCTCCTGTGGGGTGAGACTGATGCCCCAACTTGTGCTCTAGGTCCTGCAAGCAGGAAAAGGCTGCTCAAATCCAAGAGTGATGCCCAGAGAAGCTGTGGATCCCTGGAAATGTCCAAGGCCAGGCTGGACGGGGCATGGAGCAACGTGGGCTAGTGGAAGGTGTCCCTGCCCACGGGACTAGATGAGCTTTAAGGTCCCTCCCAACCCAAACAATGCTGGGATTCAATGTAATTTGATTTCCCAGGTCTCCGGATGACGGATCAGGCTTATCCCTGGAGGAATCCTTGTGCAGTTGAAGCCAGCCCTTTTTTTTTGATGCTGAGCAAGGTCTGGCAAGCGCAGGTTGGTGGTTGCTGACATGAACCTGCCCAATTCCCCCCCTCAGGTTTTTCCTGCCCTGGCATTTTGCCTGCACAGGATAAGACAGGATTTAGTTTGGTCAGCGGGACTTCAGAGGAAAAACAGCCCACAAAAGCAACTCTGGGAGTAGGAAAGTCATTGAAAGCTTTGTGGGAGCAGCAGGGAAGGAGATCACACAACACAGATCATTTCCTAAGCTGCAGCTCTTTCTGAAGCTGGAACTAAAAATGATATGAAAGGGATAGTATATTATCCTGAAAGTAATTACTGTCCTAAGAGAAGGGTGACATTTAGGGCTGTCCAGGTAACTGTAATTGGAACTAGCTTTTGTACAGCAAACATCGATGTGCTTGATATTTGTAAATAAATATAACGCTCTGAAACCCTTTGTAGATTTCTGTCCACAGCCCTCTATCAGATACCGTGCCTTTAGACTCACGTTAGAGGAGTCATTTAATTTTCATCTCTTTCTAAATTTTAATTTAACCAGAAGACAAAGTACCCATGGCAAGGGGAATCTGAGGCAGGAGGGGGGTTTTGTGTTTTGCAGCTTCCTTCACTATCTCTTGTACAAACCACGGGAGGTGCAGGGATGTGGAGAGGAGACAACGGAGATGAACCTGGTTAGAGCAGCACCGTCAGGCTGAGACATTCCCTTTAGTTCGAAAGGACCTGTTGGAAATGCTCGTTTATCAGAGCTCCCCACGTGCTGCTGGGTCTGCCTGGAGGGTTTCAAAACAGGACCTGGGCTCCCGATCCTTGTGCTCAGAGGGACCAGGGGTTTTTTTTTTCAGCTGCATTTTTTCTTTACTGGAGTAACCACCTACTTAAATCTGGGGTTTATTTGAATGTTTGCAGTTAACCAGCTGTTTAAGTCAGTCAATTAGGTTACAAGAAGTGGGAAGAACTTGGAAAGGTGGCTGTAGCTTCGAGCCCTGGATTTTGCCTTGCCACGAACTGTGTGTTTATGACTGGCCCAAAAAAGCAACTTTGTCTTGAATTTGGCTACAAATGAGATGTTTATCAGAGCGTCTTGGGGCTCAGGGTTTACTTGGCAACTTGATTTCTGGCTGTTAATGGATCTGTAATTGCTGCTGAGAGCCACAAAAAGTGCAGGGCAAGAGAAAACCAGGCTGAGGCAGCCAGTCTGAGTCCCCTGAAGAGCAGTTTGTCTTCCTTGAGGCCCCGGCGTGTGGCCCCATATTCCCCCAGCCCCTCTGAGAGGATTCCTACAGACCTTGGGCTTTCACAGAGTCACCTGAGTTGGAAGGGACCCACAAGGATCTTCAAGCCTGAATCTTCAGTGACCGAATCCAGGGACTCACCCACAACCTTGGCATTATTTTTTATTTATTATCCCCAGGCTAATATTTATTCTTGTCTTATAATTGCATTTCTGAGCAATAATGACCAGCCCAGGGCTTCCCAGTGTGTGTGAACAGGTAGATTTTTTTTTTTCCCCTCCCCTCTGATTCACTCCACACTTGTTTACTCTCTGCTGCATTTCTGCCTCCTTGCTGGGCCCTATTCCAAGCGAAATAGGAGAAATTCTTCTGCTGTCTGTGGAAAATGGGGCTAAGAAAGGCAGAGGGGAGGAATACACAAGGTTTTGCCAGGTCTGGAACATGTGATTTTCACCTGCTGAGAGTGTGAAGACAGAAGGTGGTGGGTACAGAGATAAAATATTTGGGTGAGATATCATTCTGTAGAAAATGAGGGCAGGATGGCTCTGCCCTTGTAGCAAACTTACAGACTCTTTGCATCTCTGAGATCCTCAAGATATATAGTAAATATCATGCAAACAGCAAGAATTTGACTCTTAAATCTCAAACTACTGCCAGCCTTTGAGTCTAAAGTGAATATATTCCAGTTAATAATGTTATTCTGGTTTGTCAAGTTTATTCTTATTTATCAGGTTTAGTGGGCTCTGCACAAGCCTGTCGAAGAGCATAAAAGAAATCTGAAAGAAAGCAAAAAACCACCCCTTCAGCTCAAAGACAGTGCAGGGATATTGCGTGATCACAATTCAGGAGGGAAGGAGTAATTTCCAAGGGAAGAGATTTGTGTCCTGGAACAAAATGATGTTAATATTTCAGAGGCTACGAAATAGCTTGGAATTTCTAACTCAACTTTGAAGACCCTGCAGAACAATTCTGGTAAAAGCAAATGTCAGGAGATAGGTGTGAGAACCTGGGTTTTGCATTCACCAAATACACTACTGAGGGTTATTTCCTCCCATTTCAATGTGACATTTATGTTCCACCACCCCAAACAGGAACAACTTAACACAGACAGGCAATTTGGGAATGAAATGGTAGGAAAGTACAACCAAAGCAAATTAACTGATGTTGCAGAGCGTGGGCCTTTGGGGTTTCGGTCAGATTAAAAAAATGTGTCAGATTCCATTAAAATTAAATCCAATCTGGATCTGCTTGGCGAGTAATACACCTTCACTGAGGACAGTAATTTGTAGCTGGCAGATGAAATCCCTGTTTTTTGTGAGAAAACCCTCATTGATTCGACGAAGTCTCTCCATGGGGTGGTTTGATTTCAGCCTGTGGAAAACAACTGCAGGATTCGAAGGGAAAGGAGCCTTACCTTAGCCAGTGGTTTCTTCTTAGCACAGTTGATTCCTCCGATGAAGACCATGTTGGGCATCACAGGCCTGACGTACTCAAAGACAAAGTCAAACCTCAGCAGCCAGATGGAAGCAGAGTGCACAAGGTTCATGATGGACACATCCCTCTGCAGGATTTCCGAGGAGAACTTCAGCGCTTCTTCGTAGAAACCGTCACAGTACTTGAGCTCCAGCAGGGAGACCAGGGCGTTTTCCACCCTCTGCAGGAAGCTCATGCGGTCCGAGTTGAAGGTGAACAGCCGTGGCACATAGGACAGGGGACTCGGGCACTGTGGGGCCTCGAAGTGGAGGTTGCAGCCGAAGCCCCTCATGAAGAACACGAAGGGCAGGGAGAGGTAGTTGGAGAGCGTCGCCCCGCACAAGAACACGGGGTCCGTCAGCACGGCGTCGAACCCACTCTGGTTCAACGCCCTCAGGGTCTCCTGGCTGCGGAACAGGTCCTTGCACTGGCCAAAGAAGGTGTTGAAGACGTGCACCGAGCTCCTGTACATGGCCAGGACGTTCAGGGGGAAGGGGAGACCCCTCAGGTGGGTGTCCACGTAGTCGCGGAAGGCGCCGTCCAGCTCCTCCAGCGTCTGCGTCACTGGGTACGAGAGCACCTCGTAGGCCTGCGAGGTCTCCATCTGCCAGCTCACCTCCGGCATCACCACCACCACCTCGTGGCCCCGCTGGCTCAGCTTCTCCACCACCTCCTGCATGCTCAGCCAGTGGCTCCCGACCATGGGCACCACCAGCAGCTTCCCTCCGGCTGAGGGGCCGGGCGGGAGGAGGAGGAGGAGGAGGAAAATCCAGGCAGAACAGAGCCTCGGAGCCATGTTCCTCCTGTGGCAGTGGGAGAGGCTTCTCCTGCAGGCTGTGGCTGGAGGACACTTTTGAGGGACAATGATGGGTGTAGCGCTGTGCTTTGAGATAATCCCATAGTTAATAATTCACTGCTTTGGATTGCGGGTGGTTTATTTTTATTTTTCTTCTCTTTCGAAAGCCAAACCGTGACCCTTTTGTGGGCTGAGGCAGTTCCCTGGTGTTAATGGGGAATTGGCTCCTCAAGGAGCTTTTCCTTATTTTTTCCCCCCCATTTTACCAGTGCCTGGAATTATTTCTTTGTGGGGAGAAACTACTGGAAAAGTGGCAGACAGCAGGTTTTTGTCAGAACACAAAACACGTGAGTTTCGTGGTCACAGGGAAGGTGACCAGTTTAACAAACAGCATCTTCTCACAAAAGGGGCTAATTTATATATTTTGTAAAGAGGGAATTTGCTTCTCTGCTGAAGAGGGAATGTCCTGCCCTGCCCTCCTTCCTACTGCGGGATGCATTTTGCATGCAAACCTCATGGCTCCCTTAAGGTGAGGAGGGGGGTGAAGTTAATCAGTATCTTGGTGGTGTTGGGAGCTTTCCAGAGACTCTGTCCCTTGGACTGGGTATCCCAATGAGGATTTATGGGTGAGTCAAACTTCACTGGGTTCAAGGCAGGGCGAGATAAGGGTCATTCACTGCTCACATGTGAGCCAGGGGACAGTGGGAACGTCGGATTTGGGTAAGAAGTCATGGATCTGGGGATGAACTGACAATGCCAAGGGAGAGAGGCTGTGCTGGGAGGGCAGAAAGGACATGGAGGGGCTGGAGCGTGTGCAGGGAAGGAGCTGGGAAGGGGCTGGAGCAGCAGGAGCGGCTGAGGGAGGTGGGTGGGGGCTCAGCCCGGAGAAAAGGAGGCTCAGGGGGGACCTTCTGGCTCTGCAACTCCTTGACAGGAGCAGGGGTTTGGGCTCTTCCAGCACATCTCAACTGACAGGACGAGAGGAAATGGCCTGGAATTGTGCCAGGGGAGGGTCAGACTGGATATCAGACATTGCTTTTTCACTGTAAGCTGCTTTTTTCGCGTGCAGGGAGGGGGTGGCGCCGCCATCTCTGGAAGTGTTCAGGAGGCTCCTGGAAGTGGCCCCAGGGCACACGGTTTATGGGTGGGTGGGATGGTGGCACTTGATGATCCTGGAGGTCTCTTCCCACCCTGATGGTTCTGAGTTTCTGGCGGGATCAGGCTGGGTCATTGTGAGCTCGGCAGGGCATTACTGGGGCAGGCACAACACACCTGCCAAGGTGCAATAGGACAGGAGACCCCAAACCCCCTGGCAGGAGATTCCAAATCCATGGCAGGAGATTCCAAAACCCCTCTAATAAATCCATGAAGGACATCCCCAAACCCCTCTGATAAACCCATGGCAGGAGATCCCAAACCCGTCTAATAAACCCATAGCAGGAGATCCCAAGCCCCGCCATGCGCAGGGACACCTTGCAGTGTCCCAGGTTGCTCCAAGCCCCACCCTGTCCTGGAACACTTCCAGGGACGGGATATCCACGCATTCCTCGGCCACCGTGTCCCCTCCCCCCAACTACAACTCCCAGCATGCCCCGCGCGGCGCCCCGCCCGCTCCCGGCGTGCCCTGCGCAGCGCCCCCCAATAAAGATGGCGGCGGCCGCGGTGCCGGGAATGTAGGGCCGCGCTGGGCACGGTCAGTGGCGGGGCGGCACCGCCTTTTGGGGCTTGTCGGGGCGTTACTGCTGGGCTTTGGGGTCTCTTGGCGGGGCCTTACTGCAGGGCTCTGGCGGCTTCTGGTTTGGGGTTGTGGCGCGAGGTTGGGATCTCCTGGAATGGTTTATTGAGGGGTTTGGGGGGATCTCCTGTCATGGGGTTATGGGGGGGGGTATGATATCTCCTGTCATGGCTTTATTAAAGGGATTAGGGGACCCCTTTCATGTGTTTGGGATCTCTTGTCATGGGTTTATTAGAGGAGGTTTTGGGATCTCCTGTCATGGATTTATTAGAGGGGGTTTTGGGATCTTCTTACACGGATTTATCAAAGGATTTGGGATCTTCTGTAATGGATTTATCAGAGGGGTTTGGGATCCTTTTCATGGGTTTTGGAACGTCTTGTCATGGATTTGGGATCTCCTGCCATGGATTTACTAGAGGGGTTTGGGCATCCCTTTCATGTGTTGGGACCTCCTGTCATGGATTTATCAGAGGGGTTTGGGATCCTTTTCATGGGTTTTGGAACCTCCTGCTGTGGATTTGGGATCTCCTGTCTTGGGGTTTTTTTGAGGGATTTGGGGATCTCCTTTCATGGCTTTACTAGAGGGATTTTTGGATTCTCTGGTCATGGATTTATTAGAAGGGTTTGGGATCTCCTGGATTTCTTTGAGAGCTTTGGGGATCCCTTTCCTGGGTTTGGGATCTCCTGTCATGGATTTATTCCAGCCTTGGCAGTGGCACACGATGTGCTCTGAGCTGGCCCTGCTTTGGACTGGAGACCTGCCCCAGAATTCCTTGTAATCCGTATTCCTGAGTGGCTCCAAGGGAAGCAGGCCGCCAGCAGCAGAGCTTGGAGGCTCCAGGAATAAGGAGCGAGGGAGGATTTGGCAGCAGAGCGCTTCCCTGGAGTGGTGGGTGGGGGTGTCTCCTGGAGCTGTGCCTGCTTGGGATGAACATTTCTCTGGGGAAGGAGCTGCTGGAGATTCAGGAGAACAGGGGCTGAAGTGCAACAGGCTCCACTGCAAAAAGGAATGAGGGCTGTGAGATGCTGTGGAAGGAGTGCCAAGCCTGGGAACTGCCTCTGGAAGCACAGGAGGTGGGGCCTTTCCAGAGGTTTTAAGGCAGTCAAGGGACAAAAGCTGATGCAAAGCTTTGGAAGGGATTTGTTCCCTCTCTGCTTCCATTGGGAAGTGTCTCCAGCCACGTTATTTTAATCTGTGAGGGTTTACAGGGGGATTTCTCTTGGATGAAGGAACTGAAAGAACATTCCAGAACCAGCAGGTCTGTTCCCAGCAGAGCTTTTCCATAAATGCTTTTGTGGGAAGGGTTGAAATGGGCTGGAGCATGGAATGGTTTGGGTAGGAAGGGACCTTTAAAGATCATCACACCCTCCACTAGCCCAGGCAGCTCCAACCTGACCTTGGGCACATCCAGGGCTGGGATATGCCCCAGATTCCCTGCACACCCTGTGCCCCATCCTCCCAGGGAAGGATTTCTTCCCAATATCCCACCTAACCCTGCCCTCTGGCACCTTCAATCCATTCCTGTAGTGCTGGTTATAAAGAGAGTTTTAGGAGATGAGCCTGATGAGCTCGCAGCTCCTTTGGATTTTCCAGAGGTTGCCACTGGAAGCTCCCACAGCAATTAAGCCCAGAAAGCTCTTAAAGCAATTAAGACCCAGAGGAGAATCACTGATTTAAAGAACTGGCTGAGGGGCAGGAAAATGGGTTAAAACTCGTCTCTCCCACAGGGGGAGTTACTTTGTGTGTTCACCACGGATTGAGTTCAGCATATCCTACATTACATTAAATAAACAGGGAATGCTGGTTGATTTTTTTTTTTTCTTTTTGACCCTTGTGGAATTAAGTGAAAGCAGCTTTAAAGCTTTCGAGTCTTTGTGCTCTCAGAGAGGTGAAGGAGAAGTTTAAGGGGTGTGGAGGAGGTGGATTAGATGAAAGATTTAATTATTAAGGTACGAGACAAGTCCAGTTGTTGTAGGTTAATTCCAGCTGTCTGGAAGCTTTTGAAAGGGGTGGAATAAGGTCAAGGTGTGTAAAACTGCATATGGGCTGAAGGTAAATTAGGGAAGGGTTATTCCCTGCTCCAGAATAACTCAGGGATTACTTGTTTTTCCTTGCAGGAAACTTGAGCACTCCGTAATTCTGGATGCTTAAAAGGGCTAATTTATTTTGCTACGTGTGGTTTTTGTTTTTTTTTTTTTGTTTTTTTTTTGCTGGTTCCAAATCAAGTTGGAATGTGTTTGATTCTGTTCAGGCCCGTGGGAATAGAAATGCTTTTAATTCCTCTTTATTACATCAATTTACAATTTTTTGCCTGGATCTGATGTGAATTTTTAGAATAAAATGGAAGGCAAGTATAAAACCAGGTTTATATCTGAGGGTTTGAGTGGGTTCAGTTGCCGTTTTTATAGCAAATAACTCCTTTTGCATTTGTTTTGTTCCAAGGACTCTTTTGCCTTCACAATGTTTGGGGACTTATTTGACGAGGATTTTTCCTTCATTTCCAACAATCACTGGGGAAAAGGGAAGACATCAAAGCCCAGAGAGTGTGAACCTCCAGCTCCCAGGGATTTCACCAACCTCAGTGGGATCAAAAATCAGGGTGGGACCTGCTACCTCAACTCCCTGCTTCAGACTCTGCTTTTCACTCCGGAATTTAGAGGTAAAGGCTTCAAAACCTTCTTTAAAATAACAATTGGACTGTTATTTTAGGGAGGCTTTTGTTGCTGGATATTTACGAAACACGAGGAACTCAAGGTCATTGTCAGGAACAGTTCACTTCCAATAAATTATTCTGGGATGTTGGGCTGTAAAATGAGTTTGGCACAAAATTTAAGGATTAGAAACAGTGAGTTTTCTTCCAAGTTACAGTTTGGGTAAATAAATGAGGTTTTTGCTGTCTAGAGTTGTTAATTTTATTAATCTCATCACTGCAATTCCTGAAAATGATATTTCCCAATCTGTCTTTCCTTCCCAGTCCCTTTTTTCCCCCCTTATCCCTTTTTCCCAGATGTTGTGATTTTTAAAGAGGTGTTTTTCTTTCCTGTTCCAGAGGCTTTGTTTTCTCTGGGACCTGAGGAACTTGGCACTCTGGATGACAGCAGGAAACCAGATGCAAAGGTATTGGGAGTTCTTTAGTCATTTCTCGGGGTTGAGTTGGAGGGATTTTGTTTCAGTTCCTGTAACCCTTGTTGTGAGGAGGAGGGAAAGCCTGAGTTTAACCCCAAAAAGCAGTTTGGGTTGGGTGACACTGGATTTTCCACACATTTCTAAGTTTCCAGTGCCAGAAGCTTTTGCTTCAGGGATCAGATATTGAGTCTGTCTCTGCTGGAATGTTCTCCTTCCCATCTCCTTCCGTCCCACCATGTGGAAATCTGTGGATCATGGTGTGTTGGAGCTGAGGGCAGGGACAGATGGGATATTGGGAAAGAATTGTTGGCTGTGAGGGTGGGGAGGGGCTGGGATGAAATTCCCAAGGAAGCTGTGGCTGCCCCATCCCTGGAAGTGTCCAAGGCCAGGTTGGAGCAGCCTGGGCTTGTGGGAGGTGTCCCTGCCCATGGAATGAGATGTTCTTTAAGGTCCCTTCCAACCCAAACCGTTCCATGATTCTGTTGGACTGCAGATTTTTTTGAGAACAAAGTGTCCCTGCTGTTTGGGTGTGAATCAAGTCACCTGTGTTATGAAAGTCACAGCCAGAGGCAGTTTATTGCAAATTTTGTACCAAATTACTGTGATCTAAGTGATTTTGGTGACTCTTTCTGACCTGTTCGGGTATAATTTGTGGGTTTTGTTCCCAGGTTCGAATAATTCCATTGCAACTCCAGAGGTTGTTTGCTCAGCTCCTGCTTTTGGACCAACAGGCTGCATCCACCACAGACCTCACCGAGAGCTTTGGCTGGAACAGCCATGAGGTGCAAATCTCCAGCCCTTGGGAACTTGTTTTCCTCAATGGAGGGTTTTTGTTTCTTGGAGTTTGATCTTTAAGACAAGTCTTAAAATCCTTCAGGCTGTGGAGGTGACCTTGGATTGGGTCAGCTGTTGTGGGATCTCCACATGAACTCCCTGCCAGTTCACAGGAAGCTGCAGAAGATGGTTGTTCTCTTTGATACATCTCCAGTAGCTTTTCCTTGTTTTTTACGGGGATGTTTTTCCAACAGTGTCCTCAGATACTTTTAAATTCTTACCCAAGTTGAACTGTGTCACTCACCTTGGAGTTCAGTGCCAGGACAAGTGGGAATGGCCTCAAACTGCCAGAGGGCAGGGTTAGGTGGGATATTGGGAGGGAATTCTTGGCTGGGAGGGTGGGGAGGGGCTGGGATGGAATTCCCAGAGAAGCTGTGGCTGCCCCATCCCTGGAAGTGCCCAAGACCAGGTTGGAGCAACCTGGGCTAGTGAAAGGTGTCCCTGCCCATGGCAGGGGGTGGAATGAGATGAGCTTCAAGATCCCTCCCGACCACAACCATTCTGGAATGATTTCCAAGTGGAAGCATCTTATGTGGGCTGTAGGTGATGTACTTGGAGCTGCTCAGCATAACCACCTCAAGGACAATAACAAACGTGGTGTTTTGCTCCTCAGGGAGTAAATTGGGAGCAGTCAGAGGTGGCTCTGGGACATCTGGTAAGTGCTGCTTTTGAGGAATTAGCAGAGAAAAGAGCTCTGTTTGACGTCTCCCTGTTTCCTGGGGCAGGAGATGAGGCAACATGATGTGCAGGAGTTGAACAGGATCCTGTTCAGTGCTCTGGAGACCTCCCTGGTGGGGACATCAGGCCATGACCTCATCAACCGCCTGTACCACGGGATCGTTGTCAACCAGATCGTGTGCAAGGAGTGCAAGAATGTCAGTGAGAGACAGGTAAAGCTGGGGCATTTTCCCCCACATGGCTCTGCTCAGTGTGCTGAAGGTACTTCCAATATTCTATTATTAAGTAAAAAAAAAAAAAAATCTCATCTTTTTTGTGACCTTGTTGAATCGAGACTGGAAGTCTTGGCTGTGTTTTTCAAACCACCTCCATCACAGGGAAGAAAACCCCAGGGGTTCCTGCATCCTCTGAGCCTTTGGGAGATGCAGTTACCTCACTGCTCAGCTCTCTAACAACAGCAAAATATGTATTTACAGTCTTTGATGCTCTTTGTGATTCCAAAAGAATTGGGGTTTAAACATTAATTTTTCTCTTCTGATGGTTCTTCCCCGTCAGCAGCGAACATTTCTGTCTGCTGTGGTGATGGGAATGCAGATCTTTCTACTGCCCCATGAACCTCCACCACTCTAATAGCTCCTTTTTTGTTGTCCTTTCTGTGTAGGAAGATTTCTTAGACCTCACAGTGGCGGTGAAAGGTGTTGCTGGCTTGGAGGAGGCCCTGTGGAACATGTATGTGGAAGAAGAATACTTTGAAAATGACAATTTGTATCGGTGTGGAGCCTGTGATAAACTTGTTGAAGCTTCGAAGGTAACTCCTTGGTGACTCTTAGAGCTCAGTTTGCTTGGTTGGAGCCTCCAGCTCTGGGGTCTCCAGCACTGGAAGGACATGGAGATGTTGGAGCGAGTCCAGAGGAGGCACCAAGATGATCAGACGGATGGAGCAGCTCTGCTCCTGGGAGAGTTGGGATTGTTCAGCCTGGAGAGGAGAAGCTTTGGGGTGACCAAATCATGGCCTTGCAGTGCCTGAAGGAGCTACAAGAAAGATGGAGAGAGACTGGAGTGCCAAGACAAGGGGGAATGGCTTCCCACTGCCACAGGGCAGGGTTAGGTGGGATATTGGGAAGGAATCCTTCCCTGTGAGGGTGGGGAGGCCCTGGCACAGGCTGCCCAGAGAAGCTGTGGCTGC
>JAWWES010000002.1:5323686-5344037 GCA_035583135.1 Lophotriccus pileatus
GGGAGGCCCTGGCACAGGCTGCCCAGAGAAGCTGTGGCTGCCCCTGGATCCCTGGAAGTGTCCAAGGCCAGGTTGGAGCAACCTGGGATTGTGGAAGGTATCCCTGCCCATGGCAGGGGGTGGGATGAGATGAGCTTTAAGATTTCTCCCAATTCAAATCATTCCATGATTCTATGAAACCTGAGCAGCTGTGTCAAGAAGCATAAAGAGAAAACCCAGATCCGTGTAATGAAGAAAACTGGAAATTCTCTCCTGAGGAACCCGAATGGGAGAGAAAAACGAGCAGAAGTTGCCCTGCACAGGGAAATGGGAACTGCTGCTCGGTGTTTTGTGAAGGAAGCTGTTGGTGCACTCTGCCCTCTTCCCAACAGCAGAGCTCCTTGTGCAATCCAAACCCCACAGCTTGATGTGGGAGGGAGTATTCCAAAGGGAAGTTGAGGACAGGCCGAGTTAATCAGTGCCTGGGGAGCTCGGGAACACTCGGCAGTGCCTCACGTGCCTTGGTGCAAGGGCTGGTTGGAATAAACTTTGCTGGGTTCAAGGGAGTGCAGGGGAACAGTTGTGTGCCTCTCAAAGTGCTCATCCATGCAGGAGGAGAGTGGGAACTCTGGATTTTGGTAGGAAATCCTATAGCAGGGGATGTCAGGCTGTGCTGGAAGGCTGCAGCGTGGAGGAGGGATGTTGGAGCAGCACAACTCTTGCATCTCTTTGCACTCTGGGGCTCTCTGGAGTGGCTCTCCCTCCCTTTTTGTTTCCTATTCCAGGACTTGACCAAAATTTAATGGCACAGTCTGATTTCACACTGAGCTTGGCAGAACGTGGGATTTTGGAATCCGTGTTCCACGGAGCTTTGCCACATAGTCTTGACAATGGATGCAAAGGAAATACCTAATTCAGGGGGTTTGTTGAGCCATGTGTGTGTTCCTGGGAGGTTTTCCTGGAAATGGAGAGCTGGATGGAGACATGGGAAAGGCTCAGGAATGTGGCCATTGAATATCCAGTTGCATGCAGAGGTGCTTGGTTTTACTCCTCCCAGGATGTGTCCCACACCAAGCTGTTCAATGTTGATTAATATTGTCCCTCATGAAAATGGACCCTCTTGGCTTTCCTGCCTGGAAGGCGCGCTTTCCTATGTAAAGGAGGGAGACTTTCAGTGTTGTGTGGCCATGGAAATGGAATTACTGACTGGACTTTCCCCAGTGTCCTTCGTTTTCTGTAGCAGGACAGGGATCATTGGTCCAGGAGGATACGGGGCTTAACATGTGGGAAAGCTCTGGCTTCCTTTTCAAGTGTTGGGAAGTTGAGGATGAGGGAAGACAGTTTAAATTCCACCCCCCCCGGCTGTGTCTCTGGTTGGAGCTGAGTTCCCCAGGGGGTGCAGCCCTGCTGTGCTCTCCCTGCGGGCTGACTGATGGTTCTCTCTGGGATCCCTTGCAGTCCGCCAAGCTCCGGAAGCTGCCACCGTTCCTCACTGTGTCGCTGCTGAGGTTCAACTTTGACTTCGAGAAGTGCGAGAGGTACAAGGAGACGAGCTGCTACACCTTCCCCCTGCGCATCAACCTGCGGCCTTTCTGCGAGCAGGTTTGTGCTGGGCCCTTCTCCCGCGCCTGCTGCCTTGGCAGAGCCCCCACAGCGCAACTCCGAGGGACCCAGGGGCTTCTCCTCTGGCTTTTTGGCCAGAAGCTCGGCTTTATTGCCACTTTCTGAGGGGGGAAATAGTTTGTAGCTATCCAAGGGTATATTAATCCTGCAAAACTTAATCTGCCCTTCCCTTGAAAACTCCCAGACTTCTCAGCTGGAAATGGAAGTTGTTTTTGTATCGTCACTGTCTGACCGCGGCGTGTGGAAATTGAGCTGTGTGTGTTTTATGTGCCCCCAGTTATTCCATTTTTTCTCAGGGATCTGTGTTGGGATTCACAGATAGGATTTGGATTAGAAACTGAGTTGTATTGTCGCTTCCTGACGATTTTGGATCCTTAAAGAGCCCACTTAAAAAAAAAAAAATTAATAATGAAATAAAAATATGAATCAATAATAGCAATTAAACATTTAAATAAATAATAATAGTTAAAATTAAGTCAAAGATAATTAAAATGGTAAATAAATAAGATTAATTAAATAATAAATATTAATAAACAAGGTTGCCTGGTAACACAGAGAGGTTGTGCACTCCCCATCCCTGAAAGTGTCCAAGGCCAGGTGGGGCAGGGCTTGGAGCGACCTGGGACAGTGGAAGGGCTTTCAGATCCCTCCCAACCCAACCCATTCTGTGGTTTGTATCACTCCTCCCTTGTGTTTCCAGCACCCAAAAAAAAAAAAAACAAACCCCAAAACAAAAAAAAAACCCAAAACATTTCAAGCTGCAAAAACATACCCTGAGAAATCCCTGCTGGTTATGGAACTGCCCTGGGGTGCACGACTTCCCGATGTGTGTCCTTGTGACTGTTCTTATTTCTCTCTTTCAAGCCTGAAATGGATGATTCAGAGTACATGTATGAGCTCTTCTCTGTTATTATACACAAAGGTGGCTGCTATGGAGGACACTATCATGTTTATATCAGAGATGTGGATGAATTAGGAAACTGGCAGCTACAGGTAAGTCCTAAAGGGTTTTCTTTTTTTATCCTTCCTTGCTTTATTTTCCAGGAAAAGGGTGAATGTGCAGCCAAACTAATTAATATTTTACAAGGTTTTTGGGGTGTCTTACGTCCTTAAGAAAGATAATTAATCAGAATTTCCTTCTAATTTTAATACAGAATAGTCAAACCCAGTGGTGTGTGATGCAACAGCATCTATGAGTCTCTTCTCTTTGTTGCATAGGAGGAAGAGGAAAAGCTGATTGAAGATAAGTCTGGAAGAGATGCTGAAAATTCCAAAGAAACTGAGAATCCCCTGGAAGTCTTAAAAGGGATTTTAGCAGAGGTATGGTATGTAAAGGGTTTATTGCTTGGATTTTGAGCCTGGAAGGGGTTTGTGTGTGTGAGAGTGGGCAGGTTTGAGTGTACAGAGCTCCTCTGAACTTACTGGGAAGCAACTAAAACTTAAAAATGTGAGGCTGGAAAAAAAACGGAGGCTTGGAAAAAAAAATTGAGGCTTGAAAATTTGGGGCTGGAAAGGAAATTGAGACTTAAAAAAATTGAAGCTTGGAAAATTGAGGCGGGAAAAGAGAATCTGAGGCGGGAAAAGAGGATTTGACAGTAATAATTTTTCTTCATACAGGAAAATGTCCTTTTTCAATATTTCTTAAGCTGCCCCCCAAGCTGTTGGAAAAGGGGATGTTACATTGGCTTATTATAAACCAGGAATGATGGAAGCGTGGGCTTCTTTGTGCTTTTGGAGCCTGTTGTTATCCCAGTTTTTCGTTCCTCTGCAGGAAGACTCAAAGCAAATTCCTGTGGATCAATTAGGGCAGAAATTATTGGAGAAAAAAGGGGTGTCCTGGAATAAGAAGTACAGAAAACAATATGGAGCGTTAAGAAAGGTAATCCCATGGCTGGTAGTTTGGGTTTTACTGCTGACATAACTTTATAGTAATAATTTATATTCCTGTTGAACAGTCAGCTGGATGATAATTGAAAATATGGAGGGTAGCAAGGTGAAGTTTGTAAGGGGAATTTTGGTTCTATACAGTATGTCCCTGAAATGAATACTCCAGGAAAATCTTGTTTTCCTGCTGGTTACTGTGTTTTATAAAGCTTTAAGGAAAATACTTATGTGTTTGTGTTGTAGCTATCTGGGAATTACATGGGGTTTTTTTTGAATGGAGCTACCTGCTGTACTCTAATATCACAGTAATTATGGAAATGGGGGTGGGAAATCTGGCTGTGAGTCACAGAAACAACTTAGGAGCAACCCAGTGTTAAAATAAACATTCCCCACTCGGTGTGCTCTCAAAAATGCTGCCAAAGACAAGTGCTGGGTCTCTGCCAAAAGCACCTTGATCCCTATTCTTGAAATAACTGTAAATTGTTTTAAGCTTTTGGAAATAGCCGATGAACCTTTGGTTAAAGCTGAGATTCAGATTTAGGGGGTTTTTCCTCCTTCTTTTGTTGGGGGTTGTTTCATTTCTGTGTTTGGTTTTGTGGATTTTTGGAGGGGTTTGAGGGTGTCACAGAAAAGGTCAGGTGGTAAGAAAACCACATTTTTCTGTCTGAACTGAGCAAATCCCTGGGGAAACCCCATGAGATGAAGTTTGAAGGGGCAGGGTTTGTGGCTCAGCTCGAGGGTGACTCGTGGGGAGCAGCTGCTGCATTTCCAGCCTGGTGCCTTCATCCCGCCCTTGTTTCCTCCCAGTATTTGCAGCATCACCCTCAGATATTCCAGCTGAGCCCTGATGCCAACAAGGTTGGCCTGAAGGAAGCCCACAAGCTGCTGGTGGAGCTGGATCCTGCAGGCCAAGCTCTGCAGGGCCCTCCTCAGAGCAACAGTGTCCCCTGGAACTCGGAGAAACCCCCCCCCAGGCCGAGGGCCACCCCTTCTGGTTGCCACTGGTTTGATCTCAACGATTCCAAAGTCCAGCCCATCAAGGAGAAGGATATTGAGAAACAATTCCAGGGTAAAGAGAGTGCCTACATGCTGTTTTACCGAAAATCCCAGCTGAAAAGGCCTCCTGAAGGTACACAGAGCTCATCCTGATGTCCGGGGGGCTTCCTGCTGTGACAGTTTTTTTGGGCTGTTGGGCTTTTCTGTCCTTTCCAAGAACTGAAGATCCACTTTTCCTTGTAGTGATCCCTTGGGGAAAAAAGGGTTAAATGAAATTAGTGACCAGTTAATTGGCTACAGATGACACTGGTTTTTTGTTTTTTGTTTTTTGTTTTTTTTAAATATGCTTCACAATTAACAGCAGAAAATCCAAAACAAACACAAGTTGTTGCTTGTGGCATTTATATTATTTTCCCTTAAAGCTTGATTGGGAGAATTAAATTATTTGCTTGTTCTTTGTATCATCTTGCAGTTGAATTTTCTCTATTCTGAACACAACTACTTTTTCAATGTAATGTTTCATCTTGACTTCCTTGTTTGCCAAGCACGTTTTGAGCCAAACCAGCCTTTCATTCTTTGTTGCAGCACGTGGAAACCCGAGGTACCAAATTCCTGAGCACCTCCTGGATGAAATGAATGCTGCTAATACAGAGCTGCAAAAAAAGAGGTATATTGATGGCACTGTCCCAGGCTCAACCAGCTCTTCCCTGCAGGTCTCCAGAGGGATTCGAAGGGAAGAAACACCCTGGGTAGAGCCAGATGCTGAAATGATTCAGTGTCACGGAGGTTAATTGAAGAATGCGATTTGTGTTCCTGGGTTTTTCCTTCTGGTGATTCCCTGCCTCCCTTTTAGGGGCATAACCAGGCATCTGATGGAATGTCAGTACTTACAGTTTAAAATTGTACCATTTTTTGATGAAAATTGGTGCAGTTTTGGAAGGAGAAGGGAATGCATTATCTTCACTGTGTTTCTGGAGGGAGTCCTCCCTAGGGAGAAGGGGGAATGACTTGTTTTGCTGGGAAAGAACAGCTGCTTTGATATTCTTTGCCAGAAACAAGGGAAGAACTAGTGGTGCTCAGGGTGCTTGGAACTTTTCCCTTGTGGGCGAGTGAGGATACACCTGAATCACAGCTGAATTATCAAAACAGAGACACAAGAGTGACAGGTTTTATGGGATTTTCCCACAAGGCTGGGGCTGCCCCATCCCTGGAAGTAAGTGTTCAGGGCAAAGTTGGAGCAACCTGCTCCAGTGGAAGGTGTCCCTGCCCTTGAGGGACACCATGGATGAGCTTGAAGGTTCCCCTGCAACCCAAACCCTGTCCCCTTGGAAACACCTCTTCCCATGGCCTTGACGAGACAGGGAATTGAGCCATGGACGGGTTGCCATGGCCTTGATGGGACAGGGAATTGAACCATGGAGGGGTCACTCCCAGCTGCATCTCTGTGTTGGTTTTCAAGTCACCCTTTCGTTGTTATTCCTCTCCCCAAGAGCTGAATGTGACTCAGCCCAGAATGGCATTGATCTGCATCTGCACCTGAGCTCCTGCTACAAATTCCACAATGGGGCTTTGCATCCCTCCCTCTCCTGGAAAGAGAGCGTGGTGGATCTGACCATTGACAGGAGGAAAACCCTGGGAGACCTTCGCCAGGCCATTTTCCAGGTATTTGCTCCCTTCGGCGAACTCAAATTGCATCTTCACTTGAGCCACAACAACATTTTGCTGCAATTTTTGTTTAAATGAGGAGTTTTCAACTGTAAAAGTGGTTTTAGGAGGCTAAAACTCATGGAGGTTTAGAGATAAGGAAATAGTGGTTTGGGATCTGTTCTTGAAGCTGTGAAACTGCTCAAAAATTTAAGTAAAAACTAGTTAAATTTTCAACAATTTTGTGGCTTCAAGAACTAAAGAGCTTCAAGACTTTAAAGCTCTCGTAAGATTTATTTATGGATTTTATTTATTTATTATTTATTATGGATTGACACTTAAAATTTCATGTTGGGACAGATGTGTCTTTATCTGCTCAAGGTGTGTTCACAGGTGAGCTTGGGAGCCAGGCCTGTAACAGCTTCCAGCAGCTTGGCATGTGATTTACTGCTTGCTGTTATTTTATGTAATATTATATAAATTTGCATAGCATATGTCATGGAATATATGGTATTTATAATATAAATTTAAATAATGTACATCAGATAATTTTATAGAATACAAATTATATATAAATACAGTATTTTAGAACTTATATAATATGTCTATAATATTTACTCAGTTTTATATAATAGCATATAAATAGTACATTTTAATAACACTCTCTAAATCTATATAATATTTATGGCATTTTTCTTGTGATTTTTCCCAATGAGATGTTGGACTCCTGGGAAGGAAACATGGTGCTGAGTCTGGCCAAGCCTTTACCAGCAGGATTACATCTCTACCAGATGCTTGATGGTAAGGCCACTCCAATCAAGGCTTTCATGTTCTTTATGTATCTAAATTTACTGCAGACATCAAAGATTTCATATAGAAACCATCTTGGAGATGTCCATCACTGAACACTCTTCCATCTCAAACTTCCTGTTACGTTACTGAAGTTATTTGTTTCACTCTTAGTGAAATGAGAGACTTTGGGACTTTTCTGGGTAATCTTTGTTGTGAAGTGCAGTGAGACTTCAGCTCTGAAGCAAGTTAAACCCATTTGCTGATAAAAATATATCAGTGTGGATTTTGCCCTTGATTTGCTTGTGGGTGTTTGCTTTCATAGGATTTTCCTGGTAGGTGAAGGAGAGGATAGAAGGAAAGGAGAAAATGTAGGGAAATGTAGGCAAGTGTGAATTAGATTTAAGCTGAAGAAGGAATCTTGTAAAGGGAAATATTTAGATAAAGAGTTCATTAATTTATTAAGAGCGTTAGTTTTGAAAATCATCCTTTTTGTCTTCCTGTTGGGCAATTCTAAGTGTTAGTCTCAAAAAACTTATTCAGCTACTGTTAAATCTGAGAGAAAACCAATGTTTTGCCAGCAGGTCACCTGACTCCAGGGCATTGCAATAAAACATAGAGACACTCAGAGTGCTCCAGGTATTCCTCCCACAGTTCTTCAAGTGTCAAGGACTCTAAAGAACCCTGAGCCTGACTTGCTGACCCTGTTTGTGTGTTTGGGGGGTCAAAAAGCTCATGATGTGCTTGTTTTTTAGGAGATGAGCTGAGCCTGGATGGCATCGGGGTGGCGGATGGAACAGACATCTTTGTGTGGAATGGCAAAGAGGTAAAAGAGCCAAATACCCTCCTGCCTGATCTGAAGAGATAAGTCTGTGGATGCTCTCCCTGAAATTTTCCAGCTTTGCATCTTCCCTTTAATAGAATATTAAGGCTTCTGCTTGGCTTTAAAGTGCTCAGGAAACACAGCATTTTATCCTGTCTACGTAACGGATTAAAGGGTTGTTTTCTAAAAGACATTTATTGTAAAAGTATTCGTTTTCTTCACAGTTTATCAAAGGAAAACCCCAAACCAAACCTGAAACCCCAGACATCCAGAACCAGAACTGGTTTTGTCTTGGTTGTGCTTTTGGGGTAGTTTTTACTCCAGCTTTCTGTGTGATTCAGTTGTCTTCAGTAAGGAAGTGTGTTTATTGCTTAGGTTCAACATCAGGTTTTAAAATCTAACTCTTCTGATCTGCCTCAGCCACATTTGGGTAGTTCTTTAATATCCTGAGGGGCTAAATTCCTTTATTCTTAAGCTGATGGAGACCAAGTGTTCCCTGGTTTCCCAGCTACAGTACCCATGGAATGGTTTGGGTTAGAAGGACCTCAAAGCCCATCTCATTCCACTCCCTGCCATGGGCAGGGGCACCTTCCGTGAGCCCAGGTTGCTCCAGCCTGTCCTTGGCCGCTTCCAGGAACGAGACTTCTCTGGGTAACAGCCCTTGGGGTTGTCCTTTCTGCTCCTAACACCTTTGGGTTACTCTGCTCGGCTATCCAGTAGGAAGCTGCTTTGTATCTAATGAGGAGAGACGTGTCCACCTTTCTGCCTCCACGCTGCCCAGTCTGTGGTGCAAGGTCTGGATCAGCAGTGCCTGACTGTGGAATTGCCCCCCCCAGGTTGGAGGCTCCAAGGTGCCGATGGGCCCCGAGCACGAGCCTGTGGTGCTGAACATCCTGCACCTGGCCGAGCACAACGAGGGAGGGAAGGGCCAGCACTTCACTGAGTCTCAGCACACCTTCTCCTGCAGCACCAGCCTGCGAGACCTGCACACAGCCCTGGCTCCTTCAGGAGGAATCATCCTGAAGAACAGCTCTGGGGCAGAGAAAGAAGCCAAGAACTGGGAAGTTTTCCGTGAGGAAGATATGAAGAAAACGGTCAGAAGTGTTGGTCTGAGGGACGGGTGCTCGGTGCTCATCTTAGACAGCCATGACCAGAGGTGACCACTTGTATTATCAGCATAATTAAACAAAAAAGCCATTTTGGCAAAATCTGCTCAGTTAGAATGATATAGTCTTGTAACTAATTATCACTTTACCTTGCTTTGTATTTAAAAGGTCAGCCTTAAGTTCTGGAGATCAGACACTTGTCAGCTGTTAGTCATTCTTTGCTCTCAAAGTGCATCCCTTTGACTTCCACTTGGGAAGGGGGAGGAAAAAACCTGGTGGGAACAATTTGTGCTCAGTGTGCTGGCAAATATTGGGCATAACCTGAATGTCTGGGAGTTGAGTCTGGGGGACCTGGGTGGTATGAGAGGGCAGAGCAATATCAGAAGAGAATCAGCCCAAGCTGTGCTAGGATGAAGCCACCGTAAGGTTTTATCCTTTAAGGGGAATCTCCCAATTTAAGTTGAATGTGAAGTTGTCAGGGGCAAATTTCTGCTCTCTTTTACACGTCTGTGCTGCCTGACCCTCACCCTGTGATATTTCATCACTGTTAATGACCTCAGAACTATCAATTTAATTGGGAGCTTTGCTGCTGAGTGACCTACCCTGCCAAGGGGCAGCTTTCCTGTCTCTGACTGTGTCTGCACTATTGGTTTTCACAGCTTTGTGAACATTTCAAGCGGCAATCTGACAGCCTTTACCTATGACATCAGCTGGCTCCAAGTGAAGAACTTCTGTGGGGCAGAGGATGAAGAGAAACAAGTTAAAATTACTGCCACTATTGAAACAGTAAGGACTCTGCTTGGCCAGGGCTCTTTTCCCCCAGCTTGCCCATCCCCCTTTGCCCAGTTAATTAGGTTTAGCCTCAGGGGTGAAGTTCTTCTCTGCTCTAAATGCTCTGGAGCTCAGAGTTCCCGTTATTGGGCTATTTGGCAGGTGAATTAAAACAGGGCAGTGGTTTAGTGTGAAGCCATTTTGATTTTTGGCCTGTGCCCTATGTTTGAGGGGATAGCAGGAAACCAGAGCTGAAAGAGGAGGGAGGGTTTAGCTGTGGCATTTATCCAGGCAGGGGTGTTGCTGGCATTCCCTGGTGGGAATGTTAATATTCCTTTGTTTTAGGTGATGTCAGATATCAAAATGAAGGCGTTAAGGGAGCTTCACCTGGAGGAGGAGCTCGGTGAGTGTTCAGCTGTTTCACCTTCATCTGATAACACTCAATTTACTGAATTTACCAGGATTTTCCTGGTTTCTCCATCAGTCTATTCAAAACAGCAGATCCAATGCTGTTTTCTGGGAATTTCTCCAGTTGGGCTTTTATGTCATAGGTGGGAGACCTGGTGTAATTAATCTAACGGTAATTAATCTTAATTGTGAGCCAACTTTCTTACTTGAATTATTTAACATTCTCTCTTTCCTGCCCTTTTTGTTACAGCAAATGAGAGCTGTCTTCGACCTGTTAGTGGGAATGGGAAACTTCTGTCTCCAGGTAAATGGATTTATTCCCTCCTTGTTCTGTAAGGAATCACTGAGGAGATTTGAAGCTCCCCTTTGTCCTTTCCTGGGGGAAGAAATTCACTGATTTCCAGACTTAACTAAGGCAGTTGGGTGGGTTTTTTTCCCCCCAGTAGATTCATTAACAGCAGCAGTACAAAGGTAGAGGTTGAACTCAAGTGTTCAGCTTGGGTTTATTATTTCCATCCTTAATTCCTCCTGTCCGTGTTTAACTGTGCTCCTGAGGGGCAGAGCTGGACAGGAAAGGAACCCCCGGCTTTGGTTATTGTGGTTTTGGAGCAGTGGAGAGAAGCTTTCTGGGAACCATTTTCCATGTCTTTGCCATTTTATTCATACACTGCATTAATAAAGCCCCAGGAGAGATTAATTCCCTTCCAGTCAGTGCTTGTCAGACAGCATCTGGAATGTTGTTCCTGTTCTCAGGGGGCTCAGCAGGAGAAAGAAGCCCTTGCAAACTAAAACCTGTCCAGAGCACAGCACCCAGAGGGGCTGGGAGCTGGGATGGATGGAAAAGGAGGGAAGCTGAGCTCTTCCAGCTTCCTGAAGATGGGGAGGAATCTTGATTGCCATCTTTAACTCCTTAATGTGGAACCTTAGAGAAGGCAGAGGCCAATTAGAGGAGCACGTGGAAAGGATCAGAGGCAGCTTCAGCAGGGGAAATTCCAGCTGCTCTGGTGGTGGGGGGAAAAAAGGGATTCACAGTCGGAATGGTCCCAACAATAGACAGGGAGCCCTGGGACATCTCCCTCTCCTTGCTCTCCTCTTAGGAGAGCTGGAGATATACTGGCAGAGCTGGGGAAGGGAAGCTCTCCAAAGGCCACAGAATGTTTTCAGCTTGCTCTAAAGAGCAGCTCGATAGCATTGGTGTTTCCAGGAATCAGAGGCTGATGTTCTCCATGTTTTTATCCTCCCTGAAGTGCCTGAGGATTACACTGTCAAGGAAGCAGAACTGAAGATGGGAAGCTTGCTGGGGCTGTGTCATGGGAAAGCTCCAACTTCCACTCAGGTAGAGCCATGAGGGAAAGGGTCTCTGGTGCATCTGCTTTTGTAAAGGGCATCAAAGATGACAAGGGGGGGATACTGCTCCTGGAATCTCCAAGCTGTAAACATCCTGGAATCCCAGAATGGTTTGGGTTGGAAGGGACCTCAAAGCCCATCCCATTCCACCCTCTGCCGTGGGCTGGGACACCTTTTGGTAGGCCAGGTTGCTCCAAGCCCTGTCCAAGAGGAGGAGTTGTGGAGTTAATGAATAACTCAATGTCTTTGCTGCTCTGTTTGTGCTGCCTGGATTGGTTTCTTTAGCCCAGGGGTGTTGCAGTGCAGTTTGCTGCCGTTCCTGCAGCAGGGAGTGGTTATTTCTCACTATTCCCATATTTATTCTGATCCCATTTGTAGCTCTTCCTGTACTTTATGGTTGGGAGCGACCCAAACTTGAGCCCTGAGATGGAGATAGTTGTGGAAGAGACTGCATCTGTCAAAGAGGTGAGACAGCTTTGGGAATTCCTGGCTCTGCTGCTCCTGGAAAACATTCCCTACACCCTTTGCCTCACACAGAACTGGAGGGAGAGGAGTTGGGAAAACTCTGTGCTTCCAGTGGTGGCAAAGATTGGTTGGAAAGGGTGGAGTTTGCAAGGTTTAGATATTTAAAAAGTTCATCTGCAAACTCGGGGACAGAATCTATTCAAATAAGGACTTCTTCAAAACTTATTCAAAAAAGGAACATACTGACAGGTTTTTTTAAACAGTTTGGAAAAGCTGACTGAGCTGATGGGAATTTCTTGCCTGAAATCCATCTCATCTGCCTGAAGGATTTAATATGCAGCTCAAAAAAACCCCAAACATCTTGTCTATCTAATATCTAATTATATTGTTTAAAGAACGGCCCAAGAATCAGTCAGTCTTTGAGAGAAAATGTGCTGGAAACTTTTATTTCCCAATCTGGGCACTGAGACAATCTCACCCTGTGTTTCTTTTTTTTCAGTGTCTCAATTTAATGCTGCAGAAATGTGGATTATCAGGTTTGTTGTGTTATTTACTTCTAAAGGGAATTTTTCATATTTCTTAGACAGCTCTTGCCACCCCAAACCTTGTCCATTTGTTGCAATGATCTGTGAGGAGAGGAAAGGATTCTAAACTCACTGTCTCTATAATGTAATTTTATTTTAAAGAGCTTGTCTTAGATTCAAATGGTAAACTGACACTGGAATTCCTTCTCTTTCCTCTTAAACCAGGGAAAATTATTAAGTAGGAGAAGAAAACACATTTATGCCAAGTGTTTCTTGGGTCTGGGGAAGGGCATGAAGGCCATATTTCGTTTAGTCAGAGCTATGTTTAAAAACCAAACAAAAACACCAAAGAAGAAAGAACCTTTCACACTTATGAAGTTGTATCATGCTGGTTTGGGAAAACATCATTGTTTAATTAGTTTTGCATGTGTATTTTTTGGTTTTTGGTAGGTGATAACTGGCATTTGAGAAGGCTTGACTGGTGCTATGAAGCAGGGGAAGCACTAAGTCAGGAAGTAAGAGGATCCTCTTTTTGCCTTGAGTTTCTTTCCTCCCTGTTCTGTAGAGACTTTCCCTGGGCAGAGCTTCATCCAACAACTTGGAGATTCACAAATATCCTGTTTTTTTTCTTCCCACAGAATGCCACCCTGAAGGAACTCAATGTTTGCAGGGGAGACACTTTGGTCATAACAGAAGGAAAACTTCCAGAAAAGGTAAAACAAGAGGGTTTGTGGTTTTAGTCAGCGGGCAGAGATTTGGAATCCCAGAATCCCAGAGTGGTTTGGGATGGGAGGGACTTTAAAGATCTTCTCATTCCACCCCCTGCCACGGGCAGGGACACCTTCCACTAGCCCAGGTTGCTCCAAGCCCCGTCCAACCTGGCCTTGGACACTCTCAGGGATGGGGCAGCCACAGCTTCTCTGGGCAACCTGGGCCAGGGCCTGGAAGTGTCCCAGGCCGGGCTGGAGCAACCTGGGCTAGTGGGAGATGTCCCCTGCAAAACTGCAGCATCATTAGGGCTGGAAAAGACCTTTAAGGTCATCAGGTTCAACCTTTAGCCCAGTGCCATCATGTTCACCACTAAACTGTGTCCCCAAGTACCACATCCACACTTTAGAACACTCCCAGGGATGGTGTCTCCACCACTCCCTGAATGAATCTTTTCCTTCTCCCTGTGATAAAGGGGAATTTTGTGCTCTTTGTACTGAAACAGAAACTTCCTGGTGCTTTCTGTTCACTTTCCAGGGTTTCCTGAAAATTCCCATTTGGTGGCTCAAGCCTTCAAGCCATAAGAAACACGGAGAGAATGCCCAAGACCAAGTGAATGGGATAAGCTGCCAGGTGGAAGCTTTGCAGGTGTCTGCTGGCACAGGTGAGCTTGGCCAAGGTTGCAAAGGAATCGCCTCTGGTTGCTCTGAGGGCTTGGAGTCAACCCCAAGATTTTAATGCAAAGCCTTAAATCCTTCTGAAATGCACAAAGGACTGTACAAGCTGCAGCAAGTGTATGGTGCAAGGAGACAAACGGAGTTTGTGACAAGTCCATAAATGCTGGGTAATCCTGTTGTGATGTTCCTCAGGTGCATTTGCTCGAGATCCCAGTAAATTTTGAGGCACGGACTCTTTACTCTGTCCCTGAAGGCAGTGGCAGCATTTTAAAGCCCAGAGGTGACTTGGCTTCAAATGCCAGACTCCCAATAGCGCTTCTAATTCCCTTCAGGCTGTTTGGCTTTTTGGGAAGCTGGAAAAGGAGTGATGAGTAAAGCTCCCATGGGGTAAAAGACTCACATGCAGGAATTTAACTGGATTTGCTCTTTTAAATGTTGCATCAAAAACCAGCTGGGGCAGGAAAGCCAAGTGAAGGTTGAAAAGGGAGAGGGAAATGAAGTGGGAATGACTAAATTGGAAAATGGGAAGGAAACAGATTTTCCTTTCTAGAAGAAAAGAGTATTTCTTTGTTGCTGAGTTGTTTTGGAGGGCAGGACCCCTCTCCTCTGAGGTTTCTTTGCATTTTTCTCCTCTCTCTCAAACCTTTTCTGAGTTTTACTTTTTCCCCTGATGATTTCAGCAGCTGGGGGCAGACTTACCTTTTCCTTGCAGTAGGATTTACATTTCAGAGCCATTACCAACAGTTAATCCTATTTATCAATGGGAATAACTGCTCCTAGTTTAAAAACTGGCCCTCTAGGATCTGTTGGAATGCTGCTTGTTTGGAAGCTATTGGGATGGATTTCATCTACTATACAGAAGTAGATCCTACTGTGCTTATTCTAGTGGAAGGGTGTGGCAGGGAGTTGGATCTTTAAGATCCCTTCCAAGCCAAACCATTCTGGAATTCCATGATATTCAGAACAGTTGGAGGGCAGGTCCCCTCTCGGAGTGGAATCTCCCCATGGTGGGGCTGGGATCTCTCAGGATTATGAACAAAATCACAGTGACTGCTCTGTTTGTTTCTTCCTCCTCCCCTTCCAAAAGCTTCACCAGGAGTCTCCCACCCAGCCATGGACCTTTGCTATGCTGGCAGGATAGAAATAGCAGGAGAGGCTTCCCTGGAAGAGCTGAAGGTGCAGGTGAGATGTTCTCCCATGGGGGGGTGAGCAGCAGCGCAGTGGGGATCAAGCTCTGCTAACACCACCTTTTCCCTTCCTTTTCCCCTGTCTCCAGTATGTTGTGGCATTTCTTTTATGCCCTGCTCGGGGGTGAGTACCAAGGGGCATTTGGAGCATGTGGCACAGACACCTCCCGAGTGTCCCT
The DNA here is from genome assembly GCA_035583135.1 of Lophotriccus pileatus. NCBI lineage: Eukaryota > Metazoa > Chordata > Aves > Passeriformes > Tyrannidae > Lophotriccus > Lophotriccus pileatus. The sequence continues at coordinate 5,338,797 of JAWWES010000002.1, forward strand.
GCAGTTCCCATCCTCCCTCTGGGGATTCCTGGCCTGTGGAAGCCTTGTTGCACTTCACCGGGAACTCGGGCTTTGCATCACTGTGTCCAGTTTCCCCATGAGAAGCACACACATCCAAGCACTTCCTGAAAATGCCACTTTCCATTCCCACCTTGTTCCTCTATTAGTTTTCTGCTTCCTCTTTTGGTTTTTTTTGGTGTCGAAGCTGGTGGATAAAGAATTGCTCTGGCTGCACGGAAGGTCACGTTTGTCAGTCAGGAAGGTCTGGCGTGGTTTCTTTGGCCAGAAACTAAGGTGCCTTTGCTTTTTTTTTTTTTTTTTAACCAGAAATGTAAGATTTTAACACTCCAAACCCCAAAAACCAAACAAAACAGTCTAAGAAAAAAAAAAAAAATCCAAAACACAAAACCCAACCAAAAAACCAGCACAAAAATACATAAACTAGTCCTGCCAGAAGGCTCTTTGTTGTCCTGAACTGCATGGGGAAGGACATCTCATTACAGTCTGGTCCATCCCAACACTTATTTTTCGGGAATGCCTTTGGTTTCAGGCTCTGCCATGATCCTGCTGTGGAAAACTGCCTGTTTGCAGCTTGGGAACAGGAGAATGGGAAGTGGGGGGGTCACTGGTGAGGGCTTAGAGGAGCTTGTAGAGACTGGGGAACGATTCTAACAGCCTCATTCCCTCCCAGATGTTCAAATTTTGGTTAAAAAAGGAGATTTGATACTTTTGGAATATAAGCTGAGTTGAGAAGTGTTGGGAGGGAGTGAAGCCCAACTCCCTTTGAGGTTGCAAAGGGAATATTTTGATCATAACCACAAGCAGCAGCTGGTGTGCAATAAATGCAATTTTGAGTATTGCCTTGGGAGTCAGTGCAGTGGTTTTCTCTTTTTCCAGGGAGAATGGCTGCTAAAGTTACTGACAAGGTGTTCCTTTCTTTCAGGTGCTGACTTTGCCATGCTGCCAGGAGCAGGTTGTGCCCCTGCCCTCGTTCCTCAGAGTGTGGACAATGGACAGCAAACGCCCTGGGAAGCTCCTGAGGAACAACAAGCAGAGACTCAAGTAGGTTTCTGGGGGAATGTGCAACTGTGGGAGGGATTGGTGGGGAAATAAATCAGGTGCCTGTCAGCAGAAAGCCCATTTCTGGTTGCTTCAGTTTTGCTGAGCATGTTTTTAAATTGGGATAAACTGGGATCACTGCCACAGTTATTCCAGTGGAAGGTGTCCCTGCGCATGGCAGAAGGTTGGAAGGAGGTGGTCTGTAAGGTCCCTTCCCACCCAAACCATTCCAGGATTCTGCTGAGCTTTAATTTAGGTAATTTTTGTACTTTTCTGTCTTTTTCACTTGTGTTCCAGTAGCCCCTTGCTGTGGTGTTCCAGGTGAGCACAGAACCATTGAAGGAGTGATTTAGAATGGATGACAGGAATGAGAGAATCCCAGCCTCGTTTGAGTTGGGAGGGACCTTAAAGCTTATCCCATCCCACCCCTGCCCATGGGCAGGAACACCTTCCACTAGCCCAAGTTGCTCCAACCTGGCCTTGGGCACTTCCCACAGCTTCTCTGGGAATCCCAGTCCAGCCCCTCCTCACTCTCCCAGGGAAGAATTCCTTCCCAATATCCCATCTCTCCCTGCCCTCTGGCAGTGGGAAGCCATTCCCTGTGTCCAGTCCCTCCATGCCTTGTCCCCAGTCCCTCTCCAGGTCTCCTGGAGCCCCTTTAGGCCCTGGAAGGGGCTCTTAGGTCTCCCTGGAGCCTTCTTTTCTCCAGCCCCAGCTCTCCCAGCCTGGCTCCAGAGGATCTCTCTTTTGTTTCCAGTGACTACAAGCTGGGTGCCAGCATGGGAATCTGCATAGAGCCCTTGCAAAGAGAAGAGAATTTGGGGTAAGAGCTCAAGACTCTTTATTTCTTCCAGCTCTGCGTTTGAGAGGAGCCTGTACTGAGCAGCTTTTAACTCCAGTGCTGGCCGAATTAGAAGTGAGAGGATTCAGGAAGATTTGGAGCTTGTTTTTTTGTGAGGGAAGGCGGGAGAGAGTGAAAAGTGGGAATTCTGAAAGTGCAACTCACGAGAATGTCTGTTCTTTCCTCCTGCTGCCAGCCCCCATGAGCTGCTGCTGCGAGTCCAGATGGGAATTCCAGGAGAAAGGGACTACTCTGACTGCAGGGATCTGGTGTGGGATATCTCCAAGGAATGTACCACCTGGGCACTGAGGCAGAGAGTGGCTTCTCACTATTGTCTCCCTGTGGAGAAAATTGAAATAGCCAAATACTTCCCTGAGAGATTTGAGTGGCTGCCAATATCCAGCTGGGTAAGATCTGCAAGGACACAATCCAACAGCTGTTGGAGAGGAATGGGTTGGTTTGTGCTGCAGTTCCTTTGTGATTGTATTTCAGGAGAATTCTGAAAATCTTCTGCTTTTTTTTTTTTTTTTTTTAATTTATTCAGACACAGCAAATTTCCAAGAGGAAAAGGAGGAGAAAGCAGGAGAGTTTGCAGTCAGCACCTTATCACCTGAGGGATGGAGACATCATTGGAGTGAAGGTAAATCACCTGGGATTTAGTCTTCCTGGTTTTCCTGCAGCATCTCTGGAAGTACTGGGATGTGGGTTTGGACACATGGATGGGAAATGTGCTGCTGCTGTTCTTTTTCTCCTGGTTCTTTTTTTCTTGCCCTCATTTAATTGACTGTTTTTTGTTTGGTTAGTTTCTTTCCCTAATTCTGAGTAAAATCCAAGGACAGTGCCCTTTAAAAATCTCATTATAGATACATAAGCCCATTACATATTCCAAAAAATGGACAGATCTGTTTAAAGATGTAAACCAAGACTTGCCCAGCAGTGTCTTGAGCTCGTGAGTTAGCAATCAGGCTTGTTTAGGAGAAGGACAGAACATACTGGCTGGGGTTTAAAGCAGCCAACTGAGCAACAGCGGGGGAATAGTTTGAGCTTCTGACTTTCAGGGGTATCAAATCCTTTTCCACAACAGAACCTTCTCCTTGATGACACCAAGGACTTCAGCACCGTGAGAGATGACATTGGGAAAGAGAAGCAAAGGCAACTGGCCCTGGAAAAAAAGAAAAGGTACCGAGTATTTGCATTTCTTTGTTGTTAGAAAAACTGTTCTTTGCTGCTCTTCAGAGCAGCTGTGGCCACCCCATCCCTGGAAGTGTTCCAGGCCAGGTTGGAGGTGGCTTTGGAGCAACCTGGGCTGGTGGAAGGTGTCCCTGCCCATGGCAGGGGGTGGGACTGGATGGGCTTTCAGGTCCCCTCCAACCCCAACCAGTCTGTGATTCCATGAATTAATTTGATACTTGTCTGGTTTTTTGGGGATCAGTCCAGGCTCATCTGCTGTAGGTGCTAAAGCTCAGGACTAGGGTTAATCACCTTCCTGATTGTTTTCTCCCTGCAGTCGCCAAGCCAGGAGTGTCCAGGAGCCTGTTTTCGTGGAGCAGAAGCTGCTCATGAAGCCCCGGAAACCAGAGGTGGCTCTTTCCATCAACGTGGGGGTTTTCAGATAGCACAGGAGGGGCTTTGCTCACCAGAACACACTGTATCCACCTCCCACAATGGAGCAGCCAGAGGGGCTTTTCCAAAGCAGCCTGGAGAATTCCCAGAGCCATACTGGGGGTAGGATCCAGGATAACTCTGATTTTTTTTTTCTTGGGTTCTCTCTTGGGGAAGTGCTTTAGTGTCCCTTTCTCCTCGTGGTACCTACTCTCAGGCTGGGTAAATGCACTTTATCTAGGAGCAAATGGAGTAATGCATTCAATAATATTGGTGGCTCTTCTGTATTCTCCCTGAATGGATTTTTTGGGGGGCAGATCTGACATGTTGCACCAACACTACTGAGTTTTAATCCAGTCAGAATCATCCCTCTGTAGAATTTTTCCCATCCTTCATCACTGAAGTTACTGCCAGTACCAGAATTTGCTTTTCTTTCTTTATATATAAACCTAAGTCTGTAGGAGCTGGAGCCAGGCTCGAGAAATGAAGGAAACATGGAAACCTCTGGACAAAGTGCACAGAATTGGCCGAAAAAGGGGCAAATTCAGGATCTGTCAAGATGTAAAAGCCAGAGGGCTGTTGTGATCTGGAACAAGAGCGTGGTACTCTTAGATTTTGCAGTTTCTAGGAGTTTTTTTGTCGTCCAAAAGCTTAATTAACAGACAAAACGGTGGGAAAGAATTGCCAGGTCCAATGTTTGGTGTTAAGTGGGTTTTACTGGACTCAGGAAAAGGGCTTGCATTTATTTTCAGTGCTCTTTTTTCAGAGGAATTTTCCTCATTTCTCATCTTCCCAGTTGTTCTAACACTGTTACATTTGACAACGTGTTTCTCCTGGTGGCACAGGGCTCATGTGGAGCCTCTGTCTGACAGCAGGACTCTGTTTGTCCAAGCTTCTGAAGTACTAGGATCAAAAGTAAGCCTGATTATCCCTAATTAATAATAATGAGAGGACAAAATACCAGTTGCTTTTGGGAACTGCAACAAATATCTGACAGTGGAGGAGATTTTGTAGCAGGAGCTGCCAGTTCAGCAGACTCCTAAAACTTTGCCTAAGGTGGGATTTTTCCTGTTAAGAATATTCTGGCATTTCAGACAGCTGAAGGATTAAAAACTGACACTCAGATATCAGCAAAAAACCCCAAAAAGAATAAGAAGTGAAAAGCACCACAGAGCACATGATTAGTATTTATTTATTTCTCTGCATATCGTTAAAGTTCAGCTTCTGTGCTTTTTGGGGCTGATCACTCCAGAAGTGATTGAATCCACTGAAATCCTGGTTTCATGGACAGATATCCTGCCTGAGGTGAGGGCAGCTGATGCTTTCCTATCTTATTTTGTCGCCTTCTTCCAAACCAAGTGTTCTGGGGAGCCCAGGTTTCCAGGAGGGATCCAGGTGCTGATCGGAAAGGTTTGTGTTTCCAGGTGGTTCCAATGCATTGCACTTCTCTGCTGTCCCTTTGGTTCCTCCAGCTACTGCTGGAGGGCTGGGCTAAGCTCAGCCTTCCCCCTTGGATAACTCTTTCTCCCTGAGAACACCGAGTGTGGAGAAATTCAAGTGTGAATTCCGAGAGGGGATTTTGTGCCTTTGTTCAAGTGTAATGTAGCAGCACCTGCACTGAACCAATCTTGGATTATTTTTAATACTGGCTCAAAAATGTGTATTTTTCTTTTTTTTTTTTTTCCTTAAAACTCTTGTGGGGGCATTCCACAGGATGAGAGTTCGTGGAAAACTGGGGG
>JAWWES010000002.1:5344817-5362380 GCA_035583135.1 Lophotriccus pileatus
GGGATAGGGAGAGGGAACCCCTTTGGAAAATGGAGTCTTTGTGATTCCATGGGTTATGATGGTTATACTGCAAAGCCTGGAAAAGCTTTCATCTTTATTTTTCAAGTGTTCTTCACAAAATAAAATGTCATTTCTAGATGCTGAGTTGCTTTGTCTCACTGGGAATGGCGCAAATTGGTGATTAATGTTGGGGGGGGGGGATAGTCTTAATTAGCTTTAATTTTCCAGTCTGTTCCTAAACCAACATTCCCATCTCTGTGTGAGGTGTTCCCAGCCCAGGTGGGATTGCACTGAGCAAAGACCTGGGTTCAGCTGGAGAGCTGGGATTTTGATGCAAGTTAAAGTTATTTTAGTGTGGGTTTTTTCCCCATTTTCAGAAGCACAGTGTGGTGTTCACTGGAAGGCAAATGGGCTGGTCCTTCATTTTTGTTTGAATTATACAGCAAAGGCTTTGTTAATCTTAATACAGACTCCAGTTACCAAATTAATGACTTTCAAACTCTTTCCTCTCTCTCAGGGGTGATCTTAATGCTCTGTACAACTCCCTGGAGGAGGGTGAATCCAGGTTGGGGTTGGGCTCTGCTCCCAGGGAACAAGGGACAGGAGGGGAGCGAACAGCCTCCAGCTGTGCCAGGGGAGGTTGGATTTGGATATTATGGGAAATATCCAGCCTGGGCTATAGTGTGGCTCTCAGCCTGCCCAGAATCCCACACTGGCTGGGGTTGGAAGGGACCTTAAAGCTCATCCAAGGGCAGGGACACCTTCCACCATCCCAGGGTGCTCCAAGCCCCGTTCAAGCTGGCCTTGGACACTTCCAGGGATGGTGCAGCCACAGCTGTCTTGGGAATTCCATCCCAGGGGCTCCAGCCGTCGGAACACCTTGGTGCCTCCTCTGGCCTCGCTCCATGTCCTTCCCGTGCTGGCTCACACCAACAGGATTACGAAACATCCCTTTAGCGCTAAAGCCGAACACGGTCACCGCAGTAAAAACCCCCGCTTTCCCCGCTCTTATCCACCCCCCTCTGCCCCAGCGTTTGTTTATTCGCTGACTGTTGCCCTGAGGGGCGGGACGGGCGGCTTTGCCATCGATTCCAGGGTGGGTTTTTTTAATCCTTAGGGACGCGGTTGCTATGGCCGCTCTGCCCCTTAGCAACGGGCTCGGCGCATGCGCAGCGCGGGGCACGCCGGGAGCGCGGCCGGGCCGTTCGCGGGGCGATCCCGGCCGGATTGCCGCTGGATCCCCGCGGGATGAGCCCCGGCTGAGCGCCGGGGCGCGGTGCCGCCGCCATGAACGAGGCGGTGGCGCGGCGGACGCGGGAGACGCTGGGGCAGGTGATCCGCAAGCCGCCGCTGACGGACGCGCTGCTGAACAAGCCGCCGTTCCGGTACCTGCACGACCTCATCTCCGAGGTGCGGCACCGGGCGGGGGGCTGGGTTGGGTGGGACAGCGGGAAGGAATGCTCCCCTGGGAGGCCGGGGAGGGGCGGGGATAGAATTCCCGAAGAAACTGTGGCTGCTCTATCCTTGGAAGCGCAAAAGTCCAGGTTGGAGCAACCTGGGCTAGGGGAAGGTGTCCCTGCCCACGGCGTGGCCCATGAATGGGATGAGCTTTAAGGTCCTTCCAACCTCAACCGGTCTGTGATGATTCTGTGAATGAAGAAACCAGATCCCTCTAAAACCGGGAAAACGCCTTTAGATTCCTGCTCATAAATCCATTAGGAATTACCCCTCTTTATCCACCTTGCTGGATCACACCCCATTCCTAAGAAATGTGCAGCTCCGGGATCACTAACACGGCCTTGGCTGTTGGGCAGGAGCTTGAGGGGGAAATTTCCCTGGAGACAAAGGTGAGAGCATCTGCTCATATGATCAGCGTGTCCAAAATTTTTAAACGTTCTGAAGCATCAAATCTCATAAATGGTATTAAATGGCCAATGAATAAAGTGGCAAATGAATAATACAGGTAAAAATTGAGAACATATTTGTGTGGGGACCAGGCTCAAACTCTGCTGAAGGTCCCGTGCTCTGTCTCTGTTTTTATTATTGTTGTTTAACCGGCAACCAAACATTTCTGTTGTGCAATTCATAACTGCAGATGGGTGGAAATTAAGTCCCAGAATCCCAGAATGACTGAGGCTGGAAAAGATCTCCAGAATCATGGATCCCCCCTGTGCCCCATGCCCACCTTGTCCCCCAGCCCAGAGCACTGAGTGCCACATCCAGGCCTTCCCTGGACACCTCCAGGGCTGGGGACTCCAAAATTCCCTAAGCAGCCCTTGCCAAGGCCTGACCACCCTTTCCAGGGAGAAATCCCTCCTGATGTCCAACCTGCTCCTCCCCTGGCACAGCTGGAGGCTGTTCCCTCTCCTCCTGTTCCTTGTTCCCTGGGAGCAGAGCCCGACCACCACCCCCCCCCCCCGGCTCCCCGCTCCTGTCAGGGAGTTGCAGAGCCAGAAGATTCCCCCTGAGCCTCATTTAAATTCCCCTGCTGGTGTTTACATTAAAAATCTCTTGGATTCACCAACCATCGAGGTAAAAGATGGAATTAAACAGGAAGGAAGGCCTGAGCTGCAAGGAGGGAACCCACTCTAAAACCGTAGATGTCACACCAGGATGTCACATCTAAAGATGTCACACCAAGGCCAACAGGTTTCCTACTGCCTCAGGAGCAGTATTACTTTTTATTACTTACTAATTTATTACTTAAAGCAGAGGCTTGAAGGGTTCTTAACCTGCTCTTTTTCCTCTGTATTTTAGGTAATCAGGGTGACAGGTTTTCTGAAAGGACTTTACACCGATTTTGAGCTGAAGTCGGACAATGTTAAGGTGGGTTTGAGACTTCCTTACTTCCTTAGCTTTAAAATAAGTCTTCTTTGAAAGCTGCCATGAGGTTCTTTTGGCCTTTTCCGTGTTCTGCATCAAGGATCTGTCTTTAGTTTTGCTGTAGAAGTTCCTGCCCTTGGGTTTTGTGATGCACTGCGTGGGGTGAACAGCTACAGATTGGTTACGGCTGCGACATAAACGAGCTGCTGGTTGCAAAGAGCTATTTTCATAGATATTTCAAACCCCTGAGGGTTGATCTCTGCTCAGATCCACTTTTCCCAGTTATTGTTGTATGGAAAAAAAAAATCATTCTGTAGCAAGGAATTGATAATAAATGAGTGATCAATAATGAGGAATAAATTGATAAGAGATCACAATCCCTAGAAATCCACAGGCAGGTTTAAAGAGTCTTGTGGTCTCTCAGTGGAGTCTGTGGCTTTATTGCTTTATATATTTGTGTGTTTGTATATTTGTGTGTTTATGTATTTGTATGTTATATATTTGTGTGCTCATATATTTATGTGTTCATATATTTGTATGTTCATATATTTGTGTGTTCATGTATTTGTGTGTTTATATATTTATTTGTGTATTCATATATTTGTGTGTTTCTATATTTGTGTGTTTATGTGTTTGTGTGTTTGTATATTTGTGTGTTTCTATATTTGTGTGTTTATGTATTTGTGTGGAATGTTATTTTTTGCTGGTGCTGTCCTTGTTCATCCGTTTCCCAGCAGTTCCTGAGTAAGTCTTTGTATTTCCTGTGCCAGAAGTGAAGTTGAATTTCTTTCCCCAGTCCAGGAGATGGTTTTGCAGAGTTCAGGCAGAGGGTGGGGGAAAATGTCTCCAGGTGGTGCTCCCCATCCCAAACCCACTGCTCAGGAGGAGCACTTGGCTGCTCCCTTCCTGGGATGTCTGTTGGAGTGGTAGATCAGGAGATTCATTCTTAGCTGAGTAATCAACAGGAGGGTTGAAATCGGTTGGATTCCTTAATTGTTGGGATTACTCTGGAAGAAATACACCTCCTGCACCAGCTGCATTGAATGGCACTCTGTGGTTACCAGAGAGATTCATCTTTTAAGGTCTAGGAAAATGTTATTTTATAAATGCAAATATTGGATATCAGCCTTGTTCTTGTCGTTTTTTACATCATCTTTTTTATAACTTTTTCTATTATCCTATAAATATAAATATTTTGTATATATACACATATATATATAAATATTTTGTGTGTATATATATATATATATATATTTTGTGTGTATATATATATATATATATATATATATATATATATATAATCTGTATGGTCCAATGAGGATTTCTTACATGGTCAGAACACACAGAAAGCTCCCGGAAATGATGAGGATGGAGGAGGAAAGTTTGGGACTTTATTTGAAAACATGTCTGGTTTAGAATAATGTTCTGCCTCCTTCCATGAATTATTAGATTTCAGGAAGGATGGACAACTGTTTAATAGGAGGTTGCAGCATTTCTTTCCCTTCCTTTTTATTTCTGAATGGAGGGAAGATTTTGGTACATTTTAATAATAAAACCCTGTTTTTCTCCCCACTGGATTTTCTCTTTCACACCAGGATTTCATTCTCAACCTTCCAATAAAGTTTTAATTCATTCATTTGGTGTTTATTTTTTAGTCCTGCTTTTCCATGATGTTGTCTCTGTCAAAGGGCCCCTGGGGCGGGTTGTGGAGTCCAGTTCTGAACCCCAAGGATATCTGCTCACCGTGGAGATAAAAACACCTCTGACTTGCTCTTTTGGCAGGATAAAGATTCCAAAATCAACTTCCTTCAGAAGGCCATCGATGTGGTGGTGCTGGTGACAGGGGAGCCACTGGCAGTGAAACCAGTGCGTGTTGTGGCTGGGCACGAGCCCGAAAAAACCAATGAGTTCCTACAAGCCATTGGGAAGTGTTGTTTGAACAAGGTGAGACACCACTCTCTGCCTTTTTCGTACCCAGTGAGATCTGAGCAGTTTATTTGATATTTGTTGGGGGCTCAGGGGATCGAGAGCGCCCTCAGGAACTTCGTGCATGCCGAGTCGTTGGGATGTTGCTGTGCTGGAGGATTGGGAAGCTCTGCAGAGGGATCTGGACAGGCTGGTGTTCCATTACATCCAGGACATAAACCACGGCATTTCATGTCTTCTGGAGCTGTCCGTGTGTTTGTTATCCTGTAGGATTTCAAAACCCTTCTCTGTCCTAACTCTGGGTTCCTACTCCTTATGCTCCTTCCGCAGGGAAGGCTTCTAATCCATGGCACTGGGCTTTCCACAGGGAGCTGGGAGGTTTAAAGACAACCAGCTTCAGCTCAGCAGCACAGTTGGATCAGACCCAGCAGCTTCCCAGGATAAAGTCCCGTTGCCTTGTTTTTCCCAAGTGCTCCAAACCCCACCCACTCTCCTGCCCACCGTCCATTATCCAAAGCCTCAGCCAAGAAGTAAGGAATTCATTCCAAATACAACCATGGCAGAAGGGAGAGGACTCAGCCAGTCCCTTATCTGAGAGACTTCCTTTTTATTTTCCAAATGCCAAGCTTGGGAATGTTTATTTATAACAACAACAGCAGCAAACCCAGAAGAAAACCCCAACCCCCAGGTCATGTTGATCACAGAGTTAGGAAACAAGGAGACATTTCCTAAAAGAATTTCCTCATTTCCCTGATGTTCTTCTGTTCCTTGTAGCTCTCCAGTGATGCTGCTGTAAAAAAGGTCTTAGCTGGGGAAAGAGGTGATTCTAAAGGGAAACCTCCATCCTCCAAACCTCGAGAGAAAGAAAGCAGAGAGTCCAAACCAGAAGAAGCAAAAAGCCACAGGGATAAAGAGGTAGAATTTGCCTTTTTTGGGTGGGAGAGGGGTTATTTATTTGGTTGGGTTTTTCTAGCTTGTATTTTTGTCTGTGTAAAGTCACTGAGTGATACTGGAATTAATTTGGAGTGTTGACTTTCTTTTTAGAGCAAGAGAGACCCTGAAATCAAAGAGAGAAGCTCGAGCAGAGACAGCAAAGCCAAAGAGGGCAGAGAAAGAGAGAAGGAAGGTGAGAAGCAGAAGGATAATAAAGAGAGGCACAAAGAGCTTGAACGTGAAACCTTGAGGGAAGGAGAAAAACAAGAAAGGGAAAGAAGCAAAAAAACCTCCAAGCAAGGAAGAGAGGCAGAAAAAGGCAAAGGAAAAGGAGATGCAGGAGATGATCTGGAGCGTGAGAAAGGACAGGAAAGAGAGAAAAAACATGAAGAAGGAAGAGAAAAGGACAGAGTGAAAGGAAGAGGCAAAGAGAAGAGCAGGGACAGGGAAGGAGAGAAGGACAGAGAGAGAGGAAGAGACTGGGGCAGACACAGGGACAAGGAAAAGGATGAGGAGCATCTCTGGGAACGTGGCAAGGAGAAAGCAGAGAGAAAGGTAAGGGCAGTGTCACTGCAGAGAAGAACTTGCCCATGCTGGGGTTGTTCCAGTGACCTCCCCTGGTTGTATTTCTGCTCCTTTAGCAATTCAATCCTCCCTGCAGCAGCAGTTCCTCTCCTGAGGGGAAAGTTCTGGGGTAGATTCGGGAACTGGACACAAAGGCTGGAGTTGCACTTCTGTATTATTTGTTTCTGCCTTTCTGGATTAAGCTGCTTGGCTTTTTGTTTTTTTGGATTTCTTTTAATTGGAAGAACTGCTGGGAAGCCCATCTGGATTCTTGTGGGGGTGACTTCAACACCATCCAGTCCCACCCCCTGCCATTGGCAGGGACACCCTCCACTGTCCTAGGTTGCTCTAACCTGGCCTTGACATTTCCAGGGATGGGGCAGCCACAGCTTCTCTGGGAATTCCATCCCAGCCCCTCCTCACCCTCACAGGGAAGAATTCCTTCCCAATATCCCATCTATCCCTGCCCTCTGGCAGTGAGAAACCATTCCCTGTGTCCTGTTCCTCCATCCCTTGTCTAGAGTCCCTCTCCCTCTTTCTTGTCAGCCCCTTCAGGTCCTGGAAGGCCTCAGTGTGAAGTCAGTTGGAACAAGATGAGCTTGCAGGTCCCTTCCAACCCAAACCATTCTGGGATTCCCTGATTCTAAATCCTAAACTTCCTTAAGAGCCATCTCTTCGTTGCCTATCCTTTTGTTGTTCTTACTCTCTTCTCTTTCTCTCCTAAATAATTCCTGTTCTCCTCTTCTGCTCTCTTCATGGCAAATATTCAGGATTGATGGGCATCAAAGATGCTTCTGTTAGGAGGGAGCTTAATTTTGGTAAATCTCAGCCTGTGGAATCTAAACCAGCTCGTTCCTTTTGCAGCCCACAGATCCTGAGGAATCCACACTTAGGAAAGCACAGAGGCCAACTAAAGAGAGCAAGTGCCAGCCAGATAACGAGGTCAGTAGTGGGAAATACAGGAATATTGGTAGTGTTGCACTTTAGAATGAGTTGGGAGTCTCCTTGGAAAGATGTTGATTGAAAGGTAGGTAGATAACAAGTTTTTAGGGCTGTAAATGACATAGAACAGGTGGTTGGTTGGTTGGTTGGTTGGTTATTTATTAAAACGTTCTCAATTTATTTCAGTTTCCAGATTTTATTCCTGGGTGCTGATATGCTGGGGGCTCCAGGGAAAAGATCTGTTTGTTCCAAGTTCCCAGAATCCCAGAATGCCTTGGGTTGGGAGGGACCTTAAAGCTCCTCTCCTTCCAAGCCCCTGCCCTGGGGTTTCTCCTTATTCCTCAGTATCTTCCCTGGGAAGCTGCTGGGTTTTTTTTCATTTATTATTATGCTTTAACACTAGTCACTGCTTTGGAATGAGAAGAGATGCAGTGTTGTTGCAGGGCTGGGTGATGGGGGGGCAGCAGAGCCCGCTGACATCACCACACGGGGTGACAGATCCACAGCTCTTCCCTGGCTGCAATCCAGGCAAACCTTTTAAATTGCTGCCACTTGGAGGCAGAGCTTATAAAATAAGTTTTGTTGGTTTGATTTTTTAAGCCCCAAGCAAATATTCCTGGCCAAGTTAAACTTCCTGCAGACTGGGGCTCTGATGGGAATGCGGAGCCTCATCCCAAGCTCTTGCTGTGCTCTTGGGCATGACAGTCATACACAGGGGCAGTCAAGTTTCATTTCCCTTCTTAAGTGCTTTTGGGAGGGATTCCAAGGCTTGGAAGTGGGTTTTATTCCCTGAGATCTAAAAGGGCATTCCTGCCTCTGCTTGCTTGTGTAAGAGCAGAGGCTGCTGATTTGTTGGGTTGTTTAGGTGATGAAAACACACCCTTTAAAGCAGTGCAGGACAGAAGGTTCCTCATCTTTAAGGTTGTGGAAGAGAAAAATGAGGTTAAAAGGTGCCCAGTGAACTTTTCGAGCTGTGATAGTTGCCCAGAGTGAAACAGAGGAAATCCCAGCATGAAATAATCAGAATTCACAGCAAGACAATGCCTTTATTTCCAGGGATTTGCCCTCCTTTCCCCACCATAGCTCCATTTAAGTCACGTGGCAGGGACACAAATGGATTCTGAGGAAGGGAGGCAACTTCTCCCTGTGCACATCACAAATGTGGACTCGGATTTTGTAGCCTCTGCTGCAGAATGAATGAATCCAGCACCAATCTTCAGCTGTGTTTTACATGTGTGTTTATAGAATATATATATTCACCGTAACAGGAGTGAAACAGTTGGAGGCAACCCCTCTTTTTGGCCCTGAGGATGAACCTTTTTACCTTTTCTCTGGGTTTCCTTTAGAAAACAAATCAATTCAGCCTTTTTTAAATTCCTGTTCTACATGTGCAGCAAAGTTTAGCTCCTGGCTTTGCGCCTGTAAAATTAAGGATCTCAATAAGACTCTCTGTGCATTCATGCAAAGTCTTAATTCCTCTTGTTGCTAATTATCCAAGCTTTAAAATCTCCTTAAATTTTGACAGGCTGACTTTATTAATTTTTTTTATTTTCAGTGTATTTTTCTGTCCTTGGAGCAGCTCTGTGTGTTGTGCAATACTCATCCCATGGATATCTCTGATTTTTTTGGAGCTAGAAGAAAGCAAGGATAAGCAGGAATTAAGAGACATTTGGGCAACACGTGGCCATCAGGAGCTGCCTCAAAGCTCGCTCTTGCATTCCACAGTTTGGGATCAGGGTTGGGTTGTTCTGTTCACTCTCAGTCCACCTCAGGAAAAAAAAATCATAATTAAAATGGCTTTTTCTTGACCTTCTAAATAATCAGGATCTCTTTGTCTTTGCACAGAAGGTGCTGCAGGTCATGGAGCACGTGGTGCTCTTGGGCTGGAAGGGGAACAGGACAGGTTTGTTGTTGATCCCTGAGGCCAAACACCTTGGAAAAGGCTCCTCCACGTTTCCTATGGCTGCTGAAACTCTTGGCTAAAGGTTTTTTTAATATCCTGTCACTTTTGGCCACTTGGAAAAGGAGTTTTATTGGTGCCCTCCAGACCACAGCGCTCTGGAAACGGTCCCTTGGATCAGATCTGATGAACTTCTCCTCCTGTTGGAGCCTCCTTGGATGTTATAACGAAACTATGGAACAAAAAAAAGCCAGCAGAGAGAATCATCCCTTGGAAATCTGCTGGGAGTGACCCCCTCTTTTTGGTGTCCATCATTTCAACTCAGGCTTCAAAAAGAGGGGTTTGCCCAATCTTTCTGCCTTTGCAAGGTGTTCATGTGCAGATGAACCTCATCTTGTGAGGCTTCACAGCTGGTGATTGATGGATGTTTTCCTGATAAGTCTCCTCACCCACAGCACTGAAATTGGCCTTAGCAAGTTGAGATCTTCCCTTGTGTGTGTTTAATTTATAGAAAATGATCCTTGCAGACATTATTTGTGGCAGAAATGCAGATAAACCTGCTGGCTCTGGGTATCTGAGTAGGGAAAAAAACCCTGCAGCCTTGGAGGGAAACAAACTCAGAATGTGAGGGTCAGTTCTGAAGAGAATATTTTCAGTGCATAAGAAGTACAGGTCAAAAAGCAACACCTGTAGGTGGATTTTAGATATAATTGTAGGATTTTTAGATCCACAGTTGTATACATTTCTGGGATTTCTTTTCCAGAGTGAAAGTCCTGCCAGGATATCGAGGCAGCCTTCAACCAAAGGATCAAGGCAACGCTCCAAACCCAGAGGAGAAGGTAAGCAGAGGGAGGATATGATGATTTCTGTTCAATGTGCTGGAATAGGAACAACAGAAATGCTGCAATATCCTTGTTTATTATTGTCAGGACTCTGTTTATGCTCCCAGCCTGCATTTATAAATCCAAGAGGCAATTTTCCCACTTGGATTTGGTCCAGAGAAAGTGAAGTTCGGTTCAGTTTGCTCACATTTCTCATGCAGGGATAAATTCTCTTCTCTTGGTAATTATTGTGTTCTCTCTGAATGGGCTTTTTGACTTGTCTGCAACTGTTCCTGGCACATTTAACCCTTGTAAATTCAGAATCTGTAAAAGCACAGTGCTTTAGTGAGGCTCAGGATATGTCATTTAAGGTTGTTTTAGAAGATGAAAGGGGTTTGTGAGGCAAAATGTGCTGTTCTGCACAAAAATCCTGCAGCCAGGGACTCCTAAGTTTGTAATTTTATCACTCACTAATATTTACTCTTCCTAAATTTACTCAGGGAATCCAAACTTCACTTCTTTTCTGAATCATTCAGTCGTTTCTTAAGGATCTGAAAATCTTGCTCTTCACTCTTCAGGAATTTTGGGGGTTATAGATTAAAAGATAATACTTGTTAAAAAACACCCACCAAAATAGGCAAGGCCAGAGGTTGGACTTGATGATCTCAGAGGTCTTTTCCAACCTCAGTGATTCTGGGATTCCCAGGGATGAACTTCTGGCTAGTGCAAAAATATTTAATATATGGAACCGGATTATCTTCGGAATATTCCAAGTCCTTAATACTTACACAGCAGGGAGAAAGGAATCCAAGCTTTTTATGGGAAACCAAAAGGAAGAGCCTGGAGAAACACATGGACAGGGAATAAAACTGGCTGGTCCCCAGACCTCATTTCTACCTAATAAAACAGAGAAATGAATTTTAAATAAATGCCTTTCCCCCTCTCCCTATTTTTATTTCAGTGACCTGCTGGATTCTAATTTTCTTTCAGTGGTTGATGATGTTTTAATTCTACCCCAGAAGCCCAGAATTCACTTCAATGTCTCTGTTCAGGGGATAAAATGCCCCCTGTTATTGATGCCTGTTGAAAAATTGCCAGTTCTGGTTAAAAACTGCTGCTTTTCAGACTATTGAAGATCTTCATCCACTTAATGTGCCCAGGGCACTGTTATCAATTAATAGAAGGAGCTGAGTGTTGCTGAACCTTCCCAAAACCCCACATTTTCCTTGGGGTTTTCTTTTAGGTTTCTGTGTCCAAATGACTGAAGGTCTCTCAGTGCTGATTTCAGGACAATGCCCAGTGTTTGGCACCTCAGATACCTTGGAAAAGCCCTGGATCTGGATTAATTCAGGAGCTTAGTCCAAGTTGGTGCTGGGAAATTGAAATTCTCACATCACATCTCAAAGTTCTGGGAGGTTTTGATAATTTTGCAGCTAAAATAAAATTACCACCTGGATTCCATGAAAATAGGGTCTTATTTTTTTCCTTAATTATCCTTGGGTGATCCTTTAACTTCTTTTATTTCCCAAGATTTGAATCTTTTGTTCTCTAGCCTGACCTGGCACGGACCTGCAGTGACCAGACCCACCCCCCCTATTTGTAGGATTGTCCCTTCAAATCAGAATCCAGTTTTCCTGAAGGATGTGCTTCTTGCACAGTGGGGATGATGATCAGGACTTCCCATATTATCTGAGGAAATGTCTCTCCTCCAGTTAAAACTCAGATTTATACCGAATATTCCAGCTTTTTTCCACTGTGTGTTACTTGGCTTTTGATCCTTGTAACTTAGGGAATTAATTAGGGATAATTAGTAGATCAAATGCGCTTATTATTGTATTGTTTGACCAGGCTAATAAATAATATCTGTGAATTGTTTCTGAATGGAAGGAGTTGCCAGTAATTTGGGGGAACTGTCAGGAGTTCACTCAGCACACCCCTGAAAGAGCCTTTGTGACTTGGGATGTGATTTATTTCCACTCAGGAGGGTTTATCAAACGGGGGTAGCCCTTAAAAAGTACTGTCAGGGGTTCAGCCTGGCCTTTTCTTTGGAGGTTTTTCCCACCTCTTTGGTTTCCTTTGGCCACAAACTGGTTTGTTCCAGGAGCTGTGGACACCAGGAGTGGGATTGCACAGGATGGTGCTGCTGAACCACAGGAGAGAACTGAAGCAGCACCTGCAGGAAAACACAAAGGTAGGGAAAGCAAAAATTCCAGTGCCGTGGAATGTCCAACTTGGGGGCTTTGGGATCAAACCCGTGCAGGTAAATGATTAAAGGAGGGGGGTTTACACTTAATCCAACCTCTGCCTCATGCTTTAAACCACATCTGGGTTGACAAATGTACATTCCTTGATAAAACAATGGCTTTTATTTTCTTTTTCCTGTCCTTTGGCAAGTTTTCCAAGAGGCAGCATCCCAAGGAAAATGCTGCACCTCAATCCCTCGGGATTCCCTCTGTGGGAACTCAGTCACTGGACATGGCCTTTTTGGACAGGTTTGGGAGCCTCAGTGTTTGCATTTTACAGGATTCCAGAGGAAAATTCCACCTCTGCATTCTGATTCCACACAAGTGGGTTGTGTTTAAGTGCTCTGAGCAACTTTATCCAAGTAGTTTCTATTTAACACTAAAAGTCATCTAGGAAAGTGCTTTGTGTTGAAAACAATAAGAGTTTATAAGCACTTTGTGGGTTCTCACTCAAAAATAAAAACCCATTGGGAATGTTCTGAAATCTGTTCCAGGGAGTTCTTGAACAGCCACGTTAATACAGGGTCAGTTTTCCATTTTGGGAATGCCAATATGTGATTTTTTTTTTTTCCTTCCTCCTTCTCCTTGTTGGTATTAAATATTAAATTAAATATCTGAACTGGTGTGTGTGGGGGGATTGCAGAAGAAATACTCAAATCCTAGAATCCTCTGGAAAAATTGAGTGAGGTCATTGTATTTTCACAGCTGAGGGAAACTCCCAATATATAAAAAACTCTCCCAGTATATTAAAAAAACTCCCAATATATAAAAAACTCCCAGTGTATAAAAATGAAGAAATTTAACTTCTCAATTAAAAAAATCTAAAATTTTTTTAAAAAAATTTTAATTTTTCAGTGTCCCTTTTGAATTGGTTAAAAACTGGCAGCCCCCCCAAGATCTTTGGCTTTGTGTAGGATTTTATTTCTGTTTTAAGCAGCTTGGCCTGTGCTGTGCTCCACAATCACGTACTCCAGGGGCTGATACAAAATTCAAAACACTGCCATGGGGAAAATCAGCTTTTTCCTTGCCTTCTGTTGTTTTACCCAGCAGGGAGAGAAGGGGAGAACGCAGCTCCTGAAAAACCCGAAGGTGGGGAAGCGCCTCCCGAGGTGCCCCCTCAGCCTACCCAAAGGTGTGTTTTTTATCCTTCACCCTGTTCTTAGTCCGTGGAAGTTTGGGCTGTTGGAGAAGAGCGTGGTGTGGGGGAGGTGAGTTGGGTTGGGGTTCCCAGCTGGCTGCTGTGGTGTGTGCTGTGAAACCCCCGTCCCGCTGTCGTTGCAGGCGCGTCCCCCGCCCTGGCAGTGCCCGGCCGGCCCCTCCCCGAGTGAAGCGGCAGGAAAGCTCGGAGCCCCTGCTCCCAGAAAGGTGGGCAAGGTGGGCTCTGGGAGCAGCTGTTCCTCAGCCCTGCTATGCCTCACTGGCTCTGGGTGGTCACCCTGCTGCTTGTGGCGGGGACTCCACTCTGGGTAAAGGGTGGACTCTGTGACCTCGGAGGGCTTTTCCAACCTCACTGATCCTGGGATTGCAGTTGGCTTTCAGTTGCTTATTTCGTTGTAGTTGCTTTTGTGGCTTTGTTCTGGGCAGAGCTCCCGAAGATTCCCATTTTCCTCGTGTCTCCTGCAGGAGCGGCAGCGCCAAAACCGTCCCAACCGTGATCCTGGACCAGCAGGTTCCCGAGGAGGAGGATGACGAGCAGTTTGTGGTGGAGGCAGCAGGGCCTCTGCCACAGGTGATAAAGGTCTGGGCAGGTTGCAAATCACAGAACATTTTTCCCTAGTTTGTTTGGAATGTTCAGCTTGATGGAGAGGACGCTCCAGGGAGACCTGAGAGCCCCTTCCGGGGCCTGAAGGGGCTCCAAGGAGCTGGAGAGGGACTGGGGACAAGAGATGGAGGGACAGGACACAGGGAATGGCTTCCACTGGGAAATGGGATATTGGGAAGGAATTGTTGGTTATGAGGGTGGGGAGGGGCTGGGGTGGAATTCCCAGAGGAGCTGTGGCTGCCCCATCCCTGGAAGTGTCCAAGACCGCGTTGGAACAACCCGGTGTAGGGAAAGGTGTCCCTTCCCATGACAGGGGTGGAATGGGGTGAACTTTAAGGTCCTGCCAAGCCCAACCAGTCTGGGATTCTGGAATGGACTTACTTAAGCAACTTCCAGCTGAGTATTTTGAATAATTATCCTTTATACTGCAATAATTGTACAGCAGCAACAACTTTTTCCAACCAAATCTCTCTCCCTGCCTGTTCAGGACCCTGAAGTGGAGCTGGTTGAGGATCAGAAGCATGGTATGTTTGCTTTTATATATATATATTTTATATAGATTTAGAGTTTATAAATATAATTATATATAGTTTTTATTGGGATAATATAAATATAAATATATAGAGATTTATATTCAGATGTTATAAATATAGATATTTATGTTTATATTAAGATTTTATAAATATAATTATGTATAGTTTTTATTGGGATAATATAAATATAAATATAGATTTAGATTTAGGTTTTATAAATATAAATATATGTAGCTTTAGATTTTATAAATATAGATACATATATAGGTTTTTAGATTTTATAAATATAAAACCATGTAGATTTAGATTTCAATTTTATAAATATAAATATATTATATATATATCTATATATAATCAGCTTGGTTTAAAGCAAGTGCTGAACACTTCAAATGCTGACTAAAAAAACTTGCCCTAAAAGTTGCCCTGAGCAACTGTTTGCATTAAAAGCAGTGGAAGCAGCTGGGTTTGATTTGGATGTTTGACCCAAGTTTGGTGCCGAGCAACGCTGAGGAATATCTCGGTTTTCCACCAGGTGGGCTGGTCAAAAGGATCCTGGAAACCAAGAAGGATTATGAGGCAGCCCAGAAACCGTCCCAGCCAACAGACAGGGTAAGATGGGAATGGCCTACAAGGAACTCTGAGACTGAATATTGCAATCATGACTTTTTTCTTTGCCTTACATGTGGGGTTTGTTTACCCATTTCCGACTGAGCTTTTCCTCTGTCGAATCTTATCCTGCTGTGATTGTTTTCCCACAATCAGTAGTTGTGAAAGGGAAATTGGTTTTTTGAGTTTGCTGGGGGTTTTTTTGGTCATTGTTTTGCTCCCTTATAAAGGGTCTAAAAAGGCCCTATGAGTGCTCACAAAAGCTTCAGAGCATTCCTGAGCCCTGGAGAACAAGCCAGGCTGTTCCTCTTCCCGGACTCCTGACTAGGTGGTGCTGTTGGACCATCTCTCCAGCAGAAGTTTGGGAGAAGCATTGGCAGTTCAGGTCACACTGGCCCTCTGTGCTGGTTGGTGTGTCCTGTCAGGGCACAGGGCAGGATAACAGGGCAGGATTGACACAATCCCATGGATTTCCAGCTCGGGAAGCTTCCCCTGCTGTTTGGGCTACACTTTCTGGATGGTTTTTCTTTCAGACTAAGAGAACACACTCTAAAAAAAAGCCCTTTTAACCCCTGAGAACATTTGCAAAGGCCAATTGTCCCTTCCCCAACAGCCAGGGTGTTCCCAGCTCCATTGGAGCCTCTCCAACATCCATTCAATCCCTGCTTGGCTTTTGTGGCACCTTTTGAGCCCGGAGCTGTGTCAGCTCAGGCTGGAAAAATCCTGCTGACTTCCCACTCCAGCACTGACAACCTGCCTGAGCCCCTGGAATATCGTGGGCCGGCCTTTCCAAGCTGCCGGGCTGCTCCTGCAGGAGGGCTCTTCACTACTCCTGCTTTTCCAGCTGTGCTGTGGAGGGCTTTGGGATCCAGGGACAGGTGTCCTATTCCTGAAAGGGTGATCCATGGAAAGGTGTAGTTTGCCTGAAATCTTGATCCAGGGAGAAGTGCAGTTTTCCTGGAGTCCTGATCCAGAGAGAAGTGTACTTTCCTGAAAAGATGATCCAGAGAGAAGTGTAGTTTTCCTGGAGTCCACATCCAGGGAGTAGTTTTCATGGAAAGATGATCCAGGAAGACGTTTTCCTGAAATCCTGATCCATGTGAGAAGTGTAGTTTTCCTGGAGTCCTGATCCAGAGAGATGAGGAGTTTTCCTGGAGTCCTGATCAGGGAGAAGCGTAGTTTTCCTGGAGTCATAATCCAGGGAGAAGTGTGTTTTTCCTGAAGTCCTGATCCCTGTGAGAAGTGTAGTTTTCATGGAAAGATGATCCAGGGAGAAGTGCAGTTTTCCTGGAGTCCAGATCCATGTGAGAGGTGTTAAGCAGGGAAAGAAACAGATGTTCCCTTTTGGATTCCACTCCTTTTATATTTGAGGGGTGGGAAGAATGGAGGCAGGTTATTAAGTAGCTTGAAATCCCAGAATTCCCACCTTTGCCCCACCAAAAGGGGCTTTGGAAAAGCAGGAGCTTGGAGGTTTTCTGTGAGGGACAAGTGCTATTAGATAGCTTTGCACCCGGGCAATAATTTAATATTAATGTCATTAATTAAACTGGGATAGAAGAAAAATAACTGGCTTAGAAGAAATCTGATTATTGCTGATTGTGGTGGTTTAAAGCTCGGCAGGTCAGTGGTTTTTGAATTAATCCCTCGACTGCAGCACAGGGGTGTTAACTGGAATTCGGATATCCCAGAATTTGGGTGTCTGGGAGAGGTTTCCCAGTCAAACCACCCTGTCCTGGGGTGTCCCAGGGTAAATAATGTGGTCCCCAAGCAGTGGTGTTACAACAGAGGGCCAGGATTTTGGCTAATCCTGGAGTCCTGGCTCCTCTGCATGCAAACCCATTGAATTTCTCTCCTGTGGGTCCAGTATAAATCCAAATGAGGCAGCAGATGGAAGTGTTACCATAAGGGAGGGATAGAAGTGGGAATGCAGTGGTTCCATCCCTGGGAGAGGGGGAGTGTGTCCCAGGGCTCAGAGCTTGCTTACCACAGGGACCAGATTTATTCCAAGTTCTTTTTCAATGGGAAAAAGGTGGTTTTTTTCACAGAGGAGGAGCTTGTGGATGCAGAATTCCAGTGGGGTGAGCAGGAAAGGAAGGCTGGGCAGGACTGGCACCCAATGTGCCATCAGTTACTGACATTAATTCCAGCTGGAGTTGTCTCCTGGGGCGGATGTGTATGTGGTCAGATTGGATTCACAGGGATGGAGCCAGGCTGGGAATGCTGGGGGGATTCATCTGGAGAAGAGAAGGCTCCAGGGAGACCTGAGAGCCCCTTGCAGGGCCTAAAGGAGCTCCAGGAGAGCTGGAGAGGGACTGGGGACAAGGGATGGAGAGACAGGACACAGGGAATGGCTTCCCACTGCCAGAGGGTTAGATGGGATATTACGATGGAATTGTTGGCTGGGAGGGTGCTGAGGGATGGGATTCCCAGAGCAGCTGTGGCTGCCCCTGGATCTCTGGAAGTGTCCAAGGCCAGGCTGGAGCAACCTGGGCTAGTGGAAGGTGTCCCTG
>JAWWES010000002.1:5362480-5391829 GCA_035583135.1 Lophotriccus pileatus
GCAGCTCCCGGACAAGATGATTTAAGGTCTTAGTGTGGGCCTTCAGTCGCCTCAGGTTGAACAGGCTCCCATCGGTATGGTATCGGATGTAGATACCATCTTCCTCATCGAGGTCTGCCGTGGCCCTTTGGAGGATGCGTTTGTTAATCCCAGGGAGAACAGGAACAGCTCAGGGAAGGTGGGACGACATTCCTGGAGCAACATAAGGCTTTTTAAATGATTTCCTGATGCCTTTATATGCTTGATCTTCCAGCCTGAGTTATTGTTATCATTATGGCCCTGGGGTTATATCTTTGCATTTCATTTCCTAGGGTATCCTGAAGAGCAGTGAGGAAAAAATCCAAGCAAAACCTGGTTTGGAAGCTGTTCCAGGTCCTCCCCCAGGCCCCACCAGCCCTTTGAACCTGCTGAGGTCACTGGAAAGGCTCCTCCTGACCTCAGGGGGCTTTGAAGCCACCCATAATTAGGGATCGACTTGCAGGCAGGAGCAGAAGTCCATTTCTGTGGCTCCAGGAGAGGCTGGGTCAGAAGAGGTGGAGGAACCGCCTTCCCCATCCCTGCTGGAGGCACCACAAGCCCTGTGCCACCCACAGCCTGGCAGAAGGCGAGGACAAACACCTCCTTTTCCAGTTTTTGGGCTGGGTCAGGGTCTCCAGCCCACAGCTGGGCTCCAATCCTCTTCCCAAAGTGCTCCTGGGCATCCCTTCTCTCCCCTTGGAGCTCCACCACAAGAAGTGTGGTCAGAAATCTGTGTTTCGAAGGGGGAAAGTTTCTTCCCTCGGGCCAAGCGCAGAAACATGGACTGGATTTGGCGCAAACTTTCTTTCTTTCTTTTGGGATTGTCTTTAAAGACAAAAAAACTGTTTGGGATAGGCTAGAGCCGGGAGCTGAGTTTGAGCTGTGGAGAGATGGCCTTACAGCACAAGAGACCAAGATTTAGGCCTCTGTAACTCCCTGAAGCAGCTGGCAGATAACAGGCAAACAGACAAGACACACCACAAGAAGTGTGGTCAGAAATCTATGTTTCGAAGGGGGAAAGTTTCTTCCCTCGGGCCAAGCGCAGAAACGTGGACTGGATTTGGATCAAACTTACTTTCTTTCTTTTGGGATTGTCTTTAAAGACAAAAAAAACTCACAGAAGCTAGTGCCTCAGGCAAGAGCCTGGAAAATTTCCTCCCCAGAGGAGGATGCTTGGTGGAACCCTGTGCATGTGAAAACAGGTGGTTGTACTGAAATGATTTCACAGGTTAAAGAGCAGAGGGTGCTACCAAAAAAACCCCGTAAAACCCTGGCCTAAAGCCTGGAGGGAACTCTTCCTGAAAGAGAGAGGCAGGAGAAGAGGCCACCAGTGAGTAACCTGAGCCACTCCCAAAGCCACAGGTGGCTGCAGAGCCACGGGAGGAGCCAAGGAAAACCAGGAGCGGTTTTCAGAGAGGTCAGAGAGGCAGCCAAGCCCAGGCACAAGCTTTAAACTCAGGCTTAAAAGCTCCACCCCAGGACTGGGGTCTGGCTGGGGCAAATGGGACTCACAGAACCTGATTCAAGACCTGCTGGAGTCAGTGGGAAGCTCCTCCAAGGGTTGGATCAGGGCCTGGAAAGCGCATCCAGGAGGAAAAATGTTTCAGGATGGTGCTGCAGGAGGTGGGATGGTGGAGGAAGGACAAGGGGGAATGGCTTCCAACTGACAGAGATTAGGTTTAGATGGGATATTGGGAAGGTGGGGAGGATGGAATTCCCAGAAAAGCTGTGGCTGCCCCATCCCTGGAAGTGTCCAAGGCCAGGCTGGAGCAACCTGGGCTAGAGGAAGGTGTCCCTGCCCATGGCAGGGGGTGGGATGGGATGAGCTTTGAGGTCCCTCCTAACTCAAACCAGTCTGGGATTCTGGGATCTGGGAGGACAAGTCCATTTTTGGGGGATGAGATGTTGCTCCTGGTCCCCCTCCCACTGAGATTCTCCGGGCTCCATCATTAATGTGTTGTCAATTATTAATTATTAATGAAATACTGGGATTTTTTATTTATTTTTATTTATTTTTAGGTTTTACTTAGTTGAGGGTTAAGGGTTTTTTAACTTTTTTTAGGTTTTTCAGGTTTTATTATTAGTTTTTAGTTTCCATTTATTTATTTTATTTTATTTAGGTTTTGTTTTAGTTAAATAGTTTAGGTTTTATTTAGGTTTTTTTTAGGATTTTTTTGGGTGTGTTTTTTTTTAATGTATTTTTTAGTTTTCATTTATTTTTTAATTTTATTTTACTTAGTATTTCTTATTTTTTTATTTAGTTTAGTTTTGATGTATTTTTAGGGGGGTTATATGGAGATTTTAGGGTTTTTAATGTTTTTTTCAGGCTTTTTTAATTTACTTTTTAATTTTCATTTATTTATTTTATTTTATTTACTTTTCTTTTTCATTTTTATCTAGCTGAGTTTTTATTTAGTTTCTTTAGGGGGGGTTTATAGGTTTTCTTGTAATTTTTTAGGGTTTGTTTGTTTTTTTAATTTACTTTTTAATTTTCATTTATTTATTTTATTTTGATTTAGTTTTCCTTTTAGTTTTTTGGTTTTTAATTAGTTTAGTAGTTTGGGGGGGGTAGTTTTTTTAGGGGATTTTGTGTTTTTCTAATTGACTTTTTAGTTTCCATTTATTGATTTTATTTTATTTAGCTTTTCTGTTAGTTATTTAGTTTAGGTTTTATTTTTTTGTTGTTGTTTTCTTAGGGTTTTTGTTTTTCTTTTAATTGATTTTTTAGCTTTCAATATTTATTTCATTTTATTTCATTTTCCTTTCAGTTTTTCAGTTTTTATTTAGTTTAGTTTTCAGTTGAGTTTTGTTAGGTGCTTTTTAGTTTTTCTTTTTAATTTATTTTTCTTAGCTTTCATTATTTATTTCATTTGGAACAGCTGGCATTGGCTCCACAGGACAGGGGAAGCTTCTGGCACCTTCCAAAAGAAGCCACCCCGTACCAAACCCCAGCCACAGAACCCCCCACACCCCTGAGCTGGTACCTTTTGGGTTTCATCCCATTCATTCAGTTCACCTTTTATCCCTTCCCAGTAGGCCAAAAGCTAAAAGCAAAAAAATGCCCCCCAACCCAAAGCATTCCGGGATTCTCAAAGCTAAAATGGCCCTTTTCTTGCAGCATTAAAAGCTCTCTGATGGGGTTTTATGGCTCTGTTGCTGTGCTGGGCACAAATCAAACATCTTTCTGTCACTCAGGTTTTATTTGCTGTGGCTCTCCCAGGCACATCAGGGGGACATTTCTGACGTGTCCCCACTCCGTGACCTGGTTTTGAGTGGAGAAGGAGGAAATTTGGGTTATTTGTTAAAAGCATCACTGGCAGGAGAGGCTGGAAGAAGGACCAGCACAGCTCTCAGGGTTGGGTTTTTTCATAGAATCATGGAATTGTTTGCATTGGAAGGGACCTTAAAGCTCATCCCACGTGCAGGGACACCTCCCACTATCCCAGGTTGCTCCAAGCCCTGTCCTCAGACACTTCCAGAGATGGGGAGGCCATGACCTCAGGGAGCCTCAAGCCTGGCAGCTGATTTTCGGTGACGGAGCCATTTTAAACAACTCTGGAGCCACTTCCACTTAACAAGAGAGACAAAATAACCAGAGGAAACCGATCTTTTCCAAATGCCTGGAAGCAGAACCCCCTTCCCCGGGAGCACGGAGAGGTGGTCAGACGTGTGGAGTGGAGAGTTAATTGTCAGTCCTTAATTAGCTCTGCAGGAAAACAACCAGGCGAGTGTTTTATGTTCACACCCCACCTCGGAGCGCAGCGCCTGCTGTCCAACAGGCAGGAATGCCGCTGGGAAACCCACTCGGGATTCCTGCCTCCCCCTTTCCCAAAGACACCTTTCTCCGGGTAGTTGTTCCAAACCTGTGGCGTGTCCAGGGAACTCGTGGCTTTCAGGGTCTTTTTTTAGCACCGGGGTTTGAGCAGAGGGGGAGGTGGTTCTTGCTTTGGTTAGTTCCCTTCAATCCCCCCTTCCCTGGAACTGCCCGGGGGCTTCTTTTCCCCTTTTTTGCTTCTCCAAAGGCTCAATTCAATAAATACACATCCGGCTCCTCGGGAGCTTAATGAAATTGTGGGAGGCACTTCCAAGAGCAGGATGTTTATTTTTCTCTGCTGCTGCAGGTTGTGTGTGCCCGGAGAGCTCCATAAAGAGCCCCTTGTGCCTGGCTGGGAATGCTGGAGAGGCTGGGAAGGGCTGCACTCACTCAACATGGCACAGGCGGCTGCACTTCCAGGGAATTTGGGAAAATGAGCCCAGTGTTAAGGTGGGAAAGTCAAGCACTTGCAAGGCAGATAGGGCCTGGAGAGCTGGCTTAATCCATCTGTTTATGGGAGCACATTATGGAGCAGGCTCCTATTTTCCCATTGGCCCTGCTGCTCAGGTCATGGAGTTTTCTACCTTGGGACAGAGCTCCCCTCCTTCCCAATGTACTCTGTCCAGAAACATCCAACACCGTGGAGCTCCCAGTGCCTGCTCCTGGCTGGATGCAGCAGCTGGAGGAGGGCATTCCCAAAAGGACATCCTCTGAAGGGATGTGGAGGCGTGGGTGCTGCCGAGGGGGAGCTGAGGGGCCTGTCAGCACCACTGAGCCTTTTGGCACCAGCTCTGCTTTCTGACCCCAGTACTCATTGCTGGTGGCACCAAACTCTGCCTCACTGAGACACCAGTCCCAAGCCCCTGAGAGCCGCACCCCTGGGCACGGGTCTGGACAGCCTGGAATGTCTTGGTGGGTGGGAATGGATGATCCTTGAAGGCCCCTTCCAGCCCAAACTATTCCATGATTCCTATGAAATCTTCACTGTTTCCTCTCTCTGTGTTTCAGGAGACAAACACTGATTTGGGACCCTGAGGTGCAGCGAGGGTGGATGGATGGATGGATGGATGGATGGATGGATGGATGGATGGATGGATGGATGGATGGATGGATGGATGGATAAAATTTGGATGCATTCCAATGCCAGGAGTTCATGGTGAGTCCTGTTCCCTTTGGGCCTGGCACTGAACATTCCCAGAATAAACCACATTCCTTGCCTGAGAGGCCTCCAGCCAGATCCACCAGGCACAGGATGTGGCACAGCAGTAATAAAGTGTTGGGACATCAGGTCTCTCTTGACCTGGAATTCCCATTCTGGGAGTGATTTCCCAAAGCATCAGATTAAAACCAACTCATCTGTTTAGTTCTTTCATTTTGGTCTTCCCAGTCACAATTCCAGAGCTTCCACTGGAAGCCCTCAGTCTGTTTTGAAATGAGAGCTGAGTGCTTTTTCCAGCACCTCTGGCTCTGCTTTCCAGGACATGGGGGTAGGAAATCCTGCTCTCTCTCAGCTGATCCCAAGGAATCCTGCTCTCTCAGGTGATCCCATGTGTTTATTGTGGTGGTTACCAGGGTGTTACAGTGTAATCTCCCCTCCACCTTCTCCTGGTCAGGATGGAAGGAGCAAAGCCCTGGACACTTGCTGGAAGCTTACAATTCATCAGTCCTGCCTCTTTCCCCTCAGGATGCTCCTGTTTAGGCCCATCAAGGCCCATTTGCAGCATAATTAACAACCTGCACTCCAAGCAACCTTCCTGTTGCCATCTCTGCGGTTACAGCCCTAAAGGCAGGTCTGGATGCTGCAGTTAAATCCTCTTCCCTTCTCTCATCCCCGTTTTCCTCTTAATGTGTGTCTTTATGTCCACCACACAAATCCCCCAGAAAACCCCTGAGCTGTGCTAAAAACAGGGGGGTAATGAAGGATTTCTCCCCCTCCCTCTTTCCCCCCAGATGTATTTATCACCAGGGCAACTTCACTTCAGAGTTCACTAAAAATCCAAGCCCTTGGCTTAGATCCAGGGAGGGAGAAGTTTTATGGGCTGAGCTAAGTGTGAATTACAGTTCTGGTCATGGCATTTCCCCCCCCCCCCCCCCCATTTCCTTCCTTTCTTTCTTCCTTTCCTGTGACTGGGACTCTGGCACAGCTTTTTTTTTTCCTGCTGCCTGGCAGGTCTGGGAGGAACCTTGAGGGATTTAGAAGGTGTTGGTGCCTCTGGAAAAGGGCAGTGGTGGGGGGACTAACCACTGGTGTTAGCACAGGGTGTAAATAATTGTCCTTTTCAGTCACTTGGCAGGGAGACTCCCAAGATGTCCGTGTTTGTCCGGGAATGAGAGAGAAGGAGCCACGTTTCCTTCTCGGTCTGGCACTCAATGCAACCACTGGCTTAATTCCAGGGAGTAAAAGCCATGGATCAACAGGAGTTCACCCCTCAGCCGTGTTCAAGTGTGGCACTGGAGACGGGAAAGCAGGAGGCCTGTGGAGCCAGAAGCAGGGAATGTGTCCGGGTCCTGAGGGGAAGGGGCTTTCTGGTGCCCCGGAGGATGAGCTGGATCCTGCCTCAGCTCAGTGGTGCTGGGTGGGCATCCAGCAGCCTGTTTCCAGGAGTGACCTCCTTGTTTTGTCTGGAGAATGACGAGCACTGTGGGGAGAGGGTGGGAAGTGAGGGGATGTGTCTGCTTAGGGAGGGCAGTGGGGAATGTGAGGGAATGTGGAGGGGTGGTTAAGGGCTCCTCTGGAGCATTAAGAGGAGCCTTTCCCTTTTCTTCCCAAACCTTCCCTTCCCTCTTTTCCTCCTTCCCTCCTCTCCTCCTCCTTTCCTCCTTTCTCTCTTCCTTTCCTCCTTTCCTTGTTTCTTTTTGTCCCTTCAGGGTTTGGGAGTGGAGGAAAGGTCCTGCTTGAGGGGCAGGTCAGTGTGTGTTGGCTGTGTTGGGTAAGTGGCTATTTTTAGACCCTGGAAGCCTCCTCCTCCTCCTGGAGGCTCCAATTTCCAGGCAGATTGGTTTCCAGGCAGGGTGGGAGCAGTCAGGTGTGCTAGACAAAATGATTTCTCCAGACTTGGGAAAAGCACTTGGCCAACAGGTCTTGGCCAACTGTTGACCTGTTTGGAAAGTTCTGCCTTCCCATCTCGGTCACAGAGAACGGCAGTTGAGTGTATTTCTCCATGGGATTTTGGAACACCCATGGAATTCCCAAGCTGGAGGCTGAGACAGCACAGTCACGCTCTTTCCACCACCCCAGTACAAGAACTCATGAGGACAACTTGGGATGGGCTTGGGAGGGGGGAAAAAGCCTGGTTTAGGAGATAAACTGCTGGAAAATACAGTGGGATATGAGTACATAAGAACCTTCTGCCTTCACTGCAGCGTGTCTGTAAGAACATAAATACTTATAAACATGGGGATGGGAGAGGAGACAACGGTTGAACAGAGACACTTGCTGTAGAACGGAAGGAACCTCAAGCCATGAGCGATTCCAGCTTCATCTGCCCTGTTTATCCATCCCTTTTATTCCTCTCTGGGGCTCTGCTTTGTCCACAGGGACAGCAACCATAATGCAAGTAAACACTGCTGTGTCCTCTGCTCCCCTTTCTTCCCTGTCCACACTTCTCCTGTGGGAGAAGAGTCAGCTCCGAAAGAAATGAAAAGCCCACGGACAAATGTGCTTTTTCCTCTGGATGAGCCCCTGTTGCTGGGCACGCTTTGCAGCTGGAGGAGCTCATTAAATCTACTCCCATTAAATCTATTCCCATTAAATCTACTCCCATTCAATCTGTAAGGGATGCAGGGGCTGGAAAGCTGCTCTGGTCTGTCTTGTGCTGTCACCAGAGAAATGGGATGCACATGGCTGCTGGAGTGGATGTGGAGGGGAATAGAGCTGTAAACTGGCCTTTGAAACCAAGGAAGGAATTCCTGGCTGCAGTTTGGCCTCATCTAATGGCATAAGGGCTGCAGGCAGGGGAAGGTGGTTTCTGAAATTCTCATCCATCCCAATCTGCTTCTGATGTTCCAGCGGGCAAAGGGAATGGGTTTGAACCACCCCCACCATTCCCCGCTGGCACCGGGCACTCAAACCCGGGCACTCAGGGCCGAGGGCGTGTTTTGAACGCTCTGTGCCAGGGCGATAAGGAGGATGTAAAGCTATTAGAGTGTCCGAGGAAACGCCGTGAAGGTGGTGCAGGGTCTGGAGGAGAAGCCGGATGAGGAGCGGCCGAGGGCACTTAGAATGTTCAGCTGGAGAAGGGAGCGGACACCATCGGGGTCTCACGGGGGGCAGCTCCGACCTCTGCGTGACAAGGACAGGACCCGCGGGAACGGCCGGAGGGTCAGGATGGAGATCGGGAAAGGGTCTTTCCCCCCGCCCCAAGCTGCTCCGCGGAGCGCCGCTGGAAGCAGGAGCCGCGATTCCCGGAGGATGCTGAGGTGCTGCCGGCCGGGTCCTCCCGTGGAAGAAGGAAAGGCTCGGGAGCTGCCCCCGGAGCGCCGGGAAAATCCACCTTAACGCCCAGGCAGGAAGCGGCCGGGCGCCAATCAGGCCGGGACGGGAAGGAGGGAGGGAGGGCCGGAGGGAGGGAGGGCGAGCGGGGCCGGCGGGGCGAGATGGCGGAGGGCGGGGATCCCCCGCCCGCCCCGGGCAGGTACCGCGGGCAGGGGGGCCCGGGGGGCCGTGCCGGGACACACAGGCAGGGCTCACCCCGGCTGCCCCCGGGGCTCATTCCGGCTGCCCGCCGTGTCTCCCTCCAGCGCAGGTCGGAACCTGAAGGAATGGCTGCGGGAGCAGTTCTGCGACCACCCCCTGGAGCACTGCGAGGACACCCGGCTGCACGACGCCGCCTTCGTGGGGGACCTGCCCACCCTGCGCAGCCTGCTCCAGGACGAGAGCTTTCAGAGGTGAGCAGAGCTCCCGGCGGCCGGGGATGCTCCCGGGGGGGAGCGCGGGGAGACCCTCGAGGAGGTCCCGCGGCTGCGGCGATGGTGCGTCCTGCGCCTTCTGGGGACCTCCATCGCACCCCGGGGCTCGCAGGGCGGGCTGGGTTGGGAGGGACCTTAAACATCATCTCGTTCCACCCCCCCCTTCCGGGGGCAGGGACACCTCCCACTAGCCCAGGTTACTCCAACCCGGCCTTGGACACTTCCAGGGATGGGTTTTTTATGAGAGGGGTGTCAGGGTGGAAGGATGCTCCACTCGCCATCCCCACAGGCTGTGCCTTTTGGGGACCCCCCTTTCGCCCCATCTTTTTGGGAGAAGTGTCTCTAAGGATGCTCTGCTCCCTGTCCTCACAGCCTGCACCTTTAGGGACCCCCATCTCACCCTGGTTTTCAGTGGTTTGAGTCAGGAGGGACCTTAAAGCTCATCCAGTCCCACCCCCTGCCATGAGCAGGGACACCTCCAGCTGAACTCCCACCTCCCTCCAGCCTGGCCTTGGACACTTCCAGGGATGAGGGGTTTTGTGGGAGAGGTGTCAGGGTGGGAGGATGCTCCATTTGCCCCCCCCAGATCATCCCCCCAGGTCTCCCAGGACACAAATCTCACACCAGAGCGAGGTGGCCGTGCACAAACCCTTTTCAGATCAGGGTAGGAATGTGATCCCATGAAAACAGGAACCCATGGATTATGGGAAAAACATACAGAAGGGATTACAATCAGCTGTAAACCCGAAACACCCCATGTTACAAACTCTGCCCAGTGCTAACCCTGGGGATAGTTAATCAATTTTCCTGTACCATGGAGAAATCTGCTTGGAGGGCTAAGTGTGTCCTGGCCTCAAAAAAAGTGTCAATTCAGCAAAAAAGGAGAATGAGCCAAACCCTCTTTCTGCCCCCTGAGCAACTGGGGCTCTTTGGACCCTTGGCCTGAGGGTTCTTTGGAGGAAAAAGCAGAGTTTGACAGGAAGAGGAGGGCTGGGCCCACAGCACCATCACACAGATGATGGAGGGAGCAGGGAAGGGATGTCTTTGATGGTGGGGGTAGATTTGGAGTTCCCCAAATCCCCAGAGGTAAAGGGAGCTCTTTGATTTTAAGACTCGACAGCTTAGGGCTTGTTGGGGGGGTTATACTGCTCCTCTTCCAGAGCCATCTCCTTCTGTTAATTGGGAAAGGCCCTTATCCCTGTCCACCTGTCCAGCAAGGGTTGGATGCCCTTCTTAGGATGGCTGCACCTCCCAGACTGAGCTTCCCTGGATTTGTGAATGTGTCATGCCCTGGTCCCTGGCTGAGCGTGGATGTTGCTGGTGCTGTGACACAGCTGCATCCTGACATTTTCCATACCTTTCTCCCCTTCTCCTGTGTCCTCTTGCCATTTCGCTGCTGCACCCTTTGGAGCAGCTTGAGTTAGACGGTTGTGATCCCCAGCATGGTCACTGCTGATTTCATGGAGCCATGGAATCGCAGGCTGGTTTGGGTTGGGAGGGCTCCTAAAGCTCATCCTGTTCCAAGGGCAGGGACACCTTCCACTGTCCCAGGTTGCTCCAACCTGGCCTTGAACACTTCCAGGGGTGGGACAGCCACAGCAATGTGGGATATTTCCCTGTCAAACGGGAGTAGGACAGTGATTTATATTCTCTATTGATGATTTTGCCTGAATTTTTGGGGCAGAGCTGGGAGCAAGGCCAAATCCCAGGCCCTGCTCCCAGCTGTGTCTCCGAGCAGCACCTCTCAGGTCACTGACAGGGGCTTTTTAGGGCTGCTAAGAAGTGCCAAGAGTCCTGAGATATCCTGAGCTGGAAGGGATCACCTGACCCAACCCCTGGCCCTGCCCAGGCCACCCCAGCAATCCCACCCTGTCCCTGAGGGCGTTGTCCAAACGGGACAGCCTTGGGACCGCGGCCGCTGCCCTGGGGAGCCTGCTCAGTGCCCATCTGCTGGGGAGGCAGTTTGGGCTGTTCCAGTGTCCCATCTGGGAGCTGGAAGGCTTCTCTAACGGCCAGTTTTCCCTGTGGTGCAGCCGGATCAACGAGAAGTCGGTGTGGTGCTGTGGGTGGCTGCCCTGCACCCCCCTGCGCATCGCGGCCACTGCTGGCCACGGGCCCTGCGTGGACTTCCTGCTGCAGAAAGGGGCCGAGATCGACCTGGTGGACGTCAAGGGACAGACAGCCCTCTATGTGGCCGTGGTCAACGGGCACCTGGAGTGTGCCAAGATCCTACTGGAGGCTGGGGCTGATCCCAACGGAAGCCGCCACCACCGCAGCACTCCCGTGTACCACGCGGCGAGAGTGGGACGGGCGGACATCCTGCAGGAGCTCATCAGGTGGGAGCTGGGGACAGCCTGGAGGGGACAGGGGTGGTTATGGGGCAGAAATCCTGCAGGAGCTCATCAGGTGGGAGCTGGGGACAGCCTGGAGGGGACAGCGGTGCACATCCTGCAGGAGCTCCTCAGGTGGGAGCTGGGGACAGGGGTTGTCATGGTGTGGGTTAGCAAGAGCTGCCTCTGCCCAAATCCAGGTGTGGCAGCAGATGTGGTGATTTCAGGCCCTGTGCCGAATCCACAACAGGGATTTTAGGGCACAGTAAATGTGAGAGAGGGAGATGGAAAGCAGCAGAAAAGAGCTGGAGGGGAAAGGGGAGAGGGACACCAAGCAGGACATCATCCACACCCGTGCATCCAGTGGTGTCCCACTGGTTCATCTTCACCCTGGGCTTGTCCCTGGTGGGGTCCTGGAGTCGTGCTGGGGGTACCCCCTTTGGACAGTCTGAGTTCAGGTATCCAGAGGGTGGTCACAGGTATTCCCATAATTTGGGGTGATGCATTATGAGCAGTTGCTTTCTTTCCCACGGTTTCCTACGGTGGGAATTTTTCTCTGTGTGCTCTGACCAGGCCTGGAATTGGCACGTTCCTGTCACGAATTCCTCCCTCCTGTGCTTATCCCAAATTCCCCTGTGGTGGCTGGTCTTAGGGAAAGTTCCTTCTGTGGCCTTGACAGTGTGTGAGACAGAGAACTGTCACTTTTACAGGGGTGGCTCTTCTTCCATCTCTTCTTCCCTTGGGATCTTTTCCCAGCCTCCACATGCCTGGTGGAGCTGGTAACGACATGGAGAGGACAGAGGGTGGAGAGATCCCAAATGGAGATCCTTGTATTCCCTGCTGTGTGACTTCCAGGCCCGTTGTCCTCATCAAAGCCCAGGAGAGGAGTCTCCAGTTCTGGGCATCCACTGCTCAGTCACATCCAAATCTTCCACAGGATCCAGTTCCCTGCTCCTGGTGGAATTGCAGAGGGAGGTGGATCCCACAAAGAACCTCCTGGGGTGATGGGTCCTGTCCCTCTGGAAGCTCCCTCAGCAGCACCAGCAGCGAGTGGGATCAAGGTGTAGGGTGTGGGAACCTGAACTGCTCTTTCTGTGGCATTTCCTGATTATTCCTGCTTTTAAATGGGAAAGTTTTTGGCTAAGGGATGGTGCTGGACAACTGCTTTGATGCCAAATGATGAGGAGTCGCCAGAGGGAAATACAGGGAAGTAGGAAAAGAGGAAGATTTCCTTGGATTCCCACGGACTCCAAATCAAGGGATACCTTCTATGACTTCAAATGCTGGAAAATAACAAACAAAGGATCGGGATAGCAAAAAGTCCAAACCCTTGAGGGTTTTCTTCCTTTTTTTTGCATGGAGGTCAGTGAGTTTTCATCGCAGTGCAGCTTTCAGGAAGCTGGCAAGGAGGAAAAATGGGACACAATCCCCCCTTTCCTTGCTCCTTTCTCAGGAAACTTTGAGCAGGATGTCCCCAGCGCCACGTGCTTGCTGATTCCCAAAAATCTCCCTTGATCCACCCCCTCTCAGGCAGGCTGGAATGCAGCAAATGGGATTTTCAGCAGCCCAGGGAGAGCTGGTGCCTTGATTTATGTGTCTGCTCCTTGGGATACCTTGCCAGCAATATTAAAAGCAAGATTTCTGGAAAACTTTCAGGCTTAAAAATGAACTGGAGTTTGTCCAGTCCCTGTTTTTACTTGGGAATGTCTCTCCCAAGGCTGCTCAGTTAATATCAAATTGTCAGATTGCCTAAAATGTCAGATATCCCTGAGCAGGGATTTCACAGATCCAGGCAGTGACTTAGTTAAAGGTGCAACTTGCTCCGAGGTTTTGGAGCTGGCAGAGGGAATGCAATGGGGAAGACACTTTTCCTGGGATGTAAGGAAATATTTCAGGCCCGAGAGAGCCCAGCTCGGTCAGGTTGTCTGAACCTCACCTGGTTAATCCTGGGTTTAAAATCAGGCAGTAGCACAGTCGGGATCCCTGAGCATTCCTGACCCAAGGAGGAGGGGGAATTGTATCCATTAATAGTAAACCCACACATCTCTGGGATGATGATCTGTTTCAGGAGGCAGCTGGTGGAAATATTTTGGGGGGAGATGACTTCCCTCTCGGCTGGAGATGCGATGAGTTGCAGTGGCTGATCCGGCAAGGATGAGAGGATCCTTTTTCCAGGTTAAAACAGGGAAAAAGGAGAGCTGACACATCCCCCTGCTGCTTCAGATGCCTGTCTGACTCTGACGAAGTGGAATTCAGGGTTTTGCTGGGAATTGAGGGCTTCCTCTGTGGATTTTGGGGTGAAAAAAAGGACTGAAATGAAGGGATAACTGCTCCCTGCTCAGGAGGTCACCCTATGGAAGTGACACTCCATCCAAATGCTCCTGGAATCTGATTTCAAGTGGAAAATCCACTCTGTGGCATTGGCAACTCTTGGAGGAGTCTCTCAGCCCTGGTTCTGGGTGTGCCTGAGGCTCTTCCCACCCTCAGAATTGAAGGATTTGGTTAAAGAGCTGCCAGTCTCAGGGAGAACTGGACTTGTTCTGAGGCAGGATTTGTCCCCTGGGGTTTTCCTTGTTTTTATCAGCTCCTGCAAGGGATATAATGCTGTCTAGGAAGCCAGAAGCATCTCTGAGCACCCAGATTGCAATTCTGGGAGGGGAACTGGTGGGTGAGGGAACCTTTTATCCCTCTGTGGGGAGAAGGGGCAGGGCTTTGCTCGGTCAGCAGCGGTGAAAATCAGCCATTCCTTAGGGATTGGGGTGGCATCCTCCTTCTTCCCATCCAAGCGGTGTGGGAAGGAGGTGGAATCAGTGTCTCCCCTCTTCCATGGGGTCAGTCCTTCAGGAACTGCTCCAGGTGCTTCCATGGGTCAGTCCTTCAGGAACTACCCCAATATGTGTCCATCCCATGGGGTCAATCCTTCAGGAATTGCTCCAGTGTGGATCCATCCCATGGGGTCAGTTCTTCAGGAACTGCCCCAGTTCCATCTTCCAACTGTTTTTTGCCTTCTTAAATCTGTTATCCCAGAGGCATTACTCTCATTCCTGATGGGCTCTGCCTTGGCCAGTGGCGGGTCCACCCTGGAGCTGGAATTGCCTCTGCTGGACATGGAAAAGCTTCTGGAAAAAGCAATCCCCTGCAGCCCCCCCACCACTACCAAAACCTGGCCATGCAAATCCAATACAGGAGGGCAAGAAAAGATGTTTCCCAGCTGCTCCTCCTCTTTCCAATCCTGGGAAAACCAGATTTGCTTCTGGAAGATCTGCCCACGCTGGACATGTTGTCCCTAATCTGAAGCCCCTTCAGACCCACCTGAGGGTGGCAGTTCATGGCTGGTGCCAAAGATGGGTTCTCCCTCTTCGTGTGGGAATCTGCCTGGGTGTTTCCAAACCTCCCCTGTTCCCTGTGCCCATCCAGGTACGGCGCGGACGTGGACGTGAACCACCACCCGCCTGCCCGGGGCCACTCCTCGAGGCCCCTCACCACGCTGGTGGTGTGTCCCCTGTACATCAGTGCTGCCTACCACAACCTCCAGTGCTTCCAGCTGCTGCTCCAGGCGGGAGCCAACCCGGATTTCAACTGCTGTGGGCCTGTCAACCTGCAGGGCTTCTCCAGGGGCTCCCCGGTGTGTGTGATGGACGCTGTGCTGCGCCACGGCTGCGACGCCGCCTTCGTCCGCCTCCTCATTGACTTTGGGGCAGACCTCAGCCTGGTCAAGGTGGAGGCCTTGGGAGTGGAATCCACAGGAAGGGTCAAAGTCAACCCTGAGGCTCTGGAGGTGTTCAAAGAAGCCAGGGGTAAGCAGGGTTGCAGTTCCCAAAGCGGCTCTCTGGATCCGGGGGAAGGCTTTGGAAGTGAGGTGGGGGAGTGGCTGTTCCCGTCCTCTCTGGGGCCTTCCGCAATTCCCACACTCCAGAAACACAGTGAGGCTCCAACAAGCTGTTAAGCTTAACATCAGTGACTTTACCACCCCAAAAGCCACTGCCTGTTTGTCCCCTGTTGCATTTTGCGCTTTCACATGCTGTTGCCTTCCCGAGTCCTTCAGCAGCCTACCCCATGCCCTTCCATGCTCTGGTTTCCCAGCAAAAATGGAGTCAATGTGTTTTTAGAATGATCCAAGTAGAATCATGGAATATCCTGAGCTGGAAATGATCCACAAGGATCATCCAGTCCTGCTGCTGGTCCTGCCCAGGACACCCCAACAATCCCACCCTGTCCCTGAGGGCATTGTCCAAACGCTCCTGGAGCTCTGGCACCGCTTCCCTGGGGAGCCTGTTCCAGTGCCTTCCAGAACCTTCTCCTGATATCCAACCCTCCCCTGACACAGCTCCAGCCATTCCCTGGGCCCTGGTGTGACTTGGCAGGTGTGACCCTCTCCTGCAGGGATGGGCTCCAAGGTCCCCACCCCTTCCAGTGTGGAGCTGTCACTGCTCCAGATCCTTGGCCAGAAGGTTTGGCTTCCCTAGGGGGAGGATTTGTGCCGTTCCCTCCGTCCCTGTCCCGGAGTGATTCCATGTTTTTCCCCACAGGCCGCCCCCGCAGCCTCCTGTCCCTGTGCCGCATCGCTGTCCGGAGAACACTCAGCAAATCCCGCCTGGACCTCATCCACATCCTGCCCATCCCAGACCCCATTAAACAATTTCTACTCCACGAACACACTTAAAGGACAAGTGGCTGCTTCCCTGGATGCTTTGATTTGGTCTGTCTGCCGAAGCCAGGTGCCGATCCTGACCCTTTCCCCATGGGGTGCGCGTCATTCCCCGCTCCTGGGATTTCTTCCTGCCCTTCCGGATTTCAGGGGCGGTGGTTCTGTGTGTCCCTCGTCTCCCCGGGGATTTGCTGGGAATGAGACTGACCCAGGTGTGTGGGTGTTGTGAGTAAATACAATATATCCGGGAGCTCTTGGCACAAGTGTAACTCTGTCACTACTCTGTTTCACACTCCTGGCTCTCCCTGCTGGAGCCTTTCCTCTCCCTGCAGGATACCGGGAAGTCTCTCACTGGCACGGGTATTTGGCCTTTTCCTCCTGTGTGAAGTTTGTGAGTAAAATTGGGGGTGTTTCCCTCTGTCCTCTTCTGGTGGCACAGAAAAACAGGAGTTGCCACCTCCCTTTGACTCCGGATCCCGTGGCATGGTCAGGGAAACCCCTCCCAGATCCACTTTCCAGCTCTGGTTTGCTCATGGAAAAGGGAGAAGAAAATACTTTGGGGCTTGAGGTGGGAGACTCCAGTTGGAAGATTCTGTGCCTCTTCTCCTTTGATTCCCAGTGCCTCTTCACGCCACGGGCTCCCAGGAAAGTGTCTTCTCCAGGGAGCCAGCAGCCTTTCCTCAGGATCTCAGAGTTGGCTCCTTAAAGGCTCAGCGTCAGTGTAGAGGAATCCCTGTCAAATTCCCCACGTTAGGAAGGCAGAGATGATGGTCCCATGGGATCTTGGGAAAAAGCTCAGGTGATAATTGGTACTTGCTCTTACATCACTGCTTCAGGTCCTTTCTGTGTTAGAAGATTTTTTGGACAGTTTTGCTCTGCCAGATGTTCTTCCCATGCTCATCCAGTGGGCAAAGGGGATTTTTCCAGGTGGGGCTTTAAAGGTCATCAAATCCCAGACTGCTTTGGGTTGGAGGGAACCTTAAAAAGCTCATCTCATTCCAACTCCCTTCCACTATCCCAGGTTGCTCCAAGCCCCATCCCTATGGATTTACCCCCCCCAGGCCTTGACAAATATTCTTTACCCAGAGCCACAGATAAGTGGAGGGCAGGAAAAACCCGATCCCTGGTTATTTCTGGTTATTTCGATTCCATGGCCTGGAAAATCCAGCTGACCCCTTCCCTCCTGATTTTAGCTTAAGGTGGCAAAAGCAAAGGATGTTCCCGAGCTCTCCCTGGGTGGGATGGGACGGATGTGAGCTGTGAGCAGGTGAGGAGGCAGCAGCTTTTCCCGTTCCCGTTCCAGGCGAGCAGCTGGTTTCGGTTTTCCCGGTGCCTGCGAGTCGTGTGCTGGCTTTATGGAGGTGTTAACATGCCCGGGAGATGCAAACAGGTTGTAAAAGCCTCTTGGCACCTTGCTGGGGGATCCCTAATGTTTTGCAGGAGCCACGGGATGGACGTGCTTTGGGATCTCGGGAGCGGAGAGGCGGGAATTGGGCTGGGTTGTGTTGGGGCAAAGCCATAGAAATGGCTTTTTTTGGGGTGGCTTTTCCCCCTGGATTTTTAGTTGCTGTGCAGACTGGGCACTCCTGGGTGAAGGTGTGGGGAGAGGGAATCACAGAAGCACAGAATCTCCAGAGCTGGATCCACAAGGACCATCCAGTGCAGCTCCTGGCCCTGCTCAGGACACCCCAGCAATCCCACCCTGTCCCTTGGAGCGTTGTCCAAGCTCTTGGTGCTGTGACCAAACCCTGGGGAGCCTCTTCCAGGGCCCAACCACCCTCTGGGGGCTGCTTGCACCTGGAATGAGCTCTGGTGCAGTGCCCCAGTAAGAATTCCCCCCAGGAAATGGGGAGGATTTGGTTAATTTGCTGCCTGATATAACTCCAGGATAATTAAAGCTCAGCCTGTCACAGTATTAATTCTGGATTCCATCCCAAAGATCTCCCTGACCATGAATCTCTGCAGGTCAAAGGATGCTTCTTTCAGCTCAGGCTTGGAGTTCATCAATCCCTTGGCCCTGGGCAGAATCAGAGCTTGTGGAAGTGCAGGACACGTTTTTCCTGGATCATCCGTCCAGTTTCCATCTTCCCTGAGGGAATGTGCTCTGGGAAAGGCCTGGTAAATCTGGATGGTCTTTCTTTTGGCTTCAAAGGGGTCCAGCTTAGGGACAACTCAATATTAAGCTGTAAGTGCCAGACTTATCCCTGTGGATATTGGTTGCTACTTAAACCTGGCTTTGGCAAGTGGTTTTATATGCAGGAGAGCAGGAATTTTCCTCGTGGAGAGATAATAATGGATCTGAAAATAAATTAATTTGGACCTCAGTGTCCTGTGGGGCCCAAACCTTCATCCTCTGGCTGTCCCTGTCCTTTTAAACGCAGGAAACGAGAGTCTTCCGGTATAAAATCTGAATAATAGTTAGGCATTCTGATCTAAATATTAATGAGTTACATTCTAATAATATTCAGGTATATTTTAATAATATTTTAGGCATTTATGTATTTTCCCACCACATAAACAGAAGTAAAGCAGATCTGGGATAAGCCAAGCAAATCCAAATCAGGCTTTTTTTCCTAAGGCTTTCCTCTCGTCTTTGTGGCTCAGGGAAAAATTTCCAGGCCATGGAATGCTGGGACCCAAAGATTTCCTGCTCTTTGGGAATTTTCCAAAAGGTGGAGGAAGACCATCTGTTGAGTTGAAGCAATTTTGGGGTTTTTTTTGGGTGGGGTTCTTTTGGGTTTGCTTCATGTGGTTCAACCCCCAAAGTCAAATATTAAGGCTCTTTTTACCCCAAAAAGGTGCAGCACCTTTTTTGGCTTTTCCTCTCCCAAGGAGGAAAACACCAGGAGGTAACAGAGGGGGCAGAATCCCACTTCCAGAAGTTCCAGTGGTTTGTTGGCTTTTCCCAGTGGGAAAAAAATTCAGCCCTGTGATGGGTCTGGATCCACGTGGAGCTGAATAAAGATGTTCCGGTGCAAGAGCTTGGCTTTGTGTCTAATTCTTCGCTTCAGGAGATGGCTCTGGATTTGGGAAAGCCTGGATCCTCCTGGCTTTGGAGGCTGTTGCTTCCTCCTCTCTGTGTTCTGTAGCCACTGGAGGGGGCCGGAGAACAGGGAATGCTCCAGTGCCAGCTCCTTCCTTGCCACCCCTGCAGATCCTGATTTTTTCCCTGGTTTTTCAGGAGAGCCTGAAAACTTTCCACCATCTCCCTCCAAAAAGGCTCTTCAGACCTCATTCCTGCTCCTGCCTCCTGGGGAGCTCTGGAAATGCAGCTCCTCGGAGTGTCCCAGCATGAAAACACATGGAATTCCTCAAAATGTTTGGATTTTTATAACTTAGCTTTTGTTTTTGCAGCATTTTCATTGGAAAACTCCCTCCAAGCTTCAGCTGCAGGAGTTCCTGCTGGTTGCTCCGTTCTTCCCAAGGATCAGCAGGTGGATTTAGTCCCTGTAAGTGCCTCCAGTCCAGGGCACAGTCCCTGTTTTCAGGATTCCTGCTTTTCCCATTTGGGAAGTGCTTGTCTGCTCTGGTGCCAGCATTCCCTTTGAAGGCAAAACCAGAGTTTCTCCCCAGCTGGAAGAAAACCATGCAATGGTTTGGAATTCCAGGGGTGACAAACAAAGCCAAACAAGCCCTAATCTTAAATTTTAACAATCCAGCCTTGAAATTCCTCTGACATGGAGCAGGACCCTCCTGGCTCTCTGGGCATCTTCCCCCAGGCCCCCCCCAGTTGGTACCTCCTGGTGCATCTCTGGAGGTTTCTTCTCAGCTGGAAAAGTTCTGTGTGTCTGAGCTGCCAATCCCAGCACAAGCAACGTGGAATTCTTGAAAGGAATCGCAGGTTATCCACCTGTTTCCCTCAGTTATCCTTCCAGGGTAGAGGAGCTGGGAATTCTGGTCGCCTCTCAGTGAATTCCAGCTGTGACAGACTCCTTCTGAGCCTGTCATTGTGACATTTTCCTTCTTATCACGCTCAGGAACCTTTAAGGAAGAGAAAAGATCTCTTCTTGCGCTGTGTGGTGCTCAAATGTTTGCTCTGGGCTTTGAGAACCCACCAAATCTCAGGCAAGAATCCCAGAGAATTCCTGTAGGATCCATTATTCCCACTGCTGGGCAAGCAGCTCATGATTTAACTTGTTGGATTCCCCATCAGCTCCTTCACGTCTTCCCTCTCAAAGGGGGTCTTTGATCCCTGGAAGAAGAAGGAAAAAGGTGGTGGAAGAGAAAAAAGAAGGAAAAGGTTGTGAAAGAAAAAGAAGAAGGAAGAGGTTGTGGCTGCCCCATCTCTTGGAAGTGTTCAAGGCCAGGTTGGACGGGGCTTGGAGCAACCTGGGAGGGAGTGGCACTGGGTGGCCTTTAAGGTCCTTTCCAACCCCAACCTGCAGCCCCTAAGCCCACAGTTGTGCTGGGGACTCATTCTCATGCCTCCATTTCCCTCTGCATCCAGTGCTTCCCCCCTTGTTCTGTTTCCACCTTTTCCCACTTTTTTTTTGGGGGGGGTGTTTTGTTGCTGGTGCTCCTGAGCCAAATGACATGTGCTGTTGTTTACAGGAAAGGGCTCTTTGTTTTCCCAGCATCTGGTGTTTGTGAGGGGAATAACAGCTCTTCCCAGCAGAAAACCCTCCGGCCTGGCTGTGCCTGGCCAGGAATCCACATGTGCCACCACATCTTCATCCCAAAAAAGTCCTGGAAAATCCCAGCCATGTAGGAAAGGGCTCAGAGCAACCTGGACTAGTGGAAGGTGTCCCATGGCAGGGGGTCCTGAAGGTCCTTAAGATGGTCCTTAAGGTCTCTTCCAACCTGAACCATCCTGGGATGATTCCTTGACCTGAGTCAGGGAGATGGATAAGATGGAGTGGGACAGCACTGTCCCTGATTAATGGCTTCGTCCATCCCCCCAGGCTTTCCATGAGCTTTCCGGACATCCCAGGCTGAGGTGATCCTTGCAGTCCCCTGCAGGCTGCTGAGGGAGTTTTGGCAGCTGGTTCCCAGCCCTGAGTTCCAGCTCGGCCAATTCAGCACTTGCCTTTAATTTGAATAATTTGGTGACATCCCTTTATTTGAACGCCTTTCCAAGCCAGGGGCTGCTTTTCCTCAAAGAAAATGAGAGTGGAAGGCTGGTAGAATGCCTGGAGAAACTGGAAGTTAAATTAAGACCTGGTTTTGGGAGCCCTGAGCGCACTTAGCCCCCCGTAGTGGTGTCGGGAGCGCCGGGAGCTTGCGGTGCCCGTTGGAGGCCCGGAAGAGTCAGGAGGCGCAGGGAATGGGGGGATTGTTTGGTGGGTGTTTCCAGCCTTTCTGAGCCTGTTTCTGTTTGCAGTTGGAATGTATTAATAGGGGCATCCTTTGTTTTATTTCCCACAGAAGGCAGTTTTTACCAAAAAGGTCTTTATTTTGGAAAGTTTGGGCTGTGGAGCATTTTTGTGTCGGTGTGGAGCATTTTTTGTGTGTCCAGCAGCTGCTGGAAGTTTGATCCATTTGATCATCTCCTCATACAAGGGCTTTTTACAAAGGCCTGG
This sequence comes from Lophotriccus pileatus, assembly GCA_035583135.1. Taxonomy (NCBI): domain Eukaryota; kingdom Metazoa; phylum Chordata; class Aves; order Passeriformes; family Tyrannidae; genus Lophotriccus; species Lophotriccus pileatus. Next base: position 5,383,718 of record JAWWES010000002.1, read on the forward strand.
AGGGACAGGACACAGGGAATGGCTTCCCGCTGCCAGAGAGCAGGGTTAGGTAGGATATTGGGAAGGAATTCTTCCCTGGGAGGGTGGGGAGGGGCTGGGATGGAATTCCCAGAGAAGCTGTAGCTGCCCCATCCCTGAAAGTGTCTCCAAGGCCAGGTTGGAGCAACCTGGGCTAGTGAAAGGTGTCCCTGCTCGTGGCATTTTTCACCTCCAGGTGCTTCTTGAGCTGGAAAGGAATTTGGCTTTACAATAAATATGTTATGAGACTTTCTGTTGTTTGAAGGTGCTCACATCTTTACCCACCTCAAAGCAACCAAGAAATCCTAGAAATACTAGCCAGGAAAGCAGAAGCTTCCAGTTGTCCTAACTTCCCTCTGATACCAATTCCCTAAATGTCCAACCTCCATTAGTGCAAACTTCCTTAAAACTAAAGCATCCCAGAATCCCAGACCTGTTTGGGTGGAAAGGGGCCTTAAAGATGACCCAGTCCCACCCCGTGCCACTAGCCCAGGTTGCTCCAACCTGCCCTTGGACACTCCCAGGGCAGCCACAGCTTCTCTGGGCACCAGAGCTTGTGACCAGCCTGAAGGAAGGTTCTCTGGGACCTGTTGGACTTGGCAGTGCTGGGCTGCTCTCCATGATCTCAGAGGTCTTTTCCAACTTCAGTTATTCCATGATTCCATCTGTGCTTTCCCCCATGCCAAAGGCTCTTTCCCTGCCCCTACAGCATCTCCATGACTTTCGTCCACCACCCCCACGGTGTCTGTCCCAGTGACTGCTCGCTCAAACAGCCCCAAATCTGTGGAATCTGGCAGCTGGGAGCTATTTTGAGCCCAGCAGCCCGAGCCAGTGTCTGGTCCCTCTTGCTGGGAGTTGTTCTTGCTGGGTGTTCAGTGAACTTTGGGTTGGATCCATAAACTCTCAGATCAGTGATAACCCCAAATATTTCGTGCCTCGTAGCCTGTGAAGGATGCAAAGATGTCAGTAAGAAGCTCCTGTGCCAAGGCAAACAAGGCCAGGAAGTTTTATTGTTCCCGTTGCTGGGAACCTTCTTCCCTCTCTGGATGTGGCTGTGCATCCAGAGAGGCCAAGAGGTGCAGGTAAACATAAATCCCATATTTTTGTGCTGTCCAAAGACCAAAAACCCAGGCCAGTTGGAGGTTATTTGTGCTTTCAGACTTCTGTAACACTGAGAGGAGCTGCTGGGAACAGCTGCAGGTTTGTGCTTCCCAGCAGGAGCGTTTAAAATGCTGTGGAAACAGGGTGGATATGCATCATTCCACCCAGAACCAGCACAGGGATACCTGGGCTGGGATTCCCCATGGGATCGATGCTTTCAGGCTCCCAACTGTGGTGTCCATCCAGGTAAGGAAAAGGTTCTTCCCGAGAGGGTGGTGGGGTACTGGAACAGCCTCCCCAGGCTGGTGGGCACTCAAGGAGCATGTGGACATGGTGGGTTTGTTGGAGTGTCCAGGGCAGGGCCAGCAGCTGGGCTGGGTGATCCCTGTGGATCCCTCCCAGCTCAGGAGATTCTGTGATTCCCTGATTGTTTTCTGTGGGATGAAAACCATTTCCCCAGCTTTGAAGTGCCGAGTCCTTGTGAGCAGGGGGCAGATGTTCAGAGAGGACTGCGGGCGTTACAGGAGCTGATTGACATCCCTTCCAGATGTCTCGATGTATCCTAAATGTAGCTTTCCATGGAAAACACTTCCTGCGCTGTGGAGATTAGATTGTAGAGTTCCTGTGTGGTTTGAAGATTAAGTTGCAAGTCAGATGGATCTTGGGAGCTTCCAGAGAGCCCCTCCCTTTAACAGGAGGTGTGGGATACCCCATGGAGCAGGATGAACAGCTGGGATGCCAACTGAGGGTCAAGCCTACATCCCAATTCCTCCCTGTGCTTGCAGGAAGGGATTCCCAATCCCTGTGCAGGTGACTCCAGGTGTGCACAGAGCACTTTGCCTTCTCAGTGCTTAAAGCTCCCTCTCTGCCCCCTCTGCATCCAGGGTGTAGAGCACCAAGCTCTTCCACTCCACTTGGCTCAGGCTCAGATCCCACAGGGAGCTCCAAGCCTGGGAGCATCCAGACCTGTTTTCTCCTTGACTCAGGAATGTTTTCCTTCACCTCCCTTTCCCTCTCTCTGCCCAGACTCAGAGACTGTGGGCAGGTGCCCTGCCTGGTGCCTGTGATTCACCGTGGGAGCGTGGGATTCCGGGACGGGGCAGGTCCAAGATTCCCGCCATTCATTTCCCTGCAACTGACGTTGGTTTATTCCCAGTGGGAATAACAGGGAGAGGATTTGTCACCAAATGACCTCAGATGTTGAAGTCCCGCCGTGTTTCAGCTCTTACTCACAGGAGTGGTGGCCCAGAGGGTGGGTCAGAGCCTCCCTTCCTGCAAGTCAACGGTGACCACTGGAGAAGCAAAGCCAGTTTGTGCCAGAAGATTTTAATGGATTCAGGCCTGGAGAAACCCCGGGAGAAACTGGACTTGGGCAGTTTTTATTCTGCTGGTGAGACAGAGCTGGGCCTTTCGCTCCTGCTCTTTGCTCCTCTGTTCACCTGCCAGTCTGTCACGGAGCAGTGGATCCCGGACACTTGGAGTTCCCAGTGGGCACAGCAGCTTCCGAGGAGCAGTGGATCGTGGACTCGTGGAGTTCCCAGTGGACACAGCAGGTCCCCAGGTAGTGCTGAAAGCAGCACAGAAGCACAGGACTGGGTTTTTGGGGTCTCCAGCCAGATGAGGGGAACGCAGAGCCTGATTTTTGAGTATCCAGCAGCTTGTAGGACTCGCGTGAGGCAGCAATTCAGCAGGAGCCGCTCTCTTCGCGGGGCTGCCAAGATCCAGGAGTTAATTCTTCTTCCATGAGAAGGGCAGAGCTTGCATCCAGCCAGTTCCCTGGGGTGCAGAGCAAGAAACTCTCAGAGAAAAAAAAACACACAGACACAAACAACCAGCAGACTTGGCCCGTGGCTTCGCAGGCAATGGGAATATCTCTGACATTCCTGCCGAGGTAATTGGACTGCAAGGAAGCTTCCCTGCTCTGCCCCTTGGATCCCAGGCAGCAAAAGCCCATCCCAGCCAGGCTCTGCCTGCCAAAATGCTTTGTGGTCCCCTGAACTGAGCCTGGGCTGGACACTGTTCCTCTGCCCAGTCCATCCCACCCGTGCTCGTGTGTTCCCTGTCTAACCTATTCCCAGGGATGTGCCCTGAGCCTCCTCCCTGGGAGCCCCACCCTCTCCTTGTGCATTTGATTCCACTTCTTGGTGTTCCTCACAAGAAAGCTTCCCTAACAGCCCTGCTGAGGTTGTCCTTTCCATGGGGTCTTTCCCACAGAGCTAGGGTGGGATCTGATCCCACCCCACGGCTCTTTTCTCCTGAGCCTTTGTCTGCACCTTCCCACTGCTCTGCATCTTCCTTGAGATCCAAGCCCAAATCCCCAATCTCACCTGCACTGAATAACACACCAGGTCTTGGATTCTTTCTCCCATCAGTGCCAAGGGAAACGTGCCAATGCTTTCCAGGCTTTCAGGATTCATGGCAATATGGAAACCCCCAACCTGGCAAACCCCATCCTTCTAAGCTGTTGCGTTTCCCTCCATCTTCCCTCTGGTCCCTGCAGCTTTGCAACTATTTTTCAAGCTTTAAGATGCTCCCAGATTTTCTGCTGGATCAGGAGGGAGGGGAGTTTTGCTCCTTATCCCCCAGATGGCAGCAGGTGGAGCTCAGCAAGGCCCTGTCCTTGGGTGGCCACAGCCCTGGAGTGTGGTGGTATCACTGGGGCTCCTTTCAGCCCCTGGTTTCCAGGGTCAATGGAAGCTTGTCCAAGAAAAGTGGATTTTGGAGTGAGAATAAAACCCCTTTATCTGTGCAGAGTCTAAGAAACGCTCACTTTGGGAAACAAAGGGCTGGTTTGCAGCTCGGGCTGGAGGTGCTTTTCCAAACTCCATCGCTCTCCAGCAGCCAGAGGCACTTTAGTTCTCACGGATTTCAGGCAGGAACAGTTTTCCTGGGCACTGTCCCTGTGCCCTCTGAGTTACACCCTGTGGTTTTTGAATCACACATGGGAAATCCATCCCGGTTTGGAATAAACAGGCCTGGCCACTAGACAGTGTTTGGTCACTGTTTGGTTACAACTGCAGAAGGAACAGCTCAAGTGGAAAAAACCAGCAGCAGCGGTAACAGTCAATCGTCACTTTTTTCCCCCCACCCTCCGTCTGGAAAATTTGGAGTTTTATGGCCCTTGAGCCACAAATTAGAATTGCAGGCAACAGATAAAGCCCCGCCGTAAATCCAGCTCGTGCCAGCGGTCTGCGAGGAGGGGCTGGTCAAATGCCCTCCCAGAAAATGGGCCTCAACGGGATCTTTCCAACTGGGATCACCGGGCGGGCCTGGAAATGCAGCACCCGCTGCTGCTGCTGCTCTGGGGACACCACAAGAGGTGTCCCTTCCCTGTGCCCTGGGGAGGGACAGACGAGGAGGGAGCTACTCCTGTGGTCAGCATTCCCATCCCAGGAGGCTCCTTCAGCTTTTCTCCCAAGGAGCCCCAAATCTGTCCCGTCCTTCCTCAGGAAAGCGGTTTGCTTTGACCTCTGTCCCGTCTGGAGGCACCCAGAGCACGACGCTCCCGTCTCTAGGAAGGAACCCAAGAGGTCTCGGCTTGGAGGGTTCAGTGCCCAACCACGGGGTTTGTTTGTGGCTGGGGCAGCTTCCAGCAGGAAACAGGAACAGCCTGAGGTGGTGGCTGCTCTTCCAGGAGGCAGGAGGGTGGTATAGGAAGCCACTGGACACGGCTGGGACCTCACGGCTGGGACCTGGGGAGGTCTCAGCCTGATCCAGCCCGAGGCCACAGTCTGAGGAGCACAGGCTTCTTCTGCACCCCTGCTTGGGCATTTCCAGAGGTGCTTCCATGGCTGAGGCGTCAGGGAATGTTTGTTCCCAAATCCCTGATGGCTACTGGGAAAACCTGTCAGCTCCTGAGCCCACGGGACATTCCTCTGAGCGGGTCATCCTGGTGATGACGATGGAGAGGGGCTCTGGACAAGGGCCTGGGGGGATGGGATGAGGGAATGGCTTCCCACTGCCAGAGGGCAGTCTTAGAGGGGAGAGCGGGAAGGAAATCCAAACAAACCCTTTCAGTTTATATCCCACTCACCCGGAATGGGCTCCTCTGGCCTTCTGGGGATTCTATGGATGGAAAGCCAGGGCTTTTCCTTTCCACCCAGAGCTCCCCAAATGTGGTTCAGTGGGACACAGGGAGGGGACAGGTCCAATATTTTCCCTGGCCATGCCAAGTGTATCTGCCGTCCTTCCCAGGGAACTGCAATTCCTCCTGTTTGTCTCAGGATTTGGATTGTATCTGTTATTTCAGGGCTTTAAGTTGTTTGTCCTTTCCTTCTCCACCTGATCCTATGCAGGGAAGGAATTTGTCCCTCGGAAGGTGGGAGGGGCTGGAATGGAATTCCCAGAGAAGCTGTGGCTGCCCCATCCCTGGCAGTGTCCAAGGCCAGGTTGGATGGGGTTTGGGATGATCCTTAAGGTCTCTTCCCACCCAAAGCACTCTGGGATCCTGTGTTGTGTGGAGTCCTCCCGGCTTGTGCTGCAGATGTGCAGGGCAGCAGCAGCTTCTCCCAGCTGCAGAATAGTTTTCCTTGGATATTCCCAGGTGGCAAAGATACCAGGGGAGCATTAGGGGAAGCTCCAGTCCTTGAATCCTTGTGTCAAGCCACAAGTTCCTGTTGCTCACCAACACACCTGACTCCTGAGATCTCCTTCAGATTGAAGGCAGAACTTCAAAGGGACATCTTGGAGCATCCCATAATTATTCTAAAATGTATTTATTTAAAAAAAAAAAAAAGCAGAAAGAAATGTGCTTGTTTCCCCCTTGCTCTCCCTGCCAGCACAGGGATGCAGTCTGGCTTCCAGGGAAACGTCTTTCAGAAACCTCCAGGACATCTATATTTTTTTTTTGTTTAATTCTTTTTTAGTAGAAGAATTCCCAGACTCCCCCCAGGATTTAAAGGACAGGTTTGGGGATCAAACCCACCTGTGGTGAGAAGACAACAGTTTTGCTGGTTGCCTTTGGACTCTGCCTGTTGATTTCTTCCTTTCCCCCTCCCACTAACCATCCCCATCAACATTTGGACTCCAACAACAAACAAACCAACAAACAAGCCAGTTTAAATCATGGGTATTTTTTCCCTGTTCCTTCAGCCATGACTAATTACAAAATGACCCCCTCAAACCTGCCTTTGCCGGGCCAACATTCCCAGGTTTCCTTTGCTTTTCCAGCCCTCCCGGGTTCCAGCAGTCCCACCACTGCCTGGCTTGGAATTTTTTTTTTTTGGGGAGGCAGTTTCAGCTGGTTTCCTGTTTCCTGGCACAGCAGGATCAGAGACCATGTGAGGCTTTTTTAAATGCATTTCATCTTGCCAGGGAACCTTTTCCCTGCCTTCACCGACAGCCCGAACACGCAACTTTTCCGAGCCGACGTGGCCCCAAACTCCACACGTGGCTACATCTGCTGGCAAAGCAAGTTTGCTCCCACTTAAAATGCTGGCAGGGCTTTAAAAAAAAAAAAAAAAAAATCTCCTTTAATTGGGCTAATTGAATGTGGTTGGAGCTCAGCTCTGAGTTCAGGGTTGGGTTTATGTGGTTTGAGGTCACGCAAGTTCAGGGGAAACCCCCCCTCTCCTTACCTGCTTTGCCTCTCGGCGTTTTCCTTTGTGCTTTGGTTTCACCTCAAAAAAACAGCCCGAGTTTGCTTCGTTTTGAGCTCAGATTGAACCCCCTCCCCTGAATTTCATCTTAGTTTTATAAATCCCCTAAAAAAAAAATATAAAACCCGTAAAAAAAATCATGACCTGAGTAACAGGACAAACCCATGGAGGGCAGGGAAAGCTTTTGGTGGAAGAGGCAGGAATATTACATTCAAACAAATAAATCCCAGGAATTTTCACCTGGGCTGCCTTTCTATGTGGAGGCAGGAGCTTTTCTTTCCTTGCGTCCCACTCCAGGTGCCCAAAATGAAGGTTCTCCTTGTTTTGCTCTTGGAAAGCTCACGGTGCTGCTGGACTCAGGAAAGGTGGGAGAGGGGTCGAAGACAAGCTGTCTTCAGGGAGATAAATTGTGTTTTAAGCCTTCTGAAGTTTTGGGGATCTCCCTGTGTCCTATCAGAAACACAAACCTTCTGTTTGATGGAAGAGGGAGAGGAAGCATTTATGGCACAGAGCAGACACAGGGATGTATTTCAAGGTGCTTTCCACAAGGCTGGAAAGCACCCCTGGTTCTCCAAGGTTCTTCAAGTTTTTCTTTTCCATGGATTTGCCTCAGAGACAGCATCATGAGAAGGTGCTCCTGAAAGTGAGGAAGACTGAATTAAACAGAGATTGGTGTGGAAGCCTTGCAGCCAACATGGGAATGAGGCCAGTGACTGGAAGGAAAAATATTATTAAGAATCAGAAGAAGAAACTGAAGATGGCCAAAATCAGAAACGTGTCCTGGAGCCCTCCAAAAACAGGAGAAAAGAGATGCCAAACCCAGCAGCTGAAATGAAGGTTTTAGGGCAGGGTGAGACACGGGGGGAAATGGAAACAGGGAGAGGGGGTTCAGGAGGCCCTCGCTGAGGTGGCCCTGTGGCCTCAGGAGCTGAGCTGCTCCCTGGACTCAGGGCCACCAGGAGGTGGCTCTGGCCTTCAAGATGAGCAGCTGGTATGGGGTGTTTGTCCTGCATGCAGGAGCTGATGGGTGGGGTGGGCAAACCCTTCCCTCCTGTGGAATGATGGCTTATCTCTCCTGCTTTTGCTGGCCTGGGGGCATCTGGGGTGGTCTGGTTGCCTTTTTCAGCTGGAGAAAAGTATGAAAGGTATAAAAACTTCCGTGACAGGTGTTAAATGCAGATACTATTAATCTTAAATACAATAAATACATTAAATAACATGAATGTCTGCTTTAAAAAAAAAATTAAATTATCCATAGGGGTTGGTGCTGGTGCCCAGTGATTGCAGGGCTGAATTACCTGCTTCCTTTGGATGTTTCTGGGATTGCTCAGTTGTGCTCTCTGGAACCTCTTGCTCTGGAGGGGAGGCAGAGCCCTGACCACCCACGGAGCACACA
>JAWWES010000002.1:5393323-5408192 GCA_035583135.1 Lophotriccus pileatus
CAGTGGGGAAGGTCCAGAAGAATCAGGGAGCTCCTTTGGCTGCATGGGCTCTGAACCTGCCCTTCTCCTTTGATCTCCTGCACTTCATCCCAGCTTGGTTTCCTTCCTCTCCTTGCCCCAAGGTGGGTGTGGTCTCTGCTCAGGCACCTTGGAATGACAGCCTCGAGTTTTCCAAGGCATCTGAGAGTTTGTCTTCCCTCCAGAGTTAACTCAGGATTCCCCTGGAGGGTGTCCTGTGCCCCATCCAGGACCAGGGGACCAAATTAGGAGGCAGAGCCACCACTTTCCATGTATTTTTATTTCAGCTCTGTTTTCTTACCTATGGGTTACGCTTCCCCGCAGGAATTATGCTGTACTCCAAGGATCCCTCCTTTGTTTGGGTACTCCCATTTTCCATCTAAAGAGCAGCTTGGGAGTAAGTAAATGGGAGCTCCTTGCTGTAACCAACACCCTGGAACAGGACACACTCCACACATCCATTCACCTCTTCCAGTAGATTCAGGTTTGGTCTGGATCTCTCCAAAATGAGACCCAGTGTGGACATCTGGATGTTAAAGAAAAACAAACTCCTCTGGCTCTGTGGGAAGGATGGATGGAGAGAAATGCCGGAAGTGGACTTCCAGAAGCTTTTATCCATGCCTCAGGTGATGGGTGCAGGGGGTCCATCCCACGCCTTTGGATCTGCCAGAGCAGTGGGAGACTTGGACACCACAGTGTCTGCCAGGTGACTCTCCCCAAGATTTGCACCACAGGGCACACCTGATGAGAGCCAGAGGTTCCTTAATCCCACAGTGCAGGGGGGATGAACCCCAGGAGGGTTTGTCTGTCACACCTAAGCCCTGGGCAGCCCCATCAGGGACCACCCAACCTGTGCGCCCTTGGGCTCACGGGCTGTGTACCTGCAGGACAGGGCCTGGATACCCAGCTCTTCTCTCCCCCTGTCCCCTGGGTGGGCTCCTGAGCACTTATTTCCAGCCCTGCCCCTTGTTCCAGCTCCTTGTTCCACCTCTGCAGTGGTCCATCCTTCACCTTCCCTGGGACACTGGAGGACCTTGCTCTGCCCCACAGTGGCAGAGGATGCTGGTGGTGTGGGACCCATCTGCACCAGGGTCCCCCTTGGTTCATGAGACAATTCCAGGACATAAAATCCTTCAGGTTGGAAAGGACCTCCAAGATTAGCACATCCAACCTTTTGACAGGGAAATAATTTTTTTTTCTTTTCCCCTTTTCTCCTACATTCATTCAGCATAAAACTGAGGTATTCCTGAAATCTCCCTGGGGTTTGACACCTGAAATCTCCATCCCTTGGCTGTGACAAAATGGCCACATCCATTTGGGAATCTGGTTCCTCTGGGAAAACCAAGCCCAGCAACTTCTCCAAAACTTCTCTAGGCACTGGCTGGAAAGAGCAATGGAATAGTCAAATCAGTTCCTCCTCCCCAGCTTTCCAAGGGGAATCCTCCCCACTTTGGCCCAGGCTGTGTGTGTGCTCTGCACGGGGAGGCTGTGGGACCGTGGGATGGGGGTGGCCATGGAGGGAGGGGAGGACAGTGGGGATACAATCCTGGTTTTGAAGCTGAGCGGTTTCTTTCCCTCCTCTGTTTCTCTCTCCTTTCCTCCAGCATTTAGTTCTGCTCCATATGTTCCCCTTCACACCATGCCAGAACTGTGAGGGAAGGAAAAGGCAGGGAAGGGGGTGGGGGAGGGAAAAAAAGAAAAGGCAAATCTCAGTGAAGTTTCTATTCTGGAGAGAAAACAGGACTTTATCAAAATATTAGCAGAGCCCCAGCTGGGGCTGATTAGCAAAGCTCGGGGTGAGAGTTTTCCACTTACCTTGGGCTGGTTTCCTTTCTCTGGGCTTTCCCAAAGTGGGGAGGTTTTGCCCACCAAGATCAATCCAGCTTGGGCATTTTGGCCACCAAGGTTAAAATGCAGCTTGGGCCCTGTTTCTGGAGCTCTGATTTGTGAATCCCAAAATGCCAGATCCCTTCAAAGGGCATTCAAAAACTGCAGTGTCCATCCAAACAGCCGGATTGTCCCCGAGGAGTGAGCCCCATCCATCCGGGGCAGTCAGATAACGAGGGGTGAAGGGTCACCAGGGCTAAAAACATTCTCATACAGCAACTGAAAATGCTCGTTAGCTAAACATCGTTACTGGAGAGCTCATGTCTCGATGTCCAGCTTGCAAAGGTGACAGTTGGATGCAATTCCCAAAACTCTGGAGGGGTCTGGACACCAGCACTCAGCACCTTTTCAAGAGATGCTACTGCAACCCTGGCCTGCAGCCCAGGGCTGCTGGGGAGGGGAGGAGAGTCCTGCTCATTCATAAACCCATGTTTGAAGGGGTATTATTCACAAAGATTAAAGTAGAACCAGCTTTTAGGAGCAGAGGAGAGAGGTTTGGCTGGGAAACCCTGAGCTGGAGGACCAATAACTTGGGAATTGCTCCGAAGTGTTTGATGTGTCTCGGGCCAGCAAATGCTGAGCCAGCGCCTGCCGTTAAGTGGAAGTTATTTTCTGCATCCACCAGAGTCCCATAAAACCATTTCCTCTGGGATCTACAGGGACAGCCAGCACTGCTTTTTTTTTTTTTCTTTTCGTTTTTTTTTTTTTTTTTTCATTCACAACAATATCAATGTGTAAGTGCTGAGGGAAGGAGGACGTGCTGTGTGACAGATTTAGGAGTGGCCTCAGGGCTCTCTCACCTCGCTCCAAGTGGCTTTGCCAGAGTGCTGGAATTGCCTCCTATTCATCTGGAGAAAAGGCTGGTTTGGTGCTTAACAGGTCCTAGGGAAGTCTGGGTCCTACCTCTGCTGCAGGCTCCTGCCAGCACATCCTGGAAAATGGGGAAAGGGGCTTTTTCCTGGGCTGTGGGGGGAGCAAAGTCAGCAGGATGGATGGAGATGCCTGGAAGAAGGAGAGACCAATCCCCCCAGGGCAGGGGACCTTTGTGCTTGTACCCATGGCAGGGAGCAGGTGGAGTCCACAAAAAACCCACCCCAAGCCAGGCTGGGGAGCTCCTTCATGATGGTGTTTTCCTGGAGTCATCCTCCATACAAACCTTTTCCAGAGGCCTCCAGGGGCTTTCTGGTCCAGGTCTCTCACTAAAGTGCTGTCACCTCTGTGGCTGCACCAGCCTTTTGGGGTTCAGCACCCCATTTTCTGTGCATGACCACGGCACTGGTGTCATTCACATGGAGCAGAGCAAGCTTCCTTCCAGGATCTCTGTGGATGCCTTGGATTTTCAGAAGTGAGCTCCCTGGGCACCCCCATCCTCATGTCATCCCTCCCTTCTCCTCACACTTCTTGGAAACCATCAGCTGCTTTTTGTAGCCCAGCTGGACCCACTCAGCATCCTTTGGTTCCTCTGGGCATCCCAACCCCCTTTGGAGCTTATTCAAGCCCTGAAAGGTGTGAGGTGGGTTGTGTCACCGTCCTCCAGGAAATAACCCTGGAGGGCAGGAGCTGGATGTTCAGGGATTACATAGAATTCCAGAGCAGTTTGGGTTGGAAGGGATCCCAAGGATCATCCAATTCCACCCCCTGCCATGACCAGGGACACCTTCCACTCTCCCAAGTTGCTCCATCCTGGCCCTGGACACTTCCAGGGATGAGGCAGCCACAGCTTCTCTGGGAATTCCATCCCAGCCCCTCTGGGATGAAGAATTCCTTCCCAGTATGCCCTCTGGCAGTGGGAAGCCATTCCCTGTGTCCTGTCCCTCCATGCCTTTGTCCAAAGTCCCTCTCCAGCTTTCACCTGCCATTCCCACATTCCCTTCAGGAGGTGGGTGCTTTGGCAATCAGACGCCTAAGGAGCGGTGGGAGAGGTGACACCTCCACCTGCCAAGTGATGCTTTTCCGTGCTTGCCTGAGCCAATTAGTCCTTTTTCCCTGGAAGCTGAAGGCAGGGAAAACAACACCCTCCCTGCCCCTGCCCCATCCCGTAAGTGCTAAAGCAGATCCCAGGAGGTGGAACGAGGGGAGGTGTAAGGAGAAGAAGAGCTGGCAGGAGATCTTGTTCTCCGGTTGTGCCTGGGGGCTTTTCCCGTCGGGGAAATGATTCCAATTCCAGGCTTTCCACGCTAATTTAACCCAAATAGTTTCCTCCTCTCGAAGAGGGAGCCGGGATGAGGTTTGCAGATTGGAAGGGGGGGGGGGGGGGTCGGGCCTGCAAACGATCTCAGCAGTTTTACAGCAGTCCCCGTTCTTGGCAGGACATGAGGGACAGCATCTCCCGCCTCCAGCAGGGAAGGTGCAGGAATGCAAACACTCCAACACCTCTGGGTTCTCCCTGATTGTCTTTCCTCCCCCAGCTGTTTTATTGCCATCCATAAATTCATCCTCAGAGTTCATATTCCCAGTTTTTTCACCCTCCGTGGCCTCGAAGCTCCCTCAGGCTGAGGGGTTGCTGTCCAAGCCACCCTTCCCCATCCAGGCTGATTCCAAACTACCAATTGGTGCCCCCTCCGCCTGGAGAGAAGAGAAATCACTGGGAAAAAAGCATGGCTGTGGCAAATGGGAGGGAGCCCAGATCAGCCATCCCTTCCCACTGGAGGCTTCTATCCCACCCAGCAGGGATCCTGCCTTTCAGGCTTGGACCTTCCCTCCCAACAAAACCTTGGGCTCCCGTTTCCCACCTCTCCCAAACCTGCTTGTTTTAAAAAGCCTGTGTGTGTGACACATCAGATCCTCGGGTCACAAGTGCCACCATCTCCCGGCACAACCAGCTCAGCTGGTGCCAGTTTTCCATGAAAAGAACAGGGGAAAAAAACTGGGAGAAATGGAAGCCCTGCTGCTGCCTTTGCTGTGATGTCCCTGTTCGGGCCCTGGAGGAGCCACTGGGGTAATAACAACCTTTTGGGCAAGAAGGTTTTCTTGCTGGCAAGTCCAAAATTATATCCCATAACACAGGAGAGTCCCATAAAGCACAGCCTGGTGCTTTATGGGCTGATTAACACAGGGCTAATGAACGAAATGAATACAAACTGATGAAGCATTTTGTAGCTGGTGTTTGCAAAGCAGTTTTATCCTGGTGTCGAGGTCCCCGTTTTCCATTCCAGCCTTGCTACATGGCAAAACCTTAGGGGTGGTTTTGGTGAAATTCCTGCTCCAGAGCTGGGTTTCCACATGGGAGGGACCATCAGCTTCTCCCTCCAGGTGGATGATCCAGGTGGGCACCAACCCTGAACTGGCTGATTCTGCAAGAGGATCCACCTTGTCCCTCTTGCTTGGAGTATCAGCCCTGGCATGGCGTGATCTGAGTCCAGTTCGTGCAACCAGGGCCCTTTCCCGGGGCAATGGATTTGGATCAGGGTTCTTTTCCCCCCAGGACAGGAGGAACTGATGATTCAAGGGACAAATTCAAACTGGAAGGGGGGAAATTCAAAGTGAAAGAGGGGAAATTCATATGGACATGCAGAAGGAACTCTTCCCTGTGAGGGTGGTGAGGGGCTGGGATGGAATTCCCAGAGAAGCTGTGCCTGCCCCATCCCTGTATGTGTCCCAGGCCAGGTTAGAGCACCCTGGGCTAGTGGAAGGTGTTCCTGCCCATGGAACAAGATGGTCTTTAAGGTCCCTTCTGCCCCAAACCATTCTGGGATTCTATGATTTGTGAAGCACAAAAAAAAAAAAAATCCACGGAAAAAACCCACTCCCATTTCAGCTGCTCCCACACACGGGATATTTTAGTTCTCCTCTTTAAATGCAGGTGGGATCCCCCTCAGGCCTGCATTTCCCAGCAGGTGTGTGCTCCCAGGCTCACTTCTTCTCCCTTTCTGCCAGGGCCTAAACTGGGAATACTAACCAGCCCCAGCTGGTGGGGACACAGGAATTCCTGTGGAAGGAGCGAGGCTTGATCTCGCCCCGAGATGTTTACAGGGGATGGAGTTGCTACAGCTGCAGGAGGGGAGGGATTTTGGGGAGGGGGGGGGGGTGTTGGGTCTGCCTGTAATGTGGATCAGGGCTTTGGTTTTGGGAGCCTCAGGGCAAAACCCAAAGCTTTTAAACACAAACCAGCGAGTGGGTTCAGTGCCACGGCGGGGAGGGGTGTCTGAGCACGTGGAGATAGAGAGGAAACACCTGCTGGGGTGTTATTCCTGCTGCTTTGGGAATTTTAGGCACTGTGGCTGCCACAAGACACCCAGCAGAGGGTCTGGGATGTGGGCAGCCTTCCCAGGGTTTTTGTCCAGGGATGAGGGGGCTCTGACCCCTGGAATGTTCTGAGTCTGCCTGTTGTCACCCCAGTGCCACAATGAGCAACGAGGTGACCTTGTCTGGGCACAAAGGAGGAGCTGGAGAATAACCAGCAACTGGGTGGGTGTTGAGGAGCAGAGGACAGGGAAACTCGACACAAACTCCAGTGTTTTGCCTTCTAAATCATCTGCTCTGTGACCAAGGTGCTGCTCTGGCCTGGGCTTCTAGCAAGTTCACTAAAGTCCCATGGGAAAGTTTTTCCTGGAGCACACTGGACATGCTCTCAGTGCATGGAATATGCCTGGACATTTCCTCACCCCAAGCTCTCAGCAGGGAGCTCATGGGATGCAGAGAATGGCTAAAAATCTGCTCACAAACACCAGTTTCCATCTCCCATTCCCAGAGTTTTTTAGAACCATCAATTTTGCCTTTACCTTTTTTTTGTATTTTTTTTTATTGGCAATAAAATCATCCAGCCACACAATCCTCTCAGCACTGTTTTGCCAGCCTAGAGTTGTTGAGTGAGTCTCTGGGCTTTCACTTTCCTCAGAAACAAAGCTGTGTTTTTAGGGCAGGTGTTTCACCGAGTTTCAGGATTCACTCTAAGATAGTTTGGCTTTTTTTCTGCCATTCCTGAAGGAAGTTGCGTCAGGGGACATTTAGGTGGATACCAGGAGAAGATTCTTCCCCCAGAGGGTGTTTGGGCACTGAACAGGCTCCCCAAGGCTGCCAGAGCTCAAGGAGTGTTTGGCACCAGCCGCAGGGATAGGGTGGGATTGTTGGGGTGTCTGTGCAGGGCCAGGAGTTGGATTCTGATCCTTGTGGCTCCTTTCCATCTCAGGATATTCTGTGATTCTGTGACTGTGATTCTGTGACTCTGTGATTCTTCCCTCACCTCCCTCCTGCCTTTCCACACCCCTTTTCGGGTGGATTCCCCTCCGAGGGGTGCAGCAGCACCCCCTGTGCTCCCCCCTGTGCTCCCCCTGCCCGGGCAGCCCTTGCTAAAGATCAAAGCACGGCACAAATAGCGAGAGGGGAAGAGCTTGTGGGTTTGACATCTGGAGGCCAGAAACAGCTCCTGCTTTGGAGGAGGCAAGAGGTGAGGGAGGAAGGGGAAAAGTGGGTTTCCAGTCTCTTATTTTTGACTGGGATGAAAAACTTTTGATGAATTTCTATGGTTTGCTGGGACTTGAGATGGTGGTATCTGTCCTGGGCCCTCATTTCAGAGCTGGGGGTGATAACAGCACTTTCAAATAAAGATGGGGATGTTTTCTGACAGGCAAGATACTGATTTTTCTGTGATGCATCACCTGACAGCCTTGTTTTTATTCCAAGGAGACACCTGGGAAATATCTGTGCTGCTTGGCTGGATAAAACAGGTGCTGTTTCCTTTGGGGCTGGAGGTTTTCAAAGATAAGGGTTCAAAAGCCATCCCAAACCCGAGGGGTCCAAGTCAGAGCCTGGTTTTTTAAAGGTCTGCACTTCTAGGATGTTTGCCTCCGATCCTTTAAGAAATCCAACCTGTGGACAGCACTGAGAATACGTGTGATTAGAAATCCTGTCACCAAATCAGGAAGAGGATTAAAAAACCCTTCATTTTTCAATGAGACAAATCGCACCATCTGATCCAAAGCTGGTTATTTGCCTTTCCTTTTTTACTTTTTTTGTAATTTTTTTCTTAGTTGCTCCATCTGATGAAGAGCTGGAGCTGCTGGGAAGTGCCTGGTGCCCCATGGCATGTGGGATGTCAGACTCTTTGTGATCTCCTTTCTAAACTTCACCAGTATAGAACAGGAGAAGCCCAGAAACGTTTGGAGTGGAAGGGACCTTAAAGCTCCTCTCATTCCATGGGCAGGGACACCTTCCACTAGTCCAGGTGGTGGAATGATCACTTGTCTGGATGGATTGCCTTTATATGGGGCCAGTGACCACCTCCTGCTCCTTGCCCTTATGCTAAAAGAGCTTTTCCCCTCTTCCATTCACGCCTTCCAGTGGAAAATATCTCTAATTGGCACTTCTTTGATGGTGTTCCTGGGGGTTTTCCCCACTCAGTGGTCGATGCTCCCAATCCCAGCGCACAGTGCCAGTCACATGGCTCGGGGTGATGCCAAAGGATTTTGCCACTTTCCTTAGCACAGTCATCAACCATCTCCTCAGGAATTAATTCCACTGGCTCATCACCCACCGCTTTTACCAGGAAATCACAGGAAGGGGCTGGGGGGTGGTGGAAATGAGCGTGCCAAAGCCAGAGGCTGGATTGGGCAGGAAGGAGAAGAAGGAAGAAATGCGAAAAGGATTTTTTTTAGTTTTTTTTTTTTTCTCCCAGTTTTTGGGGCAGATGGGACTATCAAGTTTCATGTGAAACCCAAGCTGCAGCATTTCTGTGCCCGGATGGAGCTTTCAATCAGGGTGATGTAAACACGGCTGCAGCATTTTGGGAACTGTTCTGTTTGGGAAATGTGATGGATTAAAGCCGACAAAGGAGATGTTTTGGGTTTTTTTCTTTTTGGCCTTTTCAGTTGTGCCAGTTTCATGTGAGGAGAAGCTCTGGCTCCCAGACCAATCCCAAGCCTCGGGGAGGGGGGAGGCAGGCAAGGCTTGGAGGGAGGGAGCCACAAAGGGAGTGTTTTGAAAGCCCCGTCTAATTTAAAGCATCTTTGGCTGAGTGGTGCAGCGAAGAGGATGTGGCTAACACGAAGAAAAAAGTCAGAGAGGCATCAAAGTGTGTGTGCAAATTCGTTCCTTGTGGCAGGAGTTCTGCCAGTTTGCTTTCCTAAGGAAAAAAAAAAAAAAACCAACCACACCACCCCAACCTTGTGTGTGTCCCCCCCTACCCCCCGCCCCCGTGAGGGAGCGAGAAAATCGTGGGGCACGATCCCTTCTGGATTTCATAAGGATTGATGGATGACCGGGATGACACCGGAGCCCAGACCTTGTGCCTGAGATCTGAGCAGCTTCTCCTGGGTCCCAGGGCTGCACATGGAGCAGCCACATGAGCTATTTATAAGCGGTTCAAAGGCACCACAAGTGTGGGTGGATGTTGGCTGGGAGCTCCAGGCCACCAGGAAGCTCTGGAACACTCACAGGAACCTGACGTTACCCCGGAGCCTGCATGTTTCCTTGGATTTGGAGGTGGGGGGAAGAGGAGGAAAGCTTGTCACAGAGTCACAGAGTGTGCTGAGCTGAAAGGGACTCTCCAGTCCAACTGCTGGCCCTGAACAGGCCCAGCCCCAAGAGTCACCCCCTGTGCCCCAGAGGATCATCCAAACCCTCCTGGAGCTCTAGCAGTCTTGGGGCTGTGCCCACTGCCCTGGGGAGCCTGTGCAGTGCCCAACCAGCCTCTGGGGGAAAAACCTTTCCCTGAGATCCAACCTGAGCCTGCCCTGACACACCTCCAGCCATTCCCTAGGTGCTGTCGCTGTCACCCAGAGCAGAGCTCAGTCCTGCCCCTCCTCTGCCCCTGCCCAGGCAGTTGGAACTGCAGTGAGGTCTCCCCTCAGTCTCCTCTGCTCCAGCTGAACACACCAAGTGCCCTCAGTGTCCTCACATGGCTTCCCCTCAGAGCCCTTCCCCACTTTCATTCCGTCCTTTGGACACTCTCTGATGGCTTCAGTCTCCCTTGCGTTGTGCCCCCTTGGTTGCATCTCCTCCAGGACCACTGGCCCTCTGGAGTAACATCCGCAGAGAACTAAAGCCAAAAGCCCAGGCAAGTCCAACACCGGAAAAAGAGCCAGTCCGGAAACCTCCCGAAATCCCTGTGAAACAGAAAGATCACAATGAAAACCAAACACCCACTTTGCATCTGCAAAGAGAGGGAAAGGACAACAAAGTCAAAGTGCGAGGTCTTTTTCTTACAGGAGTTCACTCGGCTGGGTTGTCAAACACCTCGTGCCAACACTTGGGAGGATGACGCCGGCAGCTTCAAGTGCAATGAATCCAAGCACGAGAGGAAATTTGGTATCAACCCCAAAGGGCTGTTCTCAGAAACCACCCAAAATCAGAAAACAAACCATCCAGCAGGAGGAGAAAGGCTGGGACCTCACAGGGAGATCAACTCTGCTCTGAGGAGTGGAAACGGAACCTCCACTGAGCCACGTCATTATTCCTACTCTTAATCACTCAAGGGCAGGAGGCTGGGATGGAGAGGATGGTGTCTGAAGAGGGGGGAAAAAAGGCACGAAATCCTCATTTTTTTTTTTCTCCTCATGGCTGTTCAAGAGATGTTGCTTTGCCCAGGTGTAGGGGGGGAGTGCACTGGAGGGGTGGGAGGTGGCTCTGCAAAGGCAGAAGAGATGGGCCCAGCCTGAGGTCACAAACATGGTGTTTCTGAAGGTGGTTGAGAGTTTCCTACAAAGTCTTAGGCCGGGGACACTTCTGCCCACCCTCAACCCTGGCTGAGCAGGCAGAGGCAGAAAGGGCTTGACCCAAACTAATTCAGGCTGCAGGTGAGATCCGGGCACACAGGGAAGTTTGTTCCCAGCCCAGCCCCAGATTTGGTGGCTCTTTTAACACCCCCAGACAGAGAGCTGACATTTCCTCCCCCAGAATTATGAATTCACCGGATCAGGTTCTGATGCCGGAGCTACTGAGTGAAAACACACCACCTGGACCCAGCCAGAAGAGCTGCTTTTAATGAAGAGCAGATGCCTGTGCACTTCTAAAGCCTGGGAGAACACAAAGCAGATTGTCCTGAGCCTTGCAGGACTCTGGGGCTGAGCAGTTGTCTCTCCTGTTTTCATAGACCTTCCTCAGCTTGCTCTTTCCTTGTGGGAATGAAGGCAACTTGGGATGGTCCCACCGCCTTGCGATGATCCCTTCTATGCCTGTGTCGGGACGAGAGGAAGGACGTTCATGGGCTGCAAGGTGGAAATGTTCATCACCATTAACATTCCTTTGCCCCTATGGAGCTGCTTCAAAACCAGTTCATGGAGCAGACTTTGGTTTTCCTGCAGAGATTTTGCAGCAAAAAAAATCTTCATTTCACACTGGATATCCCCAGGGAAAAAGAAAGCTAAAGTCCCACAAATTTGTATTCTTTAAGAGTCAAACCAAACAAGCTTCTTGGATGGCTCCATAAAAATTCTAACAACGGTAGGCAACAAAAAAAAAAAAAAAAAAAAAAAAAAAAGGCATGGAAAAAGGATTCAGGGAAAAAAAACACTAAGGGGCCTCTGGTTCTTGCAGGTGTATTCCCAGGGATTCCTTTTTGGATCACACAAGCACCAACAAAGTGATTGGAAGATGGTTCTTTCCTTTTATCAGCAATAGTTTGATGAGTTAAACCACAGTGGGTGCTCAGAGGAGAGATTTTGATCAAAGCATTTTGAAAAATCAGATGAAAGAAGCATTAGGAAAAAAAAAAAAAGAGTTCCTGCAATTTGAACCGAGAAGTGGAAATGGTTGTCCAGGAGAAGAGCTGGGAAAAAAAATTACTAAAAAACCCTCTAAATTGCTATTCCAATTATCCATATAAACAGTGGTACAAGTCAACAGAGATTGACAGGATTCTCCTGATGTTATCACAGTTTTTCCAGGGCAAAAAGAGCCGGTAAGGGATTCAGTGTGGATGAGAGAGGGACAGGGAGGATCCATGGAGGGGCAGGAATAATTCTGAGCCCCAGGGCAGGAAGGTGGGAGTGGGTTCTTATTCCCTTTGAGCTCCTTCCCATTCCTGGTTTACGCTGCCTGTTGCCTTTTAGTTGACCAGCAGTGTCCCTGTGCTCCTCCATCCATCCCAGGCTGGAATCCCATCCATCCCAAGCCTAGAATGCACTTGCTGGGATGGCTGGGGAAGTGAAACCCGGCCAGAGGTTCCTGTGAGGGTTCTACTGCTCTTTGGGGTGTATTTGAAGCCATGATTCGAGTTCATTTTCCTGCCAGGAAAGGCTGCCAGGCTTTCCAAGGACAAAACTAGGAAGTTTATTTATGTAGGGTCTAAAAGACCTGAGCAGGCAGTGACAGACCTTGGGAAGACCAGGCTCCCCTTGGCTGTTCTGCTCAGGAATGAACCCTTCACTCCAACACTTCCTACAGGGAAAGAAAAAGGGTTTAAGAGCAAAGAGAAGAACAAATTACTCTGTTTTCCCTGGAAAACTGGGGATTCAGGAGGGTTTGAGTGGAAACCCAGCCCTGAGTGAACCAGTAGATGTTTGTGGACCAACCCTCTATGAGGATAAAGGCACGTCCTCCCAGGAGGAGACGCCCTTGGCTTGGCCATGTCACAGCACCGGTGCCACCACCATCCCTCTCCTCTGCCACCTCTGCTCCTGCAGAACGGTCACAACCACAAAAAACCCACATTTTTGGGGAGGGCAGGATCATGTGCTGGATGAAGGCTTGGCAGGATAGGCTGTTTTAAGGAGAAAACTCCGTGTTTCAATTTCCTGAGGTGTCAAAACTCTGCGCTTTGACAAGAAGGAACAAGAAGGTTTCACTTGGAAAACCTTCAGAGGCTTGATTTGTTCCTTAATGATCATTCCTTAGGGCTGTTTTTCTTTTGGAGAAGTTGGGAACGGATTCAAAGCGGAGTTTTGTTTCACCTGGATTCATTGTGTTAGCTTTGTTTTGGGGGAAAAAACGCCGGGATTCCATTCTTCCCAAACTCTCTCCTGTGTGGGATCACACGAGGAAAATCAATCCTCCTCCCTCATCACTGCCTTCACCAGCACCTCAGGTCTTGTGCTGGGCTTTGAAAAACCCTTTTATCCCACTGTGGGGATGGCAGGCGACTATTCCCCATGGATAAAAACCTGGAAAAGGCCCTAAACATAATTTACAAGGATGTTGAGTCTCCACAAAAACTCCCTCTCCCGGAATTCCCATCAGCTCCTGCATCAGTATCACAGCTGTGGCCGTGAGATCCCTGTTCACACCAGCTCAGAGCTCCTAATCCCGGTTTCAAACACTTCCAACTTGTGGGCAGCTGGTTTTTAAAGGGAACCAGATCCAAAACTCTGCTCCTTCTTTTTTTTTTTTTTTTTCCTTTCAAAAATGTGGAATTTCCCCCTCCCATGAAATGTTCCTGATGTGGGAGCTCAGATGGGCAACATTCAGATCCTGAGCAGGGAGTAAGTTGTATCCTTGGTTAAACAAGTGTCCAGGATTTATGTGAAGAGGAAAATATATATACATATATACACACACACACATATATATACATACATGAAAAAAAGGGTTAAGAGCAAGAGCTGTACAAAACACAAAATACTCTCTTTTCCCTGGAAAACTGGGTGTTCAGGAGGGTTTGAGCTGGAGATGCAGACCTGAATGAACTGGCAATACAGGTTTATTTCTATATGTATTTGTATGTCTATATCTATATCTGTATCTCTATATCAATGTATCTCTATATATCTATATTTATATCCATATCTATATATCTCAATATCTATATCTATACTTATATAACTATATATCTTTATCTATATCTATAGATCTATATGTATATCTATATCTATATATCTCTATCTAAATATCTACATTTCTATATCTCTGTCTCTATATCCATCTCCATCTCTATATCTCTATCTCTATATCTATCTCTACAAATGTAAAAATGGTGGAAATGAGAAATAAAGAAATAAATGTGAAATAAATGTAGTTCTAAAAAGAAATACGATTCTAAAAAGAAATACGATTCTAAAAATAAAATATAAAAATAAGGGAAAGAAATTATAAAAAAATAAATACAAAATTAAAAGCAAATATAAAATAAATATAATTCAAAAAATGATTGTAATTGTAAAAATAAATATAATTAAAAAATAAAAATAATAAAAATAAATAATAAAAATAAATATAAAGTTAAAAAAATATAAAATTAAAAATAAATATAAAAGTAAATAGAAATATAAAATGAAAAAGAAATAGAAATTAAAATAAATATAAAATTAAAATCAAATATAAGATAAATATAATTCTAAAAATAAAAATATAAAAATAAGGGAAAGAATTAGGAAAAATAAACATAAAATTTAAAATAAATATGAAACCAAAAATAAAAGTAAAAGTAAAATAAATATAAAAATAAACCCAAACATGAAATAAATATCATTCTAAAAAATAAATATCTTCCTAACAATAAAAAGAATTCTAAAAATATAAATATAAACATTAAGGAAAATAAATAATAAAAATATAATTTTTTAAAATAAATATTAAATTTAAAATAAGGATAAAAATAAATATATAAATAAAATAATCAATAATAACAAATAAGAAAAATTCAGAAAAAAAAATCACCTGCTGATGGTGGCAGAGTCTTCTACCTGAAAGAAGGTTCCTCTGACCCTCTCCTGATCATGAGCTGGAACTAGAAGGGAAGCCTTGTCCTTCCATGACTCCCATTCCTGCCGCCACAAAGAGCAGGATTTTGAGGCTGAGAGCAATGCCAGCATTCCCACTGTAGGGTCTGGACACCCCAAAGGGCCACGGGAGGGGCTGGGAGATGACAGAACCTCAGGAGAGAACCCCTGGCCTGGCAGGAGCTCCACAACAGCCCCCCTGCTCTGGAGCCAGGCTGGGAGAGCTGGGAATGCTCTCCCAAAGAAGAGACGGATCCAGGGAGACCTGAGAGCCCCTTGCAGGGCCTAAAGGGGCTGCAGGAGAGCTGGAGAGGGACTGGGGACAAGGGATGGAGGGACAGGACACAGGGAATGGCTTCCCACTGCCAGAGGGC
>JAWWES010000002.1:5408292-5422967 GCA_035583135.1 Lophotriccus pileatus
AGGAAAAAAAATAGGATTTAAGCTGTATTTAAAAAAAAAAAAAAAGCATAAAAAAAATGGAAATGAAGTTGTATAAAAAAAAGCAGGAAAAAATTGTGAATGAAGGTGTATTAAAAAAAGCAGGAAAAGAAGTGGGAACGAAGGTGTATAAAAAAAAGCAGGAAAAAATGGGAATGGTGTACCAAAAAAAAGGCAGGAAAAAATTGGGAATGAAGGTGTATAAAAAAAAAAAGGAGGGAAAAAAATTGGAAAAGAAGCTGTGTATATTTTGGGGAAATTACTTTTTTTTTTTTTTGAATAGGTTTTCCCTTTCAACTCTCTTCCAGCAGATTTTTTTCCTCTGCTTTGAGCTGAATGATTATGAATGGCTGGAGCACTTCATGGGTTTGGAAAAAGCTCTTTGGAAACCACGTTTTTCGGATTAGAAAATCCCTGAGGGAGATTTTGCTCCTCTCTGGCCAACAATTGCCCAGTTCTCCCAAGCAGACCTTGTTCTGTGCCACAGCATCTGATACAGGGAACAAAGCAGTGTGGTTGTGGAGCTCTCCTTCTGTCCATGTGTGGGGAGAAGGGAATCCAGGGATTCCTCACTGGAGGGATGTGGAGCTTGTCCCACACAACATCCCCTTCACAAGGAAACCACAACCAACACGGAGCCTGACCAGCTGGGAAGGGATGTCAGAGCTTTTGAACACCCAAATTGGACAATCCTCTGCTTCCCTGGGTCCCATTCCAGCCCAGTTCCAGGGGATGCTGGCCATGCTCCATTCTTCAGTTTAGGTGTGTCCTGGCGACTCTAAAATTCCAGCTGTAATGGGACTATTTCTGTTTAAAATGCTAAAAATGTGGTGGAGGAGCAGAAGGGGCAATAACAGAGTCTTTGGGAGGCTCCTCTCAGCTCCTGGAGAGATCCTACAAGAAAGATGGAGAAAGTGTCTTTGACAAGTGCCAGGACAAGGGGGAATGGCTGCAAACTGAAAGAGAGCAGGGATAGATGGGAAGCTGGGGAGGAATTCTTCCCTGGGAGGCTGGGGAGGGGCTGTGGCTGCTCCATACCTGGAAGTGTCCAAGGCCAGGTTAGAGCAACCTGGGCTAGTGGAAGGTGTCCCTGCACATGGCAGGGGGTGGCACTGGATGATCTTTAAGGTCCCTTCCCACCCAAACCAGTCTGGGATTTTATGACTCTGTTTAGTCCCCCATCACCCATCATGTCTTGGAAGCAGATTGGAGAAGTCTGGGAGTCCTTCCCAGGGAGGGGAAGAAGACAGAGCAGCAGCTGGTGATTCCTTGGCCTTTTGGATGGTCCTTTCTTACAGTGGGGAAGTTCATGGACAAGATAATCCCAACCAGCCCCACACGGACACTTAAAGCCACGGAGCCCAGGGGTTTGCATCCCTAGGGAATGAGTGCAGGTAAGGCTCATCTTCCAGTGCTTTCCCATACCAACAGTTTAACCAACATTTCCCGTCTGTCTCCGTTTTCTCGTGACCCCGGGAAGTTCAGCCCTCCACTAAAAATAACCTCTGCCTTTTACTGCTGGGAAAGAATCCCAGTGTTCACAGGAACAGGGCTTCTAATCTTCACAGAGGCAGATGCTGGAATACCCCAAAAGCCCAGAAACTGACAGGCAAAATTAATGAAACTTTCCCACTTATTGTTTAAAAAAAAAAAAAAAAAGATTCCTCCTGTGAGTTTATAGCAGTTGCAGAGCCAGAGGCCCTTTTGCTCTCCAAATAAACTGTACTTTCCACAGTTTCGGGGTTGGTTGTGCCGTGCTGTGAATTTCAGGAACAGGATTGGATGAGATCTTCGGCAGAGAAATCCAAAAGAAGTGGGCAAAGACCCCAGCCCTGCTCTGTGTGCTCGGCTGTGGCTCCTCCTTTAAAACACACGGCTCTCCTGAGCTGTGGGATGGAGCTGTGGCTTCTTCCCAAACTACTCCCGAGCTTCTTAGCCTGCAGACATGATTAGGAGAGGGCAATTAGCCCAAATAAGTCCTGCTGCCCAGGGGAGGAGTGGAAGCTGTCCATGCCTTAGCACCCACTCCAGGGGTTTCTCATGGGGGCTCTGGGACAACAAAGTTCGAGTCAGAACAGCCCCGGAGAGGTTCAGGAACAGGCATCCTTTTTCCAAAAGGGGGAATTTTGGAAGGCCTTTCATCCATTTCATCCCTTCCTTCCCAACTTTGGGTGTTTTGTCGGGGGGAGGGGAGGGGTGAAGGTGGGGGGAAAGGGAAGCCAACCAAATTCTGAGCTCTGTCCTTGGGTTTCCTGAGGAATTTCAGGAGAAAAATCCTAACTGTTCCCCAGCTACTGGGAAAGGCTGGTGGTGAGCACAGCATGTAGCACATGGGCCAGACAGGCTGTGGGGTCAGAGGGCTTAAAAAGGGTTTCCTTGGACTTTTGTTTCCAAGGCCAGAGTAAGACAACCCTTTGGAAGAGTGTTTTGGGAATGGTTCCTGCGCCCTCAACCTTCTGCTAAATGTTGAAGGGAGGGAGAACCCAGAAGGGGCCAGAAGTGGGAAGGATCAGCCCAGTGCCACGTGAGGAACATGGGGCAAAGCCAAGGGCAGAGCTGAGCCTTTCCAGGTCTCAGCCCAGACATTTAACAGGAAAACCATCCTTCCACTCCTTGTTCCAGCTTCTGGAGCTGCCTGCTGTGCTCACTGCTCCAACTGGCACTGAGGCCAGAACTCTGCTCCCTGGAGCAGGAATTAATTCTTCCTTCCTTTCTCTTTAAAAAATAAAATAACAGCAGGTACCATGGAGAGGTTAATAGGGAAAAACTATTTTTAGACCTGAAGGTATTGGATCATCCTTTGCTATGGCAACGAAACTTGTTATTCCTGGTTTCCCCTGGTCTTTCTTATGTGTCAGAGCCATCGAGGCCTCCATCCAGCTCCCAGCAAACAAGCAGAGACCTCGGGAGCTGAGAACTGATGTGACTGGTAAGAACATTAAAAAGACAGGTGAGAGGGAAGCCTGGCAAGGAAGAGTCTCACTGGGAAGGAGGAGCAGAAGCCTTGGGCCCCTGGAGAAATCCCCCCTGAGGCTTTGGGTGGGGAAGGGAGAGCAGATGACACCCGGAGGGCCCTTCCAGCCCGGGGGGCTGCAGCAGCCCAGTGATGGGGGCAGTGTGGGGGCTCCAAAAGGCGGGAATGCCGCCTGGTTTATGGCTTTGGCCATAAACCTTTCCTCGCAGAGGTTACTCCACACTTAGACCAGGTTTGCAGAAACCTTTGCCAAGGTTCAGCAAGGAGAGCAAATGTTGAAAGCAGGTGTGCTGTGGCTTTTTGGGGGGTTGGTGCAAAGCCAAAAGCATGGACCGATCTCCTCCCTGCTGCAGAGCAGCCACTCCTGCTCCCAGATGGGACAGAGGAGCCTCTGCTGCCTTTCTCCTCTCAAATTCATGGACTAAAACATCCAGGGGAGCTTCATGTCTCCAGCTCCCTCTTTGGCACTACAGAAACTCTGGAAATGCACATGGAGAGCGAATTCTGGGGAGGGAAATGACCTTTCCCGCCGTGCCCGGGGATCCCGGACAACACAGGGTGGCATTCCCCACCCCCAGGAAAACCTCAGGATTCCCTCTTTTGTTGTTTTAATCTGCTTTAAGCATCATCGTTCCTAGCATCCTCTCATCTGTTCAGACTGCAAAAAAAACCAAAACCCCAGTGCATTTGAAAACAAATGGGGTCCAGCATTTTTTTAGGACAAGAGAATTGTCATGCCCAGACATTGATTGGAGGGAACCAACGCTGAGAAATGTTTGGGCTTCAAAAGGGCACAGGTTGAAATTCCAAAGGAGGCTCCAGGTCTGCTGATGAGAAGAAAGTTAATGTACTTTACAGAAATGCCACAACTGCTGCCACCTGGGGATGGTTTGAAGTGCTGAGAAGCAGAACAGGGGCTGAAGGGTTTGCAAAACACTTCTTTTTGAGGAATTGAACCTAATTTGCCTGTCTGGTGAAGAGAACACGGGATCTCTGCTTTGCTGGGGCTCTCAGGATCTCAGGATAGTTTCCCCTCTTTATCACACTCCTTCGTGGAGCCCTTGAGAGGAATGAGGGACTAGATGGGCTGGTTTGTGTCTTGCTGCTCTTCCTGGGGCTGTGCAGCCATTGACACCATCCCCATGGACTCAGCCAGCACAGACTCTTGGCCTCCTGGGCATCGAGGTCCTCCCAGGAGCACATCCATCATCAGAAGAAAGAGATGGAGCTGCGCTTTCCCCAAGGAAAGTCGAAGCCTATTCTGACTTGATTTAAAACCAATCCAGTCAGAAGAATGAAATATTCCCCAATCAGGTCAAACTGACCAAAATGAAGTGTTTCATTTCAGGTTTGTCTCCCCCCAACCCTTCAGAAGAAAATAGGAAGGGAAAAAAAAAAGATATAAAAAGAACTGCAAGTTTTCAGCTCAATCATATTTTTCGCTCATAGGAAACTCTGTGAAGCTGCAAGCTTCCTTGGAAAAAGCTGTCTCATCATGATTTCTCTGTCCTGCACAACCTTCAAAAAGCCCATTGCTGTGATCTGGGGGCTTTCTCGGGATTTACAGCTATTGTGTCTGTCCCTAAATCCATCTCCCTGCTCAGAGGATGTTTTCCAAAAAAACCCAACAGGATGGATAGAAATCCTTGGACATCATGAGGCTGAGACCTAACTTAGGATTATAGCAGACATTGAACCCTCTAGTCCATCCCATCCCATCCCATCCCACCCCACCCCACCCCATCCCATCCCATCCCATCCCATCCCATCCCATCCCATCCCATCCCATCCCATCCCATCCCACTCCACCCCATCCCACTCTTTTTCTTGTCCTTCTATTTCTGTAACAAAATCACATAATCCTTGGAACACATTCCAGGTGTTTGTTTGTGTGGTGGTGCAAAATCCCATTTTTTTATAGCCAGAAATACATTTACATATCTAAGACACACAAGAATATAAACTCTTCCAGCCTGGGGCTATATTGCTGCCTAACAAGGCAGGACTTCTGCAGCATCCAGAGCTTTTCCCTGTTCCACAGGTCCATGGCTGAGTGCTCAAGAGCAGCCCTCTGACATGACAGCAGCACAGGAGAGTCCTAGAAAAGAGGAGGCAAACCCAGGAGAGGAGTTTCCCTTTCTCCTGACTGCACACAGTACCTTAATGTCTTTCCCACACTTGCTCTGGCTGGAAAACAGCAAGCTAGAAGGTTGGAAAACACTAAATTGGATTTGCAGGGTCGTTTTTTTGGGAACAGGAGACACGGATTGCTAAAGGACTTCCCAAGGGGACGGGCACGTTGGAGGTAAGGGGGGAATGTCCATCAGCGCTCGCCCACCAAAGCACCTTTTCTCCTCCCAAAAAGCCTTGCAGCAGAGGCCTGCCTGGACTTTCCACAGTGTCCCAGATTGCCAAGGAGTTGTGCAATCAGACGTCAGGCACGCTTGGAGTCAACAGAAAGGGGGTTTAACACAACGCCGTGTGTTTACTCCCGACCAGGAACCCCAACCAAACCCTCTCCACGAGATGAATAAAATCCACCAGCTTCCAACCTCTTGCTGGGCTTCTTCTCTCTCTCTCTCTCTCTCCCCTCTCCCACTAAAGAACCTGGATGAAATGTTTTTAATAAAACCCTCTTTCTCCCCCCGTATTTTTTTTTATACATATATATATCAAAGTGCAAATAAATCTCGCCCGTAATCGGAAGAATGCAGAGAACTGTAAAAGTTTGGAAGGGGTCGCTCCTGCCTGGCCCCCAGCACATAAAGAGCAGTTTGATGTCCTGCAGTTTATGGCTGTACCAAGCCCAGCTCTTCTGCTCTCAGATTGGCTGTTAATGTTGTAATGATGTTTAAGTGCTGACAAATGGATCGCAGGTGGGGAGTGTGTTGCCCTGTTAAGACAAGGCCCAAAATCTGTCGGTTTTATTTGCTTGTCTTTTTTTTGTCTGGGGGGGGAGACGGGTTTGGTTGTGTTTTGGTTTTTTTTTATTCCCCCAATGTTTCTTTTTAATTCCCTGTAGCAAACAGATTAAGGAACATCCCAGCCTGTCGAGTAATATATGTTTGTAAAAACCCCACATCCCTTTGAAGAGCCTGGAGAGGAGAGAGGGGGGTTTTCTTTCACTTGCAGCATAGCTTCTCTTTTTGTTTTTTTTTGCCAGTAATTATGGAATTCCTCATTAAAATAACGAGGAGCACGTCTGGCCGGGGCTCCCAGCACATGTTTTCACTTTGGGAAGCCAATGGGAACCTTATGCTTTCTCCCTTCCTGCGTGGCCCGTGGCAGTGGGGAGGTCAGCGGCAGCTTCCCTGCCCCGCTCCGGCACTTCCCAGGCCCGGGCTGGGGAGAAGCCCCTCTTCCAAAAGCAAACCCAGCTCACACCTGACACAGGGCTGATGCTAATTGTAAACCTTTCAAATTTGTGCCATTACCCAGGTTTTGGACTTGGGGTGGGGTTGGGTTGGTTTTTAATTCCTTTCCCCTCTTCTTCCTCTCCCTCCCGGTCCCTGTCACTTTTCTCCTCGTGGCAAAACCCAACTCCCGCGGACCTGAGGGGGATATTTATAAACTGCCCTCCAGCACCAGGGTGTCACGAACAATCATTTCCCTCCGGTTTACAGGAACATTCAAAGTGCTCCGAAACATATTTTCAACATAACTCACCGCTTTGAAGACGCTTCCAAGCTTTTGTTCCTGTTTATTGACAGGAAGTTGTTTTCCATGGCTCCAATTGGGAGGGGGACGAGGCAGGCAGCTGCCAAGTGGTTTGTTGTACCCTGCAAAACCCGACCCTGCATTCCTGGCTTCCCCCAACCAACCTTTGCCAAGGGGAGAAAAAACACGCTCGGAGCTTGAAAAGGGGGGGAATTAGAGCCAGAAGGGGCGTGGGCAGGTGAGAGGGGAGGAGAAACCCCGGTTATCCATTGTGGCCATGGAAGGAGAGGGGGTTTTGAGGGCCCTGGAGAGCAGGGGTGAGGCACAAGCCCCCTGTTTCTCCTGGAGTGAGGATGTGCTGGGGAACGGGCCAGCACAGCGGGATCATCCCCTTTGCCAGCCCGTGGATTAGGGAAATTGTGACTCATGGAAAGAGGAGGAATGGGAAAGGGTGAGCTGGCTCAGGCACCCTCTGGGGTGGGGCCCTCCATCCCCAGCTTTGGGGGCTCACAGAGGGGCTAGGAGGCTTCTCTCCATGGAAGAGGTCCGGAGGGTGGCCAGTTGTGGATGGGAGACCTTCCAGGCTGGGCCAAAGCAGGGGGGAGGAACTGGGAAGGTGGTGATGGGAGAGCAGCAACACAAGTACCTGCTCTTGCTGCTTGTCAGGAGACAGACACATGGTGGGGCTCTTGGGGCCGTCCTGTGCAGGGCAAGAGCTGGACTCGATGACCCCTGTGGGTCCCTTCCAGCTCAGGGAAGGTCAAGCATTCCTGATTCCCACCTCAGGTCCCAGGAAATGTCTTCAGGGGCACCCTGAAGCTGGCTTCCCCCACCCTGCACTCCCTCCAGAGCAGCGTCCTCTCGTGAAGGGCAGGGTGGTACCACGGGCCGGTCCTGGGGGAGGGATCCAGCAGAGGAGCAGGACAAGCCCCTGGGACACACAGGGCAGTGGCAGCAGAGCCCAGAACAGGGATCTCAGCCACCACAAGGGAGCACCAGACCCGCTGGTCCTGACCTCGTGGGCACATCCCACAGCACTCAGCCCAGAGCCACGCTCTGTCCAACAGGGAAAAGGCAGATTTTAGATGAGGTCCTGCCAAGGCTTTTTTGTTGACAACGGCACTGGCTGTTACAGACTCGCTGCCTGAGGTTCTTCCACTGGAAGGAGCGTAATGCAGCACTGGGGGCAGCTCTTGGTTCCACTCACTCCCAATAATTATGATTCCTTGGCTTGTTGTTACACTATACAGTGTAAAGTTATTGCTTGGAATGGTATGTTAACTCCCTTTTTACTGGGACCATGTGTTCCCCCTCTTTTATCCCAGCACTGTGTCAAGAACTGTTTTCCTGAGGATGGTCAAGGGAATATGACTCGAATATTACTGGGGATGATATAAAAAGTTTTATGGACACTGTTCTACATTTGAACTGGGAGCCCAGAATTCAGCCACAAGGGCCTTCATCAGGCACTGGAATTGCAGCTTTTGTAGGCTCGGGATTGGCCAGGGAGCTGGAAAAGGCACTTGCTGGATTCCAGGCAGCTTGAAAGCCAGGATGGGAAACCTGTACAAAATAAACCCCTCTAAAAGTCTGGTTTAAAACACGCAATTTCAGGCATCATTTGACGCCAGAAACATTCTGAAAAATACCCAAGGACACCCTGAGTGCGGAGTTGTTCCCATGAGTGGAGCCATAAAACCAGGGCTCTTATTTTGATGGTCCCTAGCTTTGCTGGCAGAGCTGGGGGAACACAGAGGTCCCCAAAAGTCATGCCAGAAGCTGCAAAAGGTGCTACAGACCAAGGAGGACCTTTGATTCTGTCTGGCTTCACAACAAAAGCTGCTTGAAGAAGGGGTTTGGGTGGTTTTTTTTAAGGCAGAGATGTGCAAGGGAAGGACTGGGAGATGAGTCCCTACTTGCTCAGTGAGATAGGAGAGCTTGGAATAGCTCTGCACAGCCCTGTGGTGTTCCCAGACCATGTGCAGAGCCTTGGACACTTGGGAGAAGGAGATCCAGGGGGTGGGCACTCACTCCCAGCTCTCTGAGCGGTGCTTGGGGTGGGGGAGCTGAGTGGGGCTGGGCTGCTGGGACATTCTCCGGGGAGCAGAGCACAAGGATTTGTTCCTCTCATTTCTTTGCTTCAGGGCAGCATTTTCAGAGCCGTTTCTGTCCCTGCACCTGCATTTTCTGGTTTGTCCACCAGCTCAGCCCCAGGGAGCGACTGCAGCGAACGGGGACTCAGCACACCCAGCGCCGCTGCTTTTGGGTGTCCGCGCTTACAACCCCCCTGCTGGCTCGCCCAGGAGTTTCCTGGCATGTTTTCGAGGAGAACAGGCCCAAACAGAAGGGGAGCTGAAGGCAGGCAGCACTGGCAAGGCAGAATTTTCCAACCCAGCTACGCTTTTACAAGCACTTCTGTAATGGTATTTCCATTGTGGCATTTCGAACGCTTGGGCTGCGGGGACAGTTGTCGCATCATCCATCACAACCTGCTTTCTATTGGCTCTGGTTTGTTGATTGCAGGCTGTGCCCTTTGGATTGCAGGCCGTTCCCTTGGCAGGCACGAAGGTGCTGGGAAATTCCAATGCTTTTGCCTTCAAAGAGAATAGAAGAGTTGGAGTTGGAAGGAACTTGGAGCTCATCTCATCCCACCCCCTGACAGGGGCAGGGACACCTCCCACTGTCCCAGGTGGCTCCAACCTGGCCTTGGACACTCCTAGGGATGGGGCAGCCACAGCTTCTCTGGGCAACTTGTGCCAGGGCCTCACCACCCTCCCAGCCAAGAATTCCTTCCCAACATCCCATCTATCCCTGCCCTCCAGCACTGGAAAACCATTACTTCATCTTGTCTCTCCATCCCTTGTCCCAAGTCCCTCTCCAGCTCTCTTGGAGGCCCTTTAGGCACTGGAAGGGGCTCTAAGAGGCTTTTTTACTGCAGGATGAACATCCCCAGCTCTCCCAGCTTGGCTCCAAAGCAGAGGGGCTCCAGCCCTTGGAGCACCTTCGTGATCAAATCCTCCACCTGCCACATATGCAGCGTGGCAACACTGAAACACTGAAAACCAGTGAAAAAGTCTCTCCTCAGCAGCTTCTCTGGCTCTCCTCACTCTAAAAACTATGAAGGCAAAGCTTTGGAGCTCAAGGCAAGCTGGGCTGAGCACATCTCGGGTGGAATGTTGCCTTCAGTGAAGTCATCTGTTCTTAGCTTCAGCCAAGTCACTGGCTCTGCAAAGCACAGCTGGGCTCAAAGCAGGACAAACACCTGTTCTGGAGACCTGCCACAGCTCCCAGGACTGTCCAACGCTGAGCACAACTGCCCAAATCAGACCTAAGCGTCCCCCAGTCCCTCCCTTTCATCCTCGGGTTTGAACAACAGTCTCTCAGTTCCAAAGGCCACAGCTGGGCTGTCTGATCCAAACGAGCCAGGTCGCTCCTGTGATCCTTGGTTCGGCCTCCTGAACGTCTCCTCGTGTCCCCTGAGGCTTCATCTGCCAAGCTGAGGACACCCAAACCTTTGAAAACCTGCCCAAAATTTCTGCCCATGTCTTGCAGCCTGGCCAGGTCAACCCACCTGTGCCTTGGTGGGGCCTCAGAGAGAAATCTCCATGGAAAGAGGTTCCCCTTTACTTCCTATGGCAACAAAGCTCCTCCAGATCATGGAGAACCCACTGGAAAGGAAATGTTCTTAGTGGAATCCACCTGGAGATGACCTAAAGGATCCTTTACCAGCTGCAAGTGAACCCCCTGGAGCACAGACATGGCACAACCCCCTTCCACGGGACATCTCATGATGGTGGAAGAGCCCTGCTGCAATCCAGACCTTCCCTGTTGGGGTTTCACGGCACAGGATCTCACCTTGGGAGCCTCATTTAACTCCTCCAAGATGTGATTTCCTTCCCAGTGCTTCCCTGGATCCTCCCTGGAAAGCCCTGGCTCTCGGTTTCAGGCTATTTTACTTTGCACTCTCCACTTCCCCATCCCTCTAACTGCCTTTTCCCCTCTGCAAAATCCAGGGAATGCTCCAGAACTCCCTCACAGCTGCCTCAGCTCCCTGAAGAAGAAGCCCAAGGCATTGTTATTCCATAGGAGTGGCTGGTCCCCACCTTCATAAACCTCACGAAAGATTTAGGACAGCCAAATATTAAGAACCGCCAGGTCGCAGCTCCTGCTCCCGCCTTCCCTCTCATGCAGCAGAAAACTGGGATTCATTGGGAATGGCTTGCAAATGAGTCACTGCCCCTTCATGAGGGCAGAAGGAAAAACAATCCACGTGTGTGTCCATGGCAGAGCCTGCAGGGAGAGCCTGAGGGCGGCTGTTGGAGGGCTGGGATGCACGAGGCACATCCCAGCGAGGACATGCTGGCAAAGATGGCTCTGCTGGGTGTATTTCTGAGCCCCCCAAAAAAACCCCTGACCTGGAAAGCATCAACATTGTTCCCACATGAGGAGGCTTTTATTTATTCCTTTCGGGCCTGGCACGCAAACTTCTGAGGCTGAAATTGGAATTTCATGCTTCTGAAGGCTTGGGACATCTTTTAGGGATCAAACTCATCTCCAGAGATGAGTAATGAAGCCAAATGTGTGGGGGTTTTTTTGTTTTTGTTTTTGTTTGTTTGTGGGGGTTTTTTTTGTTTTTTGGTTTTTTTTTTGTTTTGGTTTGTTTTTTTTGTTTTGGTTTTTTTTTGTTTTGTTTTGTTTTTTGGTTTTGGTTTTGGTTTTTTTTTTGAGGGGGTTTAACGCAAAATGACACTTTTCTGCCCAACTGGATGTTTAGAGAAGAAACTGGGGGTTTTTCGTTATGGTTAGGGGCAGCTGTGGGGTGGGGGAGCTGATGGGGTGGGGGCACAGCCTCATATTGATCTGGAAAATGCATCATCCAAACACAATCTGCTCCAGCGACCAGGGGGGATGAAGGAAACCACATTAAAAACCTGCTGAAAGTTGCCTTGAGGCTCCTTCTCTCACACTTGGGCTTGGGGCACTTGGGTGGTTTTACTTCTTCCCTTTTTCTTCCTTTAATAAACCCAAACCCGGCACTTTGGTGTTAAGGGCTGGGAAGACCCCTTTGGCTTCTCCCCGCCAAACAAACACTCACACCCGCGGGTGAATCAAGGCTCGCATACAAGAGGGATTTGGGTTCCTTGGCTCCCACTGGAATTTATGAGTCCTTTCAGCAGCTGCCCTGCCTCCTTGGGTGAAGAAAAAGCAATTTTAATCCTAAATAAACAGTGGTTTAGGCCAAACTGGGCAGTTCCTGTGGACACCAGGGTCCCCTGGCACTTCCCAGAGGCTCTTTGGGTGGAGGAAGAGCAACTGGAGTCCTAAACTGTCAGACTGGTCTAGGCCTAACTGGACAATTCCTCTTGACATCCTTGGCATCTCCCAGTGGCTCCTCCAAGGGGTTCAGGCAACGGAGAGGGAAGGGAGAATGAGAGCTGGGGAAAGAGCAACAACACCCCCTCATCAAATTACAGACAATAAATAAACCCCAGACATGGTTTATTTTGGGATTAGTCCCCCCCTCACCACACACACACTCCAGTGCACTCCCAAATGGATTTATGGGGCTGTTTTTCCTGACACACCAAACCCTACGAGCTCTGCACTCCCTCCCTGCTCCTCCCATCACACAGGTGGAACTGCTGGAAAAAAAAAAAAGCAGGGAGGGGAAGGAGAGGGTGGAAGGAAACAGAAGAGAAAATGAGGGGGGAAAGTGGTGCAAACATCTGCTTTGTGACTAATCCCAGCCATGGCACCCCCTTTTTATTGCTAACATTCCTTCTAAGTTAGAAACACTTCTTTTTTTTTTTTTTTTACCACCCCCTTCCCTTCCCCTCAGATGTCCCAGAGGAATGTTTAAATTATTATGGAATCCCAGAGGGGGTTGTTGCTTCCCTTTTTAATTTGTTCCACGTTACTGGCCGGGTTTTTAAAGCAGTGCCCGGTTTACTCCTTCCTAAAGTCAAGCCCAGGACTCCTTGTTCCGGCTCTGGCACAGGATTCCTTGGGACTGTGTTCCCATAATCCCTGTGGGTTTATGGCCTGCCTGTAAGAACTGAACCCAGTGCTGAACTCTGTGATTACCTGCCC
The DNA here is from genome assembly GCA_035583135.1 of Lophotriccus pileatus. Lineage (NCBI taxonomy): Eukaryota > Metazoa > Chordata > Aves > Passeriformes > Tyrannidae > Lophotriccus > Lophotriccus pileatus. The sequence continues at coordinate 5,421,032 of JAWWES010000002.1, forward strand.
TGATTTCTGAGCTCATGTTTAAACAGAAATGCTAAAAGCACTGACTTAGGCTGATCAAAAAAGGCATTTTTGGCCGTTTTTCACTCCCCTTTCATAGGGGAGCTGCAACCCTGCGAGGCCAATGTGTAGGAAAAAGGAGAAGGATGGAGCTGGGATTTGACCTTCCTGGTCCAGGAAGAGCAGGAAATTGGGGGTGCAGGAGCTCTACATAGGGGTTTTTAACCCCCTCAGCCTTCTTTGCCCTCTGAGGTGCCCAAAAATTGGCTCAGGATTGTCTGGAAAATGTGTGGCAGGAAAAGAAATTCCATATATTCTTCTCAAAATCCCAGCTGCAGCTGCTGGCCTTCCAGTTTTTATTTATTTTGCCGGTTTTTTTTTGGTTTTCCCCCCGTCAGGAGCAGAACACAGGCTGATTGCGCCTGGGTTCAGTCTCCCTGTAATCCCTTTGTCCCAAGAAAAGCCCTTACGGATGTTCCTTAGCAACAGTTGCTTCCAAACCAAGGGCAGCAAAAGCCTCAGAGCCGGAAAAGCCAGGAGGTGACTGTGCTGGGAAGTGACATTTCTGCAACTCCACAGTGTTTTCCCAGAGGACTTTTCCAAACACGGCCCAAAGAAGGAAGGAAAAAAAGGAGGTGTCCAAAGAGTTTGGGAGGGAGACACATCTTTAAACATGATGCAGGAGAAGCAAATACTGCCTAAGTGTCCTTAACAGCACCACTCCACACTCAAGGTTTCCTCAAGGTTTTTGTTGGTATTTTTGCCCAAGATCTCATCAAATCAGGTGTTGATTCTTGGGGGAACGATTTCCCATCCGGCTCTGCATCCAAATGTCTTTGAGCATCAGTGGAGGAAGTTCCTTGTGTCCCCCACGAGCCACAGCCGTTTTGGGAATCGCCACATGGGGAACACTAAACCATTAAACCACTTCTGGTTCCCGTGTTCTGGAAGGCAGCTGGGTGAGGGCATCTCATGGAGCTTGTCCATGCTCCCCTGGGCAGGGCATTCCTGACTGGAAAAGAGGGGCTGTGCCACTTATCCAGCTGTTTAGGACTTGGCCCGCTGAGGTGCTTCTGTCCACATTCTCCCCTGGGTGCCTCATCACCTGAGCCAGCAGGTCCTTGTACCAGCTGGTTTCTCTTTGGTGTGCCCAGAAAGCTCCTCACTGAAGTCAGGTGGGTCCCAGGAGCTCCTCTGAAATTCCCTGGAAGGCTCATTCCTTCAGGCACATTCCGGACACACCACACTGGACACACGATCACCGCTTGACACTGCAGTCCATGGAATTGTCACTGCTTTCCATGGAACTGGCACTGCAGTCCATGGAATTGTCACTGCAGTCCATGGAATTGGCACTGCAATCCATGGAATTGGCACTGCAGCCCACGGAATTGCCACGGCTGTTGCAGACTGACTGCAAGTCTCTGCTGTGTCTCTCATCTCCCTCGATCTCTATTTTTCCTACATTTCCCAAGGCTCAGCTGGTCTTTTTTAGCCTGTTTTCCGTGCCCCAGGGCTGGAAACTTTGCTACTGGTGTTGCCCTTGGAATGCCATGTCTTTGGTCCCTCGGCCCTCCTGATTTGGATCACTGTGCTCCAGGGCACAGGGAGTTGTTTTCCATCCCCTGGATGTTATTAAGGGAAAATCACCAACTGTCTCCTGATTATTAGTTCATCATTTTTTCTCACTCCTGAAAGCTGAGGGGAGGGAATGTGTGAAACCTCCCACCAGAGAAATCCCAGCAGGCAGGACATGGACTTACACAAATAAAGACAGGAACTGTCCCCAGCACTCATGGATCATTGGAGAGTGAAACCACAGCCCAGCAATGATCCCTCCAGCCTCTACATGTGCCTTGCCGTTTCCCTTCCCTTCCCTTCCCTTCCCTTCCCTTCCCTTCCCTTCCCTTCCCTTCCCTTCCCTTCCCTTCCCTTCCCT
>JAWWES010000002.1:5423067-5469356 GCA_035583135.1 Lophotriccus pileatus
AAGGTCTGCCTCCAGAACTGCCGAACTCCAGCAGGATGCATCTTCCTGGCAAGCAGGCCCTCTAGCTCAGAGCCACCAGACGGAAATCCTGGACGAAGTTCCCAAATTGTTAGAAGTAAATCCTTCCCTTAGATTTTTGAAGACGGCAAAGAATACCTGCAGAATAAAAATAGAGTGCAAGAGATGTTAGTGCAGCGCTGGGTCCCAGCGCTGGGTGTCATCTTTAGGTTACATTGTACCCAAAGAGCACGCTGGTTGTTCAAAAGCTCTTCCTTTTTATACCTTTTTAGGTTATATAACCTTGTTACATATTAATCTACTGTTCAGGTAATCTTTTCTTAGTCGAGACAGAGTTTTGTTGATTGCGACATTCCTTCTCCAGGCTGGTATCTTGAGGGATATCTCTTCCCGTCAGTCTGGTCCCTCCATTAGCATGTCAAAAGAGTGTCTTCAGGCTGTCTGCAGGATTAAATCTGTCTCGTTTAAGTTGCTAAAGGAATGGTTTTTAGGTAACTATAACTAGTTATTCATATTTTTATGGGCAAAGTTTTAATTCAATCCATTACAGGATGGAGTTACCAAACCCCCTTGTAGGTACATAAGGCAATTCTGGATATAATCAGTAGGAAAACAAGTGTCCAAAACATGCTGATACAACCCAAATACTGGATTTCATTGTTAGTCTAAGCTTAAAACAAGGGGCAGATGGACCCTCTTCAAACGTCCAACACCTTTTTACATTCAAGCTGGAAAAGCACAGCAGTGGATCACACCCAGGCTGTCTCACTGGACCCCTTCAGCCACCACTTTCCAGGGCTGCCTGAAACATGTTAAGGGGAAGCAAAGCAGTAAAAACAATTTTAGAAGTCACCAGAGGCTGGGAGTCTGGAAATTTACTGTCCCTGCTGCAGTTTTTATTTTCTCTTTCTCTTCTTTTCACCAGTTGAAGGGACCCAGCAGAGCAGACTCCTCTGGTGAGCTGGGGGTGACCCTGGGTGCAAGTTAGTGGTGTGAACAGTCTTTGGCTGCTCGTCATGGCTTGGATACCAGCCCAAATTCACACTGGAAGAGCCAAAAAGAGATCTCCCAAGCCCCAAACCAGCAGCACAGGACCACTGTCTCTACTTGGAGCTCATGTTCCTTTATCCATGGGACAGAAATGGGCCAACCTAACAACTTTCTCCCCAGCCCAAGCTCACATTGGCAAGTGTCTGGAAGAGCCAAAAAAGTGACTTGTGATGTCCCAAACCCCAAACCAGCTCCATGAGATCATTGCCCTTACTTGGAGCTCCTGTTCCTTTATGCCCATGATAGAAATGGGTCAACCTGCCCATTCCTTCCCCAGCCCAGCAGAAGATCTGATCTGGGTGACAGGGTCTCTCTAACTTCAAGCCCTTTACATCAGTCTTTTCCAAACCATAAAAAAAAACCCCATAAATCAGATATTTCTCACACAATCTCCTGCTCTGTCATGGGCATCCATGGGGACAAGAAGGTTGGGCACAAGCGTGGGGTTTCAGCTTAATTTAAGAGGATGTTTTAGGAATTTTTAGGATGGAGAAGGAGAAAGAGCTTCAGGGTTCTTTTGATCCTCTGAACTCAAAAGGTGTGTTATTACAGAATCATGGAATCACAGAATGGTTTGGGTTGGAAGGGACCTTAAAGACCATCTCATTCCAACCCTCTGTCCATGGGCAGGAACTCCCAACACTAGACCAGGTTGTTCCTACTCTAAACTTCCCTCCTCTTCTTCATCAGGCTTCTGACAGGTGTTACAGAGCTGAAAAGCCCCAGACTAGGTTTGGAAGTGCCTCCTCTGTGTCCTAAACAGGAAAACCTTGGTTTTCCATCCATGGATCTGGTGGTTCTTCCCAAGGGCAGAAAAAAACAGGTGAGTTCCAGCAAAGAGGTCAGGTATGAAGAGATCAGAAGGAAGGGCTTAGGGCAGCTTCTTATTCTTATTTTTAGCTGGGGTAGAATTTCCATCACATTTTCTCATCTGTTCTCTTTTTTTCCCTCCTGCCTTTTATTTTATTCCTGGCTCTTTCTGGCCTCCTTTTCCAGCTGCTGACTATTATCACCTCCAATTCTAATCCCCCCTTAACTGCTCCCATAATCACGCCTTGATTTGGGAACCTGGATTCCTACCCTTCCATCCACAGGTTGTCCTTGGATTTCCTGATCTCAGCTTATTCCAATGTCCTGGAGCCCTCATCTGCTTTGGCCTGTCCCTGTTTGCATGGGAATTAAGGGAATAATTAGCTGGAGCATGTGGAATTGGGGTGTAGGGAAGGAGTTTGACGGCTCCATGAACCAAGGTTTCCTTTCCCTGCTCCTCCTGGCCCATGGCACCACCCTGCCCCGGGAATTTGGATAAACAGCTGTGCTGACCAAATCCCAAGCCCATTCCAGACTTCAGAGTTCCAGGCTTGAATATTGCTTCCTGGTTCATTTTGGTGCAGCACTTCCCCTCCATTTCCATGTTTTACCCGTTGGCCACCACATTCTTCTCTCCAAGATCTCACAGATGTCAGGGAAGGAGGGCTTCTGTGAGCTCCCTTTTGAGCCAAAAATTCCCGCTGTCCAATCGGGAGATTCCTTTGTTCCAGAGCTCACAGCCCAGCACCCCAGTGGGGCAACCTCCCCTGGCCTGGGGCATCCCACAAAGCACAGGAATTCCCTGCACCAGGCACAGTTTGCATCCAGCTGTGGACGTGAACCCTGGCAGACACCACAGTGTGAGCCCAGCATTTCGTTTCTGAATTCTAGGCAGAGGGATCTCAGGGAAACAATCCCTCTATGACACTGAACTGAAAATAGTGCAGTGGCTGATTCCACTCCTCAGTCAACATCGCTGGTTCCTGTGGCTCCAGCCCCTTAGGAGCACATCAGATGCAGTCTAAAATTTGCATTTTCTTGATGGCAGTTTCTCCCTGGAACTGCTTCCAAATCCATAGTCCAATCCAATTTAATCTTGGATATTAATCTTTTGTATTAATACACTCTCCCTCCTTTTTTCTCTCCCCATCCAGTGCTAAAGTGCACTAAGGTGAGTCTGAAAAACCACAAGGGATTTCTTTCCCACGTGCAAAGTGCTTGCAGTGCAATCCAGGAGCAGTATGGGAATGGTGAGAACAGGAATCGCCTTCCTTGCTGCAGGATCGTGGATTTTTGACAGCCTTGTCCTGAGGTGATACATCCCCACGTCTTCACCTTCTGCATAAAACTCTTTCCTGCCCAAACCTGTCTCCCCAGAGAGATATTTATGGATTGGAAGTGAGTCAACATTTGTTTTTTTTCCAAGAAAAGTCTGTTTTCATCTTCCTGTACCTTTCGTCTTCCTGTACCTTCTCCTTTTTGTTGCAGCTTCAACTGAGAGCACTCTCAGTGCTGAGAGAGAATCAGGAATATGAAATTATCCTGTGAAAGAATTAGTCAAGGGCAGCAATTTTAAATACCAGACATGAATCTTCCAATGTGTCCTGAACTGGATCCCACTGAAAAGGAAACTCTTTGTGATTAAACCACTGACAAAGACCAAGAGAGTTCTGAATTCAGGGAACTTCTTTTTTCAGAGATCGTCTTTACTGGGAATCTCCAAACCTTTGAATGTTGCAACTTGCAGATGTTTTCCTGAAGAGGGGAATTTCTATTAGTCACTTCTGCGAGTATTTCTGCATGATTAGGTCAAGCACACAATTATTCAGCCTTCAGATTCGGGACAGCACAGGGTCAGACCAGTTCCAACTGCTCTCCTGACAACTCACTTCAAATGGCCAGTTTCTGAAGGAAACTGAACTGTGCTTGGACAGCTCTCTGAGGAATTCCCAATGAATCCATCTGATTCACTTCCATGCCCAGCTCCCTGAGCGACTCAGCTCATTTCACCTCTCCAGGGATGTGTCATTTTTCCTGTCAGAGGCCATGAATCCACTCGGCTCGTCGGAATTGTGGCTTCTACCCCGAGTCCCTGCAGCTCTGAGGGAAGTTCACATCAGGTTGGGGAGCCCAGAGTGATCCCACACCACCCTGGCACCCCATCCAATGTTTTTCTTATTAAGCAGCTCCACGAGTTGGTTCAGAGTTGTCTTTTGCCAAGCCAAGGGGTGGGATCAGTTTTAAAGTCACTGCCAGGGACCAAGCTGTTTGTGGGGCATCTCAGCACACGATTTCTCCAATTTTCTAGACAAAACCCTCTATGGATGGATAGAAATTTTGCAGAAGGAAGGAAGGAATTGAAGCCACCAAGAGAAAAAACAAAACAAAACAGAGGCTCCTTTTCTTTCTCTCTGCTTTCATCTCCAAGTGTGGTGAGAAAAGAAACAGGGCAAAGTTATCCCAAAAATATTCCTTACACTGCCTCCCAGGCCACACTCTGCACAGCTACAGGAGGAACACCTGGATTCAGAACACACTGTTTTTAGCAAAGGGTTTGTCATCCCCAGCCATGTGGGAAGAAGAAAGGACCCAACCCACTTAGGACGTGCAAAGACCCACCTGGACGCAAAAGCAACAAAAATATAAGATACAGAGGAGGAATTTTTTCCTTTTCACGGAGAAATGCAAGAGGGATAAAAAGAAACACCCTCTGACCATGAAGAGCAGCTCTTGGGTGCAGCACCCCCGACATCCCACCCGTGCACTCCCACCCTGAGGGCCCCCCTCCCCGCCCCCGAGCATGCACTTCCATCTCCTGCTGTCAAAGAGCTGTGGAGGTGGGAGAGGTTGGGATTTAGAGGCTGGAAACGCCTTTAATCCCTACAGTGACCCTCTCACCTGCCCCGAGGCAGAGCTGCGCCTCTCTCACATCACACTCAGCTGAACTCCACCAGCCTGCAGCTAATGAAACAAACCCCACTTCCCCATAATAAAAAAAAATCATTGCCCAATTTGCCTGGATTTTCCATGAAATTCAGGCACCACCCCAGCTCAGCTTCCTGTGAACACTCCCCCTCTCACCTGGCCGTGGCCCTTGCGGACAATTCCATTATCCCGAGGGAATTCCAGCTCCGTCCTGCTCCTCCTCTGCTCTGCCGGCTCCGTCCAGGTGAACAAGAAGTAGAAGGATTTTTAACCCCATCAAGGGAATCCCCCGGGGTTTTATGGGGCTCTGGTTTTCCAGCTGGGAAGAGCCTGCATTTGATGTGGGATCTCCACCCTGCAGGCATCTTTGCCAAAGCCCTTACCTTTCCCCCCACATTTCCGAGCCAGTTGTTGCTTATCCTGCTTGGCTTTGATCTCTCTGGTGTGGAAAAATTCTCCAGGGATGCTCCATTACGGAAACAACACCCAGAGATACAACTGATGCCTTCAGATCACAAACATCTTAAGGGGAACAGGGACATTTTCCAGCTCCAAGGGCTCTTTGGCTTTGCTGTTTTTCAGCTCTCCAATTCCATCCAGGAGCAATTTGCAGCAGTAATTGTCTGTTTTCCCTGAGCTGTGAAAAAGTTAAAGGCCAATTATTTCTCCTCCATTCCTGTGTGTCGCTGCAAAATAAAAGGATATGAAGGAAAATGAAGGAAGAAGGCAAAGCTTTTTTGACCAAGTAACAAATCAGTGCCATTCCCGAAAGTCCATGAAAAATAAATCAAAATATAAGCAAAGAAATTCAGGATAGAAGCAGGTTTATGCTGCCACTGGTTTTAGGAGGGAAAGAGCTAAACTGATGCCTTTATAATCCCCAAATGTTGATATCCCCAGAACTTAACTTTTCATTTATAAAATGTACATAAAATTTGGACGTTTATATTAAAAACAAAATTTATATTAAAATAAAATTTATATAGAATAAAATTATATAGATAGCAAAATAATATAAAAGTCAAAAATTCTATAAAAATTAAGATCATATGGAAATGAAAATGTCTATAAATTTATACATTTCTTCTAACAAAAAGACAGTTCTACTCCCACCAAAATTTGGGAAGTCTCAATTATCTCCGAATTATCTGATTTGCAGCCCAAACCAGTTTAATGGATTTTGATGACTGGCATAAAAATCTGGAAGGTTGTCCTGGAGCACCTTTTTTTCAAGGTTGGCTGATGTAGAAACTAAGGGAAACATATGGAATAGGCTGCCATGTGCACATGGCTCTTTCCCACATCATCCCACAACATTCCTGACTCCCTTGGGAACAGGAAAACACATGCAGAGCCCTGTTCTCACCATAGGGTGTTACTGGAATGCTGTCCCATCACAAGCAGAGGGTGGTTCTAGTGATAGGCAAACAAACTCCCCCAGGAGTCCTAAAGGACAATATAATGCAAATGTTATAATTAACATCTCCTGTATTAATTGATATGGAATCTGGTGAACAAAAATCCTACAAAACCTTGCCTTCCCCAAGCCCACACTGTGCCTACAGCCTTCAGTGCATCCACAACCCCAAATCCAAATCAATAAACCTTCCCCCAGGCACTCAGAACTGCAAAGACCAAGGCTCAGCACCAAATTATCACAGATTTTCCTTCTAGAGGAGAAGGATCCGACCCCAAGAACTTCTTAACTCATCTGTGACAGGGGAACCCATCCTGTTGCCACCACATTCACAGCCACCCGTGGCTTCCAAGCTCTGAGACCCAGCAGAACAGAGACCAAACCAGGACATCTCTGGGAGTGTCTGTCCCATCATCCCCTCAGGGTTTCCACTGGATGACCTCTCCAGGCATGAAGATCAGAGTCCCCTGCAGATCAGAGTCCCCTGCAGATCAGAGTCCCTGGCTACGGGTGTTGCTGAATCCAGTGATGCCCCACCAACAAGCCCTAGAAGTTCTTCAGCCAAGGCCACAAATCCGTTGTTCCTCTACTGTGATGACCCTTTCCAGAAAAAACAGCAGCCAGCCAAGTTCAGAGGAATGATTTGGAGGTGAAAAGCTCCTCAACCTGTTTCAAGAACTCCACAGCCCTCAACTGCACCCTTGGAGAGACAACATTGGTGTGCAGCCTATGGATCACAATGAAAACAGAGAGGCCAAAGAGCTCTCAGCATTTTTTAATGTGTGTTTGGCAAGCTTACAAGGCAACAATTCGCTTCCCTGGGACCTTTTACTTCCCTGGAAATTCTAAGAGCCACGTTTAGAAGGGAATTGGCAGATGCAGTTTTATTTCTTTTACTATTATTTTTTATTGTAAGGAAATCTGTTTTGCACCAACAACAAGGCAAAAACTTTTCAGTCAGGGAGGGGAGTTTTTCACCAAGGCCAGTTTCAGCTGGGCAGCGGGAAAGAAAACTTGGGTTGTGTGATGAACCACAAAGATCATCTGCAAAAAGATGAGTAACATTTTGTGTCCAGAAATCTGGAACTGCAGGCGCTCGTGCAAGGCTTTGGAATGCGTTAGGAGTTGTAATCCTCCCAGCAGAACCTCAAAAGCCTTGGCTTGTCCTGCCCTTTCAAACCCAGGACTTGACAGCTATTTAAGCAGAACCGCAAGTGTTAGAGGCGGGAAAGGCCTAGGGGTCATCTCATCTCTTCCATGACTTAAACAGAGAACAGCAACACTCCCACCATGCAGCAGAGGGGATGTGGAAATCCCTGCAGAGGGAAGAAGCAGCAGGAGTGGGGCTGGAAGTCCAAGGAAGCACATTCTCCTGGGTTTTCCACTTGTTAATGAATTAATCTCCCAGCTCATGGCACTGCTCCTGAGCAGGAGGATAAGCTGTGCTGCTTCCAGGCTGCCCACACAGGAAGAATTCCTCTTTCCAAGTGGTGTTCACCCACCCAGCAGGTTCCCCACGAGGGAAAAAAAAAAGGCAGTGGCTTTATCCTCTACCAAAACACGCATCTCTGATGCTTTTACAGCAATGTTGCTTTGAGTCTTGAGAAACAAATGCTCCATAAATCACATCATTAAGTATATCCAGCCTGATGGTTTATAGGAAAGCTCAGCAATGGCAGGTTTTGGGGTTGTTTTGTTTTTGGTTTTGGTTTTGGTTTTTTTTGTGTTAATCCACCTTAAAAACAGGCACTTTTCTTCTGGAGGTAGGACAGTTTATTGTGTGGGGCTTAAAAGTTGAAGTATTTGGAGGTCGATCAGCCACTGGCAACTGAATTCGATCACCCCCACCCCTTCCTTGTTTTATTGGGATTAATATTTGTGCTGTGCAGCTCTGCTGTAAAATGGGCTGTGGTTTTCCTGAACTTTTCACCCGACCTTTTCCTCAGGCTTGGGAGCTCGCAGGGGGACACCTCAGTTCTCTGTGTCCTGCTTTAGAAGGGAAGGTGATCCAGGCCTTGACCCGGGATTTGTTGAGTCTGCTGAATGGTGCCTTGAAAAGAGCAGCCCCCGGGGGTGCAGGTAGCCCCCCCCACAAACCCCCACTTTTAAGGACAAAGGAGTTCAACAGCTGGTGGGCAGAGGGAGGCTGTGATGCCCCATGTCCCCATGAAGACCAGGTTGTCACCAGCTTACAGTCTCCCCATTGTCTTTTTCCTGGGATACACAAACCCCATATCAAACCTCATCTCTTGGGAGATGTTTTTAAGTTCTCAGTGGTCTGAAGCAATTTTTTTCCCATGCAGGATCACTTTTTGATGCCAGAGTTTGAAGCTCCTTCATCTGCATGCTGCCCTTCCCACCCACCAGAGTGACATGGACACCAAGGCGGGAGCAGAGATCTGCCTGGTTTTGGCATGTGAGATGTTAAATTAGGCTGGTCCCACCCATGAGCCCCAGGTAGAAATCCAAGGCCTTCTGTGACTGCAACAAAATTTGGTTCTTGCCTGTGTTGTGTGCCTGTGATGGGAAGTTTGGTACCTCAGCAAAACAGCAGCTCGGCCACGAATCTCCGGGAAGGACTCAGTGCCTATTTGGGAACAAGGGGGCTTGGCTCCACCCTGGAAGCCCATGAAGGCAGGATCAAATCTGTTTTCTGGGTCACTCCCATTCCTCAGGTCAGAGGGTGGGTGAGGCTTTGCTTTCAAAGCAGCCTCTGGGTGTGGGGAAACCTTCTGGTCAGGTGGCAGAGGGGGTTCGGCTAAGACCAGCCACCACATCACAGAGGCAGCCCAGAACTGAAGCCTGTGGTGCCACTAGAGTGGCCCAAGATGTGGATCTGGAGGCTTTGACTCGAAGATCTGCCCTAGCTTTCACTCCTGGAGCATCTGCAGGAGATGGTCACCACCTCTTGAGCGTTCACAGCCCCTCCTCTGGCCTCGGCCTCATGTGCCACCGTCTGTATCGAGAGGAGAAATGGCACATTCCCAGCTGGAATGTGTGGCTGTGGTGGCATCCAGCAGCCCAGATGCTCTGCTGAACTCTTCTCCATCCCTCCACTCTGCAGGAAAGCAGATTTCTCCTGAGAGTCCTGGCACTGCTCCTTGTAACCGTGGCCGGCAACTCCAAGAGAAATGACTCTCTCTTATGTTTTGGCACTTCCAGTGTTGGCAGGAGGGAGGATGGAAGAAAACAAACCTGAGGCTCCCAGAAAATCCATACATAAACAAAGATTTCTTTTCAGTGTGGTTCTGGAGAGAGCCAGAGGTCTGGGGAGCAAGAGGAGGAAGAGGATTTCAGCCTCAGCATTGGCCAGTGCTTCTTCCAAGCGTGGAAGAAAATGGAGCCTGCGCCTCTTCTGCACCTCACACCATCCTTTCATTCAGCTTAGACAAGGAGGTGATCCAGTTGTGAGGGAGACACCCCTTGGAAAGCGCATGGAATGTGTTTGCTTGGTGGTCTGCCTTCCCCAGGGGCACTGGGGAGTGCTGGCAGCCTGAGGAACCGTGCTGCTTCAGCCACGACACTCAAGGAGTGTCCTGAGCTGGAAGGGACTCTCAAGAACCATCCAGTCCAACTCCTGGCCCTGCCCAGGACACCCCAACAATCCCACCCTGTCCCCGAGGGTGTTGTCCAAACCCTCCTGGAGCTCTGGCAGCCTTGAGGCCTGTAAGTCTGAGAGGGGCATCTGTGCTGGCATGAGTTGAACATGCAAAGAGCAGGTTTCTTTGCAGCTGCCTCCCGTGGGTATCCCCTGGGTCCCTTGAGGGTCCCCAGGAGCTCCTTGATGCTCTCTGGGATGTCCTCCCAGAGAGGTTTCCCCAAGGAGGAAACCCTCACCTCACCCTCCTTAGCTTTTGAGAGAAACTCTGCACCCAGGGTTACCTTCAACAGGAATTCAGCACCCCCAAATCTCCTCCATTTGGGTCCCACTTTGGCACAGCCTCCTGTCCACGGGGATCCTGATGTGGGATCATGGGCAGCTACTCAGAGATGAGAGCTGACCTTGTGCTGGTAAGGCAAGGAAAATATGAGAGGCCTGATGAAACCCTTTCTTTGTGAGGGCTCCAGTGCCTGTGTGAGGCAGGTTTTCCCAGCTGGAAACTCTACACAAGCTACCAGATGGTCAGGAAGAAACAGTTTCCCCCTTTTCTTCCTCCTGGTAGCTGCTGGGATTGCTGCTGTCAGAGCATCCTCAGTGCCACTATCCAGCCTCCTGCCACTCTGCAGCCACAATCCCAGCATATTTTTCCAGGGATTCCAGCTTGATTTTGTCCAGGGTTGTGCTCCTTGGGCAGCTTTACTCACAGGTTAATTCATGTCATGCTTACAAGCACAGAGCTGCATGATTTTTGTGAGTTTACTCACAAAAGCTGGTCCCAAGCTTGGTCCTGAGCCTAATTCTGATCTGACTGATTTTCTTACAAATCCAAACCACTGATTCACTGTCACACACTGCCCATGTGGCCCAAGGAGGAGTTTCTGGATAACATAAATATATTGATTTCTTCCCCCCCCAAAAAAACCCTGGTTGCACCCGATGGAACCAGTTGTTAAAACACGGTTTGTTTGTGACGGTGATTTAAGTCAGAGTGAGGTCAGGCAGCCACAATGTCGGGCACCCTGGTTTAGTAAAACTCTGCCTCCTGGACAAACAGGCTGTTTGGCTGTGAAGGCAACCACTGGACAGATGTGATCTGAACAACAAGCCAGTTGGTCAGATAACAAGAGCTCAGCTCTCAATCCCATCATTAATGAACAAATGAGTCCCTTCTACCTCTCTGGCTTAGTTGCCTTACTGATAAAAATGAACAAGCTTTGCTTTTTTCTGCTTTTTCAGCTTTCTCTCCTGTGCTGTGATGTTCTGCAGACTGATTAACCAGGTGTTTTTCTGTGAAACAAGGTGAGAGGACGCTGGTGCTGGGAACTGCCTGAAGGAGATGCTGCTGGAGAAGGGCATATTTTGTCAGGGGTGATACAGCAGGGAGGCCAGAGAGTCAACTCACTGACCTGCAACCTCAGGGTTGCTTTGCAGGTTCCCACTCTGTAATCCTCTCTTTTTGGATTGATTTGATCAAAAAACCTGGGGATGCTTCAGCGAGGCCACCCTTGCAATGCAGTGGAAACGCTGTTTAATAAAACCACCTAAGTTGCCGCTTTCTCCCCTGAAATGTCGGTGAAGCACAACGTGCTGCTCCATTCCTTTTCCAGGAGGTGGATGCATGTGCTTGTAAGTGTATACGTAGTCACTTTAGCATTGGCTTCCCTCTGCTCTGACTCCAAGCACAACAGCTCAGCTGCCCTTGGAAGGACTTCACACAACAGCGTGACGGGAATATTGCAACTTCCACGAGAGCTTCGCACGAGCAGCGGTAGGAAGGGAGAGCACACGTGTCCCCAAGCCTTCTGAAGGTTCCGTGCCGTGATTTTGGAGCCCCAGGCCTGGGTCCTGGGACAAATTAGGGTTTCCATTCCCAGATGTTCATTCTGCCTTGTTGCGACACCTCTTACCTACTTCGGGGCTGACCTTGCGCTGGGCTCGGGATTGTTCACGAGTTTTTTAGTCATTGTGAAGAACGAGGAAAGAGAAACAAACATCTGGTCAGCAGAGCTGCCAAGAGCACATTCCTTCCTTGTTTTTCAACCTTTCAATCCTTTTGTTTTTGGCCTGAAATTCCATTTGATAAATGCACAGAGAGCCACAGGGCACTGATTAGATGCAACTCCTGGCCTGACCCACGGCACCAGTGGGAATGCCACAGACATCCACGGAGCCCATAACGAGACTAAGGCCATGGTAGAACCATTCTAACCGTGCACAGGGAGCTGATCCTACTCTCACTGAGGTCAATGGGAGCTTTGCCATCAACTTCTGTGGGATCAGGATGGGGTTTCAGTGGTGTTGCTGCAGTGAGATGGTGCTCGAGCCCATGCCCTGCCCAGCTGTGGCCTTCACAGCTTCGACAGCTCTCAGGGAGGTTTTTTAATTGGAAACAACTGTATTGAATGTTGGCCTGAGGTGCTGGCACAGCCTGCCCAGACCAGGTGGGGCTGGTCCAACAAAGGCTCATGAAATATCAAACACAAGAGGGGCCACATGACAACAGCTTCACCCTCTGGACCTTGACTGAATGAGCTCCAGCCTCCTGCACCTCTGCACAGCTCTGTCGTCCTTGGAGCACAACCACTGAGACCTGCGGCAAGCCGACCCTGGGGCCATCCTCCCCAGCTATAGGTGCCCCTCCACAACAGGCAAGTTAGGAGAAGCTGAAGAGTTAAGTAGCAGCAAAAGAAGATGCCTTAGATTTCATCTGTCCAAGGAGAGACCTCCAGGGGTTGAACCAGACCTTAGGGAGGCTGCACCACCTTCCAGAGACACCTGTCTGTTGAAGAAGCCTGCTAAAGCAAGACTAGACTTAACCTGAAACCAGGGCCAAGAGCTCAGTGGAGCTCAGGGGAGCTTCAATCCCTCCAGAGATGTCCCAGGGAAAAGGTAAGGCACAAAAGGCCCGCTACGTTCTCACTCAACGGGATGTCTTCCAAAGACTGTTGCTGGGAATACCAAGCATCTGAGTCTCTTAAAAGCTCCCCTCTGTTTTTTATTTACGTGTGAGTGAGTCTATGTGCCTGAAAACCAGATTGGAAGATCATTAATCTGAGACAAGAAAGTGCCAGACTCGTAGAATGCTGTCCCTCCCAGTTGTCAATCCTCTCCGACCCCAACCTACGCAACAACTGATGCTGTGGAGCAGGATTGTACCGGCCTGGAAAGCCTTCCTTTTCCATCAGAGATGCCAAATCTGCGGCGTGGCTGATGATCCACATTGACACCAGCCATGAGAACAATCCCTGCTGGTCACTTCCATAAAAGCCAAGTTTTGGGCAACGCAATGTTCGGCATTTCCAGCAAACCGCTCTCATCGAGCTCGTTTGCATTGCCAGATTTCTTTGCTTCTATTTTTTAATTTTAAATGCCTTTTTTTTTTTTCTCCTTTCAGCCATACATTTTAGATTAAAAAATAATAATCATGCAATCTCACAGGAAATTGGGCTTTCAAAATCAGGCTGCAAGGAAGTATGGGCCAGTGGAGATTTGATCAGGCAGACTTTACAGCCCTGCGGCTCCTTGGATACCCTTTTGCATTAAGATTAGTTTCAGTTTCTGGCCCCTGTTCTCCCATCAAGAATCGACCTTTTCAAGGGAGCTGCAAACTCAACAGCCAGTTATTAATTTCACTTGTGAATGTAAAGGCCTTGCCGAGCTTCGCTGCTGATTTAAAGTGGTTTCTGAGTGAGGATATTACAGCCCAGGGGAGAGTTGTTGCCTGCCCAGTTCCTGCACACAGGAGGTCTGAATATTATCAGTGAGGTTGCTCAGGGAGATTTCCATCTCCTGGCTCAGACGAAAATACTGTCAGGCACGTGGTGTGACACTTGGGGACAGTTCTGTGCAGGGCTGAGGGTTGGACTGGATGATCCTTGTGGGGCCCTTCCAACTCAGCACATCCTGGGATTCTGTGGAAAAGGATTTGGGGTAAGCCTGAGAATACAAATGCAGGGGGACCTTGGCACAGTGGATCTGTCCTGGCATTTCCTGAGCCCTTTTATCAGCTGGAAGGAGGGACAATGCCACTCACAACTGGAAATGACACGAAATTTGTATCGAGAAACTTGGACCAGTCTGGTGGAAACTCCTGGGAAGTTCAGCTTTTGGGGAAAGAAGATAGTTAAAACTTTACTAAGCTTCCCATCAGTTCCATCTATGGGGTCCTACCAATTCAGAGTGGCTTAAGAGCCCCTGCAAACTAGCAAAAAGCCCTCATAAAATCTTTAATAAATAAAATGCTTTGAAAAACCAACTTGACCAGGCCTTCTCCAAATGGAGGGACTACACTCAAGCTTTAGAAATTCTTCCTCTGTGCTGTACAGATGCCCTTTCACTGACCCATAACTTCCTTTAACTCTCCTCAGGAGGAAGAAAGGAATCCCTGCTAAAATTACTGGCTTTCACAGAGAGTATTTACTTTGAAGGCAAGGCCAGCACACGTGCTTGGCTTTCTCAAAGGACTTGCATGAACACAGCACAAATCCTGTGCTCCCTGCCCAGCCATGCCGGGCCTGGTGTCCCCCAGGACTGGGATGGCCCTCCTGGCTCCAGGGCACTGCTGCCTCAGGGCCAGCACATCCAACAGCTTCCATCCCCTTTTTCAGTCACCATCTGGGAGGTTTAGGCCTGAAAGGCAGCGCAGGGCCATGAGCTGGAACCCCAGCACAGCCTCCAAGACAACATCTGCCCTCGCCCTGAGAGGGGGAAGCCGAACCAGAGCGAGTTTGTGCAACACATAATCGAACGCAGTTGTTCTCCAAGGCGAGGAGGGAGATGTTTGTGCCATCCCCCAAACATCCATACAGGGCTCCAACATCCCCACACTCCACCCAGAGCGATCCTGCTCAGCTTCTTGGTTGTATTTTTTTACATGTAGCTGAAGGAGTTTCCCCCTCATGGAGGCTTTCTGACCAAAGAGCCCAGGCATATTAAGAGCAGTTGACAGAAGAGCTCTGGGGAGATCCAAGGGCTCCTGGCTTACCACACCACGTGGAGGCCCTCAGGATAAAGTATATCATTTTATTGTTATAATTATTCTTACATCCATTAAAGGAGAGGAGATGATGAGAGATCCAGGAGGGGAGGAGAGCTGAAATCATGCATACCTTTTTTATGAGACCCAATCCAAACTGGGGGACTAGTCCCATTCCTCAGACGGCCCACCTCATCAAATCCAGCAGCAGCAGTGAAAAGAGACCTCTAAATTACTGGATAAAATGCCATGGTGTGAGATATCAGACATGGGGCACTTCAAAGCTACTCCCTTTCATGCAGATTTGATGGGAACTCAGAGGCTGGAGAGGCCCTGGCACAGGTTGCCCAGAGAAGCTCTGACTGCCCCATCCCTGGAAGTGTCCAAGGCCAGGTTGGAGCAACCTGGGCTAGTGGAAGGTGTCCCTGCCCATGGCAGGGGGTGGCAAAACATGATCTTTAAGGTCCCTTCCAACCCAAACCACTCTGGGATTCTGTGACCTCAGGCCATGTTCAGCTTGTTATCTCAGAGCACGTGGGCCAGAGCCTCACCACCCTCACAGGGAAGAACTCCTTCCCGATATCCTGTCTAACCCTGTTGTCTGTCAGCTGGAAGACATTCCCTCTTGTCCTGTGGCCTCAGGCCGTCACAAAAAGTCCCGCTCCTGATCCTTTGGAGCCCCTTTGGATTCCAAGCCTTCTCACTTCTTCCCAATGCTCTGTGAGCACCATCACCCCCAAAGCAGCCGCTTCTCCATCTTCCAAACCTTCCTCACTCCAATGCCCTCTCGGCAGCCCCGCACAGAGAACCCACACACATGGAACCGACCTCGAGCAGGACACAATGTCACCTCCAGGGCCGTGGCCGCCCCACGTGCTCCAGCTCGGAGGCGAAACATCTCGGAATATGCAACAATGCATGGAAACGTATTAATCTTCCTGATCCATCTTTAATCTGCCAAGGACTGTCCCATAATTTGTGACTGATGGCTTCCTCCCAGAACACATTAATCACTTTGAGACATAATAAATCTTCCTAGTGAAGAACAAACCACAGCTGTTAAGAAAAAGCAAACTCTGCTTTTTCATGGGCACATCTTGTAGCAGCAAATGCCTAATGGGTGAACTGCCCATTTTCATGCAATTAATAGACATTGATTAGCACAAACAGAAGGTTTATTATGGCCTTTATTCATGACCAATTCAATATTTTCATTTTGTTTGATACACCAGCACTAAAAATGATGCACTTGGGGAAAGCTCCGCCAGAGTCAGTTGGGAATTGAATTGTCCAAAACAGGCCTTGTCTTCACCTGTATCACTTGTCTCCAGAAGACATGGCCAAGAACCATAGAGATAACCCCTCTTACCTCAGCAAAGGTAAGGTCATGACTATATGACCCCTTGGTCCATACTGTAGCCATGGAAAGGGAATTCTAGCAGGCTGAGAGCACCTGACCCTCGGGAAGAAGTCCAAAGTTAAGCCCTGCAACTAAGCAAAAAGCAAGGGGGAAGACACAACAGGGAGACAGACTGTGGAGTCACAGATACCAGCAGAAGCAAGGGGAAAATCTCTTTGATTATTAGGGAATGTCTTCTATTAGCAAGGATGGGACTGGAAAGGTGCCACTGGTCACGTGTCAGGGAAAGGGGAGCTTCCTATCTGCTTCATCTAAAATAAGCAGCATTTATTCCCATTCTGCTCCCCAGATCTTCCATACTTCAGCTTTTCCTCCGTGGTCTCTGCAGACACATCCTTTTGCAGGGAATGCTGTCCTAAAGGTCAAAGGAGTAGGAGAAATGTAAAATCTTGCTCACAGGGAAGGTGGTTCTTCCACCTTCCTCTTGGAACTCCTTCATCGCCCATTTTCGGGCCATGAAGCTCCACAGTTTGAGAGAGAAAGGGGGCAAAGAAACATGACCACAAAGTTTCTGCAGCTCCCCTAAGGATAACTAAGGAATACTCATGCTTGGATGCACAGAGGGCAGACGCAGAGCCAGGTTTTCCATGTGTGTGTGGACACAGGGAAGTTTATTCTCCTAATTTGTGGGTTTCACTGGTATTTTCACCAAAAAGGAGAATGCTTTGGAGCTGGAGGCTGGGCATGTTCCTTAAGAACTGGGGGTGATTCCAGAATACAATTATATTATTAGGACAAATAAAACATGACATGCCTTACTACAGCACATCTAGAAGGAATTTTATGTAGTTTTAAAGACTCCACTTGAGCAAGCAGCAGGCAGCCACTCTGGGATACCAGCTGCTCGGGGGAGCAAACACAAATTAAAAGGATGAGGTGCCTAAATTCTCTTTTTTTTCCCCAGAAGTGGCTCTCCTTTGTCTTGCTTCACCGCTTTTCGGTGAGCCGAACAGATTAAGTTACTGCGCCGCCAGCACGAGTTGAATTATGGTCCCAAACATACCTTCCTTTGGTGAGGCTTGTAGAGAAAATGAATTCCATTTTTCCACATACCTGAGGAACAAAAGCACTTGTGGAGAGGGATCTCTCCCACAGGGAACGCTTGTGTACTTTGCAGTAGTATTTTATTAAGAGCTGCAGAGTTCAAGGGTCTCGCAAATGTAAGTTTTCAATTAGCTTTCCATTGTGTCCCAAACAGCCTCTAAATACTCAGCTAAACTTTAATCCAATCACTTGATTTGACTCCAAGCATGATTTATCTTTTAATCATCATCTGTTCAACGAGGGGGAAAAGAAAGCAAACTTGTTCTTGGCCCCTCATGACTCACACATGATTTTACTGCCACCCCAGTCATGTTTTCCTTTTGGCTGATGCCTTGGCAATTGTGAGCATTGGCTTTGGCTTTCCCTTTAGGTCTGATCTTTCCTGCTCATTCTCCCACCTCCCAAAATGCCGAACAGCACTGCATGTTTGTCCTTTGCACCTTTTCCCACCGAGGTAGGAGATTTCTTTTTTTAATTATATATATATTTTGCCATCTCTCAACATCAGTCCAAAGGTTCTGCTGCTTGAGCTGAGCTCAAAACACAAATCAGGCCTTAAAAAGGGGCTCACTGTGTCCAAAAATGGCATTTTCCCAGAAGGACCTGTCACACAGAGAGCACAGCACCAACACACAAAGCAGCCAGGACCTGCTGGGACCTCACCAAGAGCTCAGCTCTAGAGGTGGAGTGATGGTGTTTCCTCTCAGATGGAGCCTGATGAGATTTAATCCTTCCTCCTCATGGTCTCTACCCATGGTATGCCTTGGTTTCTCCTTCTGCAAACGAGATTTTCATGCAGCACCTCTAGGATATTGGTCTGCATTCCAGGATTTTTCCACGAGGGCTGAATGTTCCATGGCCACCCCAGCACGTTGGCCCTCTGGGAGCTGCAGAACTCCGCTCACCAGACCCAAGGGCATCATTTAATGACCTACTTATCAAAAATACCCCAGCCTCGTGCTTTTGCCTTCATGCAGCAGCATTTCATAGTGTGTCTCCAGCTAAAATAAGGACCCAACCATGCCCATGAGCGGCACGAGCTGCAGAGCCTTTAAAACATGTTAAAATGTGGTGCAACGTCTCCCCAGGCATCATTTTTCATTGTCAGTGGCTGTTCAACTCCCAGTTCCAGATGACAGCAGGGGCAGACATTGCAAAAAGCTGCTCTCATCACGATTCTCTGGCTGCCCAGATCCATGAAGTAGGAGAAGTCCGTGGAGCACACAGGTTTCTCCAGAGATTTCCCATTTCAGTCTCCTAGAAATTTCAAATTCCTTGAGAACTGACTCAAAAGTCAGTGCAGGACTAGCAGTTTTTGATAGCTCTCTCCGAGTGCCAAGTTTTGGAAGCTGAGGATTTCATGAAAAGCTCAGGTTTCTTTCTCCCCCCCTCCCCCTTTTTTTTTGTGTCTTTTGGTGGGAAAACCAGGACCCAGAACTCCTGCAGAGTACAGACAACCAGCCTCTCCCAAATGGGCTCCCATGGAAAAGCCAGGAAGTTGCTGTAAGTCAAATCAGCACCTCACTGACCAATTGTGCTCAGCACTAAGAGCTGTTTGTGTCTGAGTTCCAGAGGAGCATTCCCGCTGTGCCTGGCCAGGAATCCACACTCTCCCAGCACCGGAGGATCGTGGAAAGAGCACAGCAGTAACTTCCCTGGCATTCCCCTTCAGCTTCCATCAACCAATTTAGGGACTTCTGGAGCTGTGGCTGGTTCATGCTGAGGTTGCAGCTATTGATGGTGGCGAGCTGGGGGTTGGCCCCTTCTCCCAGGACAAGGAAAAATCCATTCAGGTTGCACCAGGAGAAGTTCAGGTTGGATACGAGGAAAAATCTGAGCACAGAAAGAGTGGTCAAGCATTGGAACAGGTGCCCAGGGAAGGGGTGGAGTCACCATCCTTGGAAGTGTTGAAATAACAAGGAGAGGTGGCACTTTGTGATAAGGTCTAGTGGACATGATATATTCAGTCCAAGGTTGGCCTTGATGACCTTGGAGGTCTTTTCCAGTCTTAAAGATTCCATGATTCCATTAGGAAAGTCAGGGTTTCCTTCCACATGGGTTCAGGATGCAGCCTGGATGTCACCAGGCTGCCAACATCTGCAGATCCCTTGGTGGTCTGTCAGTCAGGAACTTTGAGTCAAGGTTGGATGTATCCTTTTAAAAAACATCCAACTACAGCGAGAAGATCCCCCTACTGGGCTTGGGGCCAACAACCCCAGCCAGGCATGTGTTATCAAAGCCATCAGACCAGAGGGGCTTAATGATTCCCTTCTGGCTTGAAATCCTAGGAAACTTGCTTCTTGTTGATGCTGAGCTCGTAGAGCAGGAATTCATGTGGGACCTTACCCAAGGCGACTGGCAGACTCCACAGTGGATCCAAACACCTCACTCTCTTTCTACAGTGGGAGACTGTGCTGGTCCTGCTGGGAATGACTCTCAGGGCTTTGCTTTGATGCTGGAAAAAGGAGGAAATACTGAAAAACTGAGTGGGATCATCACCAGCTGAGCGTTGCCTGGAAGAGGACCATGGTGCTGCTCACCCCAAAGTTCCCAGGCAGTGCTTGCTGCAATGTGGCTCAACTCCAGAGCTGTGTCCTCACCAACCATGCTCAGCAAACAGTCCATCCAGGTGGCTCCAAAATTGCTTCGAGCCTCACCTTGGCACTCTCCATGAAGTACAGGAGGCCCCTCTGAGCGCTTTGGTTGTCCCTGCCTTTTACTTTCTTTCTCCTTACGCAGGTTTGGGAGAGAGTTTTCTCTTCCAGACGGGTTTCTCGTTGTGGCTGGCACCTGGCCTTGTTCCTAGATTGCTGATTCTTCTCTCCTAATTCCTTAAAGACTTTTCTGCAAGAGAAAACAACCCCAACCCTCCCGTGTCTCCGTCACGATAACACAGTGGGACAGCTCTCCATGAGAAACAGCTTTGTGCTGCTTGGTCCTGCCACCGTGTCCACAGAGCCAACCAAGGCCAAGAGGGCCTGAATCCCATCCAAAGCACATCCAAGGTGGTTGGAAGTCGCCAGGAAAAACCCCCTTCCAGCTGGAGAGTGGGCCTGAAGGATTTCACGCAGGCGGAACTTTTCCCAAGCTGCTGATCCCGGTTTCTGGTGGGAACATGTGCTGGCTTCCCATAAAGTGGGAACAGCCATCAGTCAAACAGACATCACTCTGTAAAGCTGCCTGGGTGACTCTGGTTTCCAACCTGAGGTCTCCAGGCAGGTTTATGAGGTGCCACCCGTGTGATTAACAAGTCCCAGGGATGGCAGTGCAGGTGCAGGGAGCAGGAGGGAACAGGGATGGGGAGAGCTGGGAGTGGGTCCCCTCTCCAGGCTCTGGTGCACAGTAACAACCCCAGACTCCAAAATCCCACACATTAATGGGAAAAAATCATGAGATTTCTGGCAGAGGTGCGAGTGAAGCTGCACAAGAACAGGTCTCCTCTCTGTCCCACCTTTTTGGCTGTGTCTCCTCATCCACTTTCTGCTTAGGGAGAGCAGAAAGGCTAAAGGAAAAAACCTTAGTACAGCTATGGAAGACAGTGGATTGGGGCTGCTTTCCTTGTTTTGGTTGCTCTGGTTTCTTTTTTCATTAAATCCTGATGACAAATGGATATTCAGGATTTGTTGTACCCAGAGAAAGGGCACGTGTGGTTTTATGAATGGAGATCCCACCTCTTTAAAAACTACACATGCACCTTACAGAAAACATATTTTCTACCCTGGCTTTGAAGGACCAAACCCAAACTTTCCTGTTTTCCTCAAAAAGGAAGGCTCAGAAGGATTTTCTCAGTTCCTGATGGCCAAGTCACTGTCCCATGACTTGGAGTAAGTCACCACTTCGAGATGTCCAAATAAACACTCCAATAGCAGCATAAGATGTCACATGAGCCACAGTTTTTCCTCTCCCTAGAGTTATTTCTCATTGGATATGGAGACAGGGTTATCCATGGGAACTGCCTGCAATTCCTGGGTGCAGCAGTATGTTAACCTTGCCATGGGAATGTTCCAGATGGTTCAAGAATTGTAGAATCATGGAATTGTTTGGGTTGGGAGGGACCTTAAATCCCATCTCATCCCACCCCCCGCCATTGTCAGGAACACCTCCCACCAGGCCAGGTTGCTCCAAGTCCGGCCTTGGACACTTCCAGGGATGGAAGTGTGGACAACCAGCCACAGGGAAGCCCAGGACAAGCACATTCCCAAGGCCACTGCCCAAGGAACACCACATTCCTTCAGGAGTCCCCAGGAGCGCTTCCATCCAGGACAGGTTGATGTACACATTGTCTCCCAAAGATGACCAGTCACTCATCCAGGCAGCCACAGGGCAGTGACTTGGATCAGGAATTATTTGGCAGCAAGAGCCCAGAGGTCACCCCCCAAGCCCATAAAAAGCTCTGTGAGAAAGGGGAAACCACCAGTGAGTGTTTTTATTGGAGAAAACGCCTCCCTTGTTCCAGAGGCTGGGACTGATTTGGTGTGACCCTGCAAACACCCAGCAGAAAGGGTAAAGGGACTGTGTTCACTTTTAAACACCAAAGGGTTTAAAGCCAAGACTATCTTGAGTAGTTTATAGTAATAATCAACAAAATCAAAGTTGTATTAACAACCATCCACCGGTGTCTTCCTTCCCAAACTTTGACATTTGATCACACAGTCCATGTTTCTATCCTGGGAATAATAAAGGTCCTGTTACCTTCTTCACTTAAATCAACATCCTACAAAAGTTTTGTTTCACAATTATTCCAGCAGCTCAGAAATGGCCATTAGCCCTTTGAAATTCTCTTGCCCTGGGAATCCTTGGTCTGCTTTTCATTAGGCCCTTCCTTTGCAATTTTTTTAGGTTAAAAAGAAGCACATTCCACTGTTAAATGATAATACTTGCACTGTTCTTGCCCCCAGCACTTCACCAAAAAATGTGCCTACTAACTCAGGTGTCCCAGGGAGGGCCTGTGGCTCAGCAGGAGGTGTAGGATCTACAGGATAAAGGGTAGTGGCTGTGAGGAGCTCAGGCCAGCTCAGGTCCTGGAGGTGCCTCTCATACCTTATTTTGGCAGTGTCTCTGCTACCACATGTCAAAAGGGAGCCGTCCCACCAGGAGCTGCACTGCCCCACCTGAATAAAACATTCCCCAGCACTTTTGGCATACCTTTCCACAGGTCTTCTCTGTCCATCTCCAGCTCCCAGAGCTGCACAGGGATTAGCAGCTGTGACAGCATGCACTCGTGCTTTGGAGTCATCTCACTTGAAAGTAAAGCATCTGGTCCTTTCTCCATCTGTACTTTGTCCAGGCCAAGGACTGATCCCCTTCATTAAGCCATTAAAGATGATGGAAACATATTCAGACTAAATTCCCAGCAAAGAATAATAAAAATATTATTATTATTATTAATAATAATAATAATAACAACAATAATAATAATAACAATAATAATAACAATAATGCCATTTTGTCAGCACTGGGAGGTTTCCCAATGTCATTGAGAAGGTTCCCCAACTGAGTCTGAAATAAGACAAATGGGACAAGAAGAGGAGAGAAAAATCTTCCTTCCAAATAACCTCAGGTGACCCTGTTTTGTTTTTTTTTTTTTTTTTTTGGATACAGGTAGAGGGAAACAGCTTTTAGCTGCTAAGGCACTGTAAGGAAAACAATCTGTAGTGGAAATATTCCCTAAAAGCAGATTTATATCCAAAATTCTGTGAAATGGGAAAATCACAGAGTCTGCTGTGGGTGGATTTGTGTTGGTCACAGAGGAAGGGGGACAGAACTGAGGAAGGTGGTTCCAACCATGAATACATCTAAAGGAAGATGTTGTTATCTAGATCTGGAAAATCCAAACCCAAACAGTGATGGCTCCATTGCTTATCCTGGACAATTACCCAGGGCAAAGTTTCTCAATCAATAATTTGCTTTCATCAGCCCCTACAGATTAAAAATGACCAGCAGTCAAATGTTATTTCAGGATCTCACTGTATCTGAATATATTTGGGAGGAAATAGCACTTGAGCAGACCTGGAAATATTAGCAACAGCTGCCCCTTTGAGGTTGGTACCTTTGGAACCTCATTCCCTCACCAGCAACTTCCAGACAAGTGCAAAATTAGCCCAATTAGTGGTACATTCTTTCTCTCTCTGAGGAACAGAGTTGCAGGAACACTGGGAGCACAAAGTTGTGGAAGGGTGAGAAATGGAAAACCTCATCCTCTCTCCTGAGCCCTGGTCTGGCTTTCTAAGGGGAAACCTTTCCTTATTTTCCCTCTTTCTTCCCCTCCTCCCCTCCTGCTTTGTCCAGAGTCTCTCTGAGAGAGCCAAATTGCCCGTGAACATGCTAAAAGGAGGTTTGCTGGAACATCTGCTCTCCATCTGTGGAGCCAGACATATCCCCAGGCAACGTTTGCACTGATGGCTTTGCAAGGGAACATTCAGCGCTGGAGGAGCATCTGCTGAGGAGGAGGATCCCAGCACTTAAAACACACCCTGTCTCCTCCAGAGCCCTGCTAAGGAGAAGACTTGCTGTTCTCCTGCTCATCTGAGGGTTTTCAGGTTGTCTTCTGTTTGACCCAAGCAGGTGCTGAGTTCAGCAGTGAGCAGGGGACTGTGGAAGCGCCCGATAGAGAACAGGCAGGGAGTTGTTCCTTTTGGGAGCTGGGGATTACACTGAGCAGGTTTGGGCTGGGTGGACACTTGGACTCGATGAACTTAAAGGTCTTTTCCAGCCTTAAGGATTCTATGGCTTAAAATAAACCACTGCAGAGTGAACTCCAAGTTCCAGCCTCAACTTTTCTCCCTGGTCATTCCTTTCACCCCTCCTGCACCCCTTAGTTGTCCCTCATTGGGATTCACCTGGAGCAGAAGCTGTCCATCACTACAGACTTCCACAATGCCAAAATTTTGCTCTTGGTATCATGACAAATTATTCACTTTTGTACAAAACCACCATACAATTCATGCCCTGAGCTGAGCAGAGGCAAAACATGCTCCAATTATTTAACAGCTCTTCGCCCTCTATTGCCCAACCCTGAGGATTCTGTGACTGTCACACTTGGTATTTCCCTTTCTTCAGCAGATTTACAGTTAAATGGATTTCTTGTTCAATTTGCACAAGAAAAGAGTCGAAAGGTTTTGTAAACCGTCACCTTTTCACAGCTACTCTGCCCAAATCTTTCCTGCAGCCTGCTTCCCATTGCCTTAAACTTCCTGGAGCAGGTAGAATTGCCACAAGGCCAAACCCCAGATCACTAAGAAGAGGTATCAGTAGCCTGTGCCTTATTTTAAAATCAATCCATCCATTCACAGGGCAAAGATACTGGGAGTGCTCCCACTGTTAGATGGAGAACCTGAGCATCCTTTGGGATCCATGGAAAATGGATGATAATTTTCTGCTCCCTGGCTCTTTACGTGAAGCTACTGAGCTTTGTCCTGTCAGCAGCTGCCTGAGGCTCCCAAACTTCACAGGAGACATCTCCTAAAATTTTAAGCAGCAGCAGGACACGAGTCTGTGTGCGAACTCAAGGATATGATTCAGTATCTTTATAAAAGTTCTTTATGAGATGCTTCAGGAAAAGCATTTAGGTTTGCTCTAACTTAAAACAGGTTTCCATTTATTGAAATCCTTAAAATATGACCTTAAACTATTTCTGAATTCATTTAAACCTTGGCTTAAATGTTGTGGAAATCGGAGGCAATGAAGAACACACTTATATTCTGCACTTGCTTTAAAGTTCTGGTAGTGCTTTGCACCTTCCACCTGCCACTCTCCCAGTTTCCAGCTGTTCTCTCCCAGCTGGTCCACCCTTCTAGGACTGTGTCCACTGTGGTTATTCCAGCTGCTCTCACTTCCCAGTCTGAGACAGCCCCAAAAGTCACACAGGCCACAAAATATGTCATGTCAGTGTAAGTGAGGACATGGAGTGAGCAAGTGAGGTGGTGCTGATTACCCTGTGTTCCAGCGTTTCCCTGCAGCACACCCCACACCTCCTCGTGCTGGAAGAGCAGGAGATGCCATGGGCTCCTGCTGTCAGAGAGGGCAGAATCAGGTGTTTCTGACAGCAGCACAATAACGTGTAGTTTGTCCAGCCAGGGGCAGGTGTGAGGCTATTAACACTTCACCAGAAAGATAAAGAACTCTATTTAGTTGCTTCCTAACCAAACCCAATAACAATAACAACAAAACCCCCATGTGAGCCCTGCTCTAAACAGCAAGTGGAGAGACTGGACTTGGGCAAGAGCTTCAATGGATTTTCCAGGAGAAAGCCAATAAAAAACTCATTCTGTCTTCGATTCATTCACATTGTTTTGCAGTCAACAGCTGATAAAAAGAGAAGCACATGGATTAATTAGTTTGGAGCAAAGAAGAATGGGATCATTCTCCCTCTGGGGAGCCACCAAGTATTTAAATCACAAGTCCCACTTGGATTTGCATCTTTCAAGGATGCTCTTCCTTGAGGACACTCCCAGGACTCCCTGAAATTAGAGCTCAGAACCTCACAGAAACCCTGCCTGAAGCTGCAAGTACTTCTCGAGGTTGGCTGAGAGCGCTGGGTCCTCATGGAGGAGCTTTGCTGTGGCTTCGAGCAGCGAGACCCCACCGACTTCCTGCTGTGGGGCCAGGCGGACCCCGAGGCCCAGCTGGATGACTTCCCGCTGGACTGGCCATGCCTGGCCGAGCCATCCTGCACGGGGATGGCCCAGGGAGGAGCGGGGGGACCCCCCGGCCCGGCACAGCCCCCTGGGTGCCGCCGGCAGCGCCGTGCCGCCAACCTGCGTGAGAGGAGGAGGATGCTCAGCATCAACTCGGCCTTTGAGCGCCTGCGGGGCCACGTGCCCACCTTCCCCTACGAGAGGCGCCTGTCCAAGATCGACACGCTCCGCTTGGCCACCGCCTACATCGCTCTGCTCGGGGACATCCTGCTCTCCGGCTGCCCCCCCAGGGCCTATGTGGAGCAGTGCCTGGGGAAGGGCTGGCAGGGTCATGCGCCGGCTGCCTGGAACACGAGCGGTGAGTGACAGGGTGGGCGGGTGTTCGGGGAGCAGCACCACATGGAGGCACGGGGTATCCTCAGGTGGAAGGGACCGACAAGGATTGCAGAGTCCAACAATCCCGCCCTATCCCTCAGAGCGTTGTCCGAACACTCCTGGAGCTCTGGGGCCAGCGGTCAGGGCCCCACCACCCTCTGGGGGAAGAACCTTTCCCTGAGAGCCACCAAAACCTCCCCTGCCACAGCTCCAGCCACTCCCTCGGGTCCTGGCAGAGCAATGCTTTGGGCTGCCAGTGCAAGAGCATCAAATTGCTTTGGAGCCCTCCCTTGTCACGTCCAAGTGGCTCCCACAGCAGAGAAATCACCTTCAAAAAAGAGGAGCTCAGTAAACTCACAACCAAAATTAAAATAATTCTAGCTTCTGACTTGCTTTGGAGAGGGATTTGTTCTTAAACAAATTAACCCCCCTCAAAACAACTTACTAAGCTCATGGGAATGGCTCCTTCTACAAACAAGATTTTTATTCTCAGAATATATTTGTAGACTTTTTTTTTCCAATTTTGTGCGAAATTGTCCTTTTATGATGCAAGCTGAAGGATGCCACAGAGATTTTCTTTGTTTTCTTTATAAGTTGTTCTCAGCCTGTACTTGACTGAGAAAAACACCTGGATGTGAACACAGACAGCATTTAATTTCTTAAATATTTAATGAAATGCTTAATTTCTTAAAATATATCTATTCCAGTAGCCAAGAGTTACAGAACCAGGACACACAAAACAGAGCATTCAAATTTCAGGTTATTTCAAAGTATAGGGGAGCAAACACCTATTTGCAATGTTTATTCTTATATAAATATTTCTATTTTAAATTGAAGGGCTGTTATTCTGTTTTTATTTGGTTTGGACTCCACCCTGACTTGGGTGGGATGAATTTAGTCCTTTCTTCCTCCAGAATATGTTGTTTCATCAGTATGTGAAGATGGGAAATTGCCCAAGTGCCCAACACGGGTTTTGTGCCACTTAGAGCAGGAAGGAGCAGAAGGGGGGTTTCAGTAGTTCTTGGCACTTTGCACTGTAAGTTAATTAACTCCCTTTATTTCTCTGTCCCTTTTGGAGTTTGTCACCTCTTGGAAACAGGCCTTGGACCATATGAGCCTTCAAAAGTGCAGCACAAACCCAGAGCAGAGTCACTGAATAAAAGCATTCCCCCTTTTGCTTCCCGGGGAGGTGTCCAAGGGACAGAGCCTGCAGGGAAAAAGCAATAATTTAGTTTAAAAGAAAAGTTATTAGACTGTTTTTCTCCTTTCCTATTCATTTCCATAGGCTGCATGGCTGGGAAAATGACTCCTGATATACCACTGACCACAATATTTTATTGTCCAGCTTCTCCAGCCTTTAATAGATAAACAGGTTTTTAAACAACACATGGGGATCACCTCTGCTGTCAGGCATCTGGTTAACTAATATTCCTGCAGAGCTCCTCGTGGAAAGAGCCACATGAAGGAGGCTCCTCTTATGGAGAGGCTGACGAGCTGATTTTTTAAATGCCAATTTCAAGGGGTTTGAAGTGATTTCCTCTCTCCCTTGTTCCCTGCAGATCTCACAGCCCGCCTGTCCTGGGTGAAGTGGGATTAAGGGCACCCAAAAGGAAGACCTTTGAAGGCAGCAGATTGCAAAACCTGATGAGGACCTGCCCGCTGGGTACCGGCTGCTCCACTCTCAGGGCTGAAGGTGCAGCCAATTCTCAGCTGTAAAATAAGATACTGCAAATAAAACCGTGGCACTTACCACCGCAGTTACTGTCCCACACTGCTGGCTTGCCTCATGTCCAGCAGCCAGCCCCTTCTGGGGTTCAGTCAGCGCTCATTACGGCCTCCTGCTCCTTCTCTCCCCCCTCTTCTCTCCTCCACCTGAAAAGATGAAAAACCTTTGAAAAAAACACACAAAAATGCATTTTTCTACATTTTCCTACTTCTCTACTCAATTTGGTTTTAAAATAAAAACAAACTCAAAAACTTACCATAAAAATACCTGTGGATTTTATGTGAATCCATAAAGATACCTTGGATTTTATGTGAATAAGTGAATAATATAAACCTCCAGGTTCTGTAAAATATTAAATCATTGGTTTGCCAAATCCACTCCTCTCCTGTGCTAGAAATGCAGCAGGTCCTGTAAGCCCAGACCTGGCTGGGCTGAGGTTGAGCTCATCTCACAGTCTGAGCTCAGCAGGGAAGGTGGGAAGTACCTTAAATCCTGGCTCAGTAGAAAAATACAGGGGATGGCTCCCAGAGGAGGTCACTCCTTCCCACCTGGCTCTGGGAATGCTGATCCTCTGTGTCACCCACGTGTCACAGGTTCATCAGACATGACCTGGACCTAGGTCCAGGTTGCCCAAGCACCTCTGTGCATCCTAAAGGGCCATCCAGCCCCTCATCCCTCGGCTCTGCAGCACCGCTGGGAGCAGCTGTCACACTGTCCTCTTCCTAGTGACATCAAGGCTCAGTCCCACCAGTGGGATCACAGGGTTGTTAAATCATCTGGCTGCTAAAATGGTGAATGTGTCACAGGATCAGATCAGTCTCTGACGATCCCCTTAATGTCAGATGAATAAAAGTAAATAAGGAGGGTATCATCTCTCTCTGGCTGAAGGAAGCCAAGCCTATGGTTCTTTTCCTGCTAATCAGTACCAAAAAAAAGTTGGATCTTCAGGGATTTTTTTCCAGGAAAGCTGTTCCTGAATAGCTCCAGGGCTGGGCACATTTGTCCTTGAACAATCCTGCCTTTTTCTAGCAGAACTCCAGCTCCTGGGAGTGGACTATAAGGCAGAAAGACCCAGGGGCAGTGATTTCTGTGCAATGCATGCCCCACATGCGCGAATCCTGTCAGTCCTGGCTCATTCCCTGTCACACTTGGTGGCAGATTTGTGCTCTCCTGTCCACAGGCCTGACTGGCAGCACGGTGGGACTCTCTGTCAGTGAACTATTCCTGCCATTTACCCTCATTTCTGTTTCTTCATCTCACCTTTGACCCCTGAAATTTTATTCCAGCTATAGGATTCCCCTAAATCATACAAATCCCATGATACAGACTCATAGCCTGAGTGCACAGCAGTCCCCATCACAGCCTAGCCCAGACCAAGATTTTAAATAACTTTACAAAGACCTGTGAGAGGCTCCTTGTTCCACCAGCACATTCCCAAACAGGGAATCCCAATGACCAGCCTGGTGTGAGAGTCAGGCTCCACCTTCCTGGTGTTTTCAACTCCTCTTCCTCTGCACCACAGCACAGACCAACTCTGCTTTTCCTTTGCTGTCTAACAAAGCAGCAGGACGCTCTCACCAGAAACTGCACAGCCAAACCTCCTGTGGAAGGATGCCAGGAGGTGCTGAGGAATGGTACCCTCATATTGCAGCCCCTGAGGACCAGCTCAGGGGCCCATTCACAGCAGGAGAATTGTTCACTTGAAACACAGTCCCTGCTTCCAGCTCACCACGGCCCCTGCCAAGGAAAGTGAGAATTATTTGTTACACCTTCCCTCTTCCAAAACTAAACTCCTGCCCCTTTCTGAAACAATACACTGTGGTTTTCCAGCAGCTTGGAAACTCTGGAACAAAAGAAATCCCATCCCTGTTGTGAGCTGCTCTTTTGAGGAGGCGTTGGTAGCTTTTTTCAGGGACAGGGTTGGGGCAGAAGGGACAATTTGGTTTGCTGTTTTTTTTATTTGGCCACTGACCCCCAGCAGCAATTTCTAAACAGCCTGGATCAGTGGAAGGTGTCCTTGCCCATGGCAGGAGGTTGGAATGTGAGGAGATTTAAGACTCTTCCAACCCAACCTGTTCTGGGATTCTGTGATTTCCAAGAGCCAGCATGGAAAGTGGACTTTGAAGTTTCACCTGAAACAAGACTGGGCAAGCTGGACCACACCAAATTGCTCCCTAAATGTTGCCACTGAAGATCTTGTGATTCACAAGCTGCTTGAGCTCTGGTGCCAAAGAATTGAAAGGCAAATTATTATGGATTACTGAGGCAAACTTGCTACCCACAGCCTTAATTTAAAGAGAACCCTCTGGGGTTGCTCCCCTACTTCCTGTACAGAAGTTGGACACTTTGGAAGGTGCTCCTCAAGTGCACTTTGCAGGTGGAGAACCATCCCTGAGGGTCAGACTTGGCTGCACAGCCCTTGTCACCACGGTGGGTGACCCCAGGCTTGGCTGCCTGTGCTCCTGCAAGCACACAGATCCTGCTGAGGCGGGGAGGAGGAGGCTGAACAGCAGGCAGAGGCTGTGTGGAAACTCTGGAAACATCAAACCCTGTGTCTTCACCCCAGGCCCCTTTTTTGGATGCTGAGCATCAGTCAGTCAGGAAACATAGTGTTTTTCCTCAAATAATAGAATCCCAGAACCGTTTGGGTTGGAAGAGACCTTAAAGATCATCTCATTCCAACCCCTCCCACTAGCCCAGGTTGCTCCAAATCCCCTCCAGCCTGGCCTTGGACACTCCCAGGGATTCAGGGGCAGCCACAGCTTCTCTGGGCAGCCTGTGCCAGGGCCTCCCCACCCTCATAGGGAAGGGATGCAATGGGAATAATTAATTCCTTGGGAACATCACAGCCAACAACGGAGCTCCCAGGTGTTCTTTTCTTCACTGCCTTCCTGTCTGAGAGAAGAACAAAGTTTCTCTGGACCTCTCATGCTTCAAATTCCTCACCTTGAGGGTGATTCCATGGTCTGGCCTGGTCCCATTTGCAGGTGGGATGGTGATTTGCAGCCAGGGCTGGTGATGGTGATGGTGGGTGGTGGCAGCTCCCACAACTCTTCAGGTCTCTGCAATGAATCTCAGGCCACGTGAGACCCCTGGAGAAGCAGAAGCAGCAGGAATTTGTGGTTTTTACCTGGCTCCACATCCACTTTCTTGGCCCAAAAGCTGATGTGTGGATGACTTTACAGGCACTTTATCACAACCTTCCTTCACCTCCAAAGCCAGTGATGGCCATTTTGGGCAGGATTTCCAGGGCTAAGGGCCGTGTTCTCCTTGTGTTGGGATATCACCCAGGAAACTTGCCCAGGGAAACAGCAGGAGGAGATACAAGAGCCCGAGGCTTGGTTAGAGCTTCTGCTGTCCTGGGGGACCTCGGGATCTGCGGCAGAAGGTGTTTGCTCCTGGGTCAGACTTTGGGAGGGAAGCAATGAACCCATTCCCTGAACGGCCCTGGGGTCAAAGCTGGACATTGGACCCTTCCCATGGACGCTCCTTGGAGCAGGACAGTTGGTTTGCACAGGTAAGAAAGGAGGGAAACAGGTGGGCTGGGTGGTTTCAAGAGAAACTTCAGCATCCTAAAAACCCTGTGCACATCCCCTTCCAACAATCCAGCACAGTGCTCCCCTTTCCCAGCTTATATCCTCAACAAATCCCTGTGGAGGCACCCAGGATATTCCAGAGGGGATACCAGCGAGCCCTGACCTCGGGAAGAGCCTCCCAGGCCACATCAGCTCCTTTTGTGGGATCAAAGTGCAATTAGCACCACGCTGCCTAATTTTAGATGACTTCCACCCAGTCTGTTTGCTCAAGTCATCTGAACAGGGAAACTCCAGTGCCAAAGCTGGTCCAATCTCCAAAAGAATTCCTTGCCAAGAGAGGGGGAAAGGGGAGGGGGGGGCCAGGAATAAGAGCAGATAATGTTATTTTGGATTGGCAATCCCAGCCGGCGAGCCGGGAGGGTCTTGGAGCAGAGGGAAATCCAGCTGCAAGCACTGCCCTCTCGTGGTTCAGGATTCAAATCTCGCCCTTCCAAAAATGATCCCTGCGAGCATTCCTGCCCCGGCTCAGCCTCGGGAAAGTGGGAACATGGGTAACAGAACAAAAAAAAAAACATATAAAGGGTATACACAGCCCTCTAGCTCTTGCAATTCGATGATTTTGATGCCTTAAACCCCAAATCCTCGTAGTTTATCTTTCTGAAGGCACTTTTATGCATCTTTTGCCCCTCTCTCCATGTGCTTGTTTACACAAGGGATCCAGAGAAAGCCTGGAATGTTATTTAGCCTCCCAGCACTCCCCTCTGCAGCTCCTGAGTGCTCTGAAATCCCGGGGTAGGGGAGCCACGATGCCGTGAGCTGGCACACAAAGCTTCCGGGAAAAGCATCCGCGGATCCTGAACAGCCTCAGGAAGCAGCCCAGCATTCCCTCTGCACCCTGCTCTCCTTCTGGAAGCTGCTTTACCACAGCGAGACACCTCTTCCTCTCATCCCAGCCTCCGAAAGCACTTTCCAAAAATAATCAGGCTGAGGCAGACAAATGAGCATGGAAAATGTGAGCCCGAGCCATTCCCGTTGGACACTGCTGCGCACATAGGCAACGGAGCAATGGGAAGGGCCATCCCAGGTCTGGCTCTTTGGAGGGTGCATCTGCCTCCCTATCTCTTGGAAATGTGGGATAGGGAAAGAGGGAATGATCAAACCTCACCCACAGAGATCAGCAGTCCTTATCAGTCACCAAGTGACATCAGCCTGGTGGCCTTTCCCAGCTTTCCCTCTCTCCTGCCTTTCCAGTGACAAGCCACCCTCACAGAGCAGTCTTATCCAACTCCCATTTCCTCGGGCATGGATTTCAGGTGGGATTCCCAAAGAGGGGCTTTTGCTAAATGACCACAAAGCTCCTCAGAAGGGAACCTGATCCCGACAGCCCTGACACAGAACCGCACGCAGGAGAGATTCCCAAGCTCCCAGTTACACCATTCTCCAGAGGGTAATAAAGTTATATGAACTGGAACAACCATTATTGGATGTTATAGCACTAGATCCAGCCAGGGAGTTAAGCCCAGACCTGGTTTTCAACAAACATCAAGTTCTCTTGTTATCCAGATACCTGCATTTCAGCCCCTCTATTCCCAAGGTTTTCCACGTGCAAACACCCCCCTCCTCGTGCTGCCTAAAACACACCAGACACTTCTATCACCTCCCTCACTTCCTTCGTCCCATGTTCTCCTCCTCACACACCAAACCCCTCAAAGTCACCACCGTGTTTAAGTGTATGGGGTGACACAAGCTCCTGACAGGAGAGTGGGATTTCCCAGCCAGCAGAAGCTTTTTCCCTGATTCTTGCCACTTGCTGCTGATTTGCAGCATTCCTGCTCCTCAATCCCGCTTTATCAGCCCAGGAAAGCGACAAGC
Organism: Lophotriccus pileatus; assembly: GCA_035583135.1. Classification (NCBI taxonomy): domain Eukaryota; kingdom Metazoa; phylum Chordata; class Aves; order Passeriformes; family Tyrannidae; genus Lophotriccus; species Lophotriccus pileatus. The sequence goes on from JAWWES010000002.1 coordinate 5,456,473, forward strand.
ACATGTTTCAACATAAGCAGGGCTCATATTGAAATTAGGCTGAGCTGACAGGAGGCTGAGATTAGCGGGAAGGATAAACTCCTGTGTTGGGATGGATCAACACCTCCCTGCCAGGAGCTTCTCAGTTTTCCTTTCTGCTCTTGGAATACGTGCTGGACTCTTAAATCCCCCTTTCCCAGGAAGGTAATTCCATATTATCAGTCCATTTCCATCAGGCACTCTCCAGCTCTCCTCCTGACAACACGGGGTAGGATATCTGCCGCATCCCGACAGGAATTCCTGGCTCAGAAGCGTTACTCTGCCCCAGCAGAATTATGGATTTTCTTCCGGGGAGGCGAAATCCCTGAGCCAAGCAAAAACCAGGGGGAAAAAAAGGGGCTTTCAATAACTTGGTTTTCCTTTTCCACCTTATATTTTTCTTACGTCTTTGTGAACCGCTCCCAGTGAGGCTCCTCAACAGCCAAACCATTCTCCTTGGGGGAAAACCTCAGGAAAACATGGGATTTGGAGCTAGAGCTGAAACTCAAGCACTCTACAAAATGAAAGTAATCCATGCCTGGTGCCTTCCCAGGGAATTAATGATGTTAAAAATCGATAGCAACTGAACAATCCCATAAAACTGCAAAATTCATTCGGCAGAAGGAGCTGGCGAAGCCCTTCAGGTTTTGCTGAGAGGAAAAAGAACTGCACCCTTACCAAAATATCATTCTGCGGTGATCTTACACCTGGTTATTTTGAGGTTAAAATGCGCTGCCCTGATCTTTGGGAAGGGTTCATAAAATTCAGCCTTACCCAGGGAAGCAGCCTCCCTTCTGGAGGCGTTCAGCACAAATAGGGAGATCAAATCCATAACAATATAAATCCTGATCTTTTGCAAGCTAGAAAAAGCAGGTTAAAAAAAAAAAAAAAAGTATTCAGGGATTTCCTTTTCATTCCTCACTAACACACGAACACAAAATAACCACTTCTTAAAAACATTTTAAAAAATAAATTTATGTCCCAGCAACGGAGGTGATTTTTGCCGTATTTGAATTTATTTTTTTACCCCCCCCCACATTTTCTTCCTTTGTGATTCCTGTTACCTTGCTACTTATTCCCAGCTCAAGTTCAGAGCTGCAGGGAGGGCTTTTCCTTTTTCAAGTCTCTGCTTTGTGAGCAGATCAGTTCGAATCCGGAGGGGAATTTCGTGGCTGGGGCTGGGGCTCAGCCTCCAGAGCCAAGGAGAAAACTCCGTCCAAGCCACCCTGTGCGGGAGCAGATCGGTGCATTCGAATCTCCAACTAGAAAGGAAAACAACAAAAAAATACCCAAACCACCCCCCCCCCCATGCCCCCAGATTTCATAAAGTCAACCAGATGCCACAGAAGGGCAAATATCTCGTTCCTCTTTAATTAAAAGGTATAGCAAATAAAAATCTGGGCTTAATTAAACAGCGGGAATAGAAGATGTTATCTCCCCAACCCACTCTGCCGTGGTGAATCAAATTCTGCCACGACTGTTTCTCTTTCAAGCCCCCATCTTTCAGCCTGCACCCGGCACACAGAAGGAGAATTTAGTTTCTAGAAGGGTATTTATGCACTCCAAGATGAAAGCAGCAGCTCCTGAGGATAAACTCCTGGAGCTGTGGTTTGTACTGGTTTAGGCTAGGGCTAAAAACTGTAGAGCCGGTTAATGTTGACCAACACACATTTAGGCATATTTAGGCTTTGCCTATAATATACAGAATATAATGAATTTGAGTGTTTAATCAACTCCCAATTTTCAATCCAGACCTGACTGGTCCCTCCAGGATTGGCCTGCACTCCACAACTCCCAGAATGCTGGAAAAACCCCCACTTCGGATGAAGCCATCCCCAAGCAGGGTTAAGTCCTGGCTTTTCCATCCTAAGCCTGTTTGTAAAATCCTGCAGGTGTGTTTATTGCAATCAGCTCTGACTAAAAAGAACCGGGTCCAGGGGGTTTAAATATAATTAGCATGAGGTCCACGCCTGCCTTTAATCACTACCTTGTTGCTTAATATAATCAAGAAGGTAAACAAACAAGGATTAAATCCATTAAATTCAAAAACCAGAGATTGTACTGGGAAGCTCACAAAGGAATTTTGTTTTGTTCCGCTGCTCCAGAGCATCATTTGATTTCTGGGCTGCAAATTGGGTTTAACAGAAAAAAAATACTTGCCTGGGAGAAGACCCCTTCCAGAAAGGAAAGAGCCCAAATAAAACACCCTTTATCCCTCTCTCCTATTTAATGCTTTGCCCTTTTCCGAGGTCTGGCACTAGAAGACACCCTTTCAAACGTGTGATTGTGCAGCAAGTTAAAGAGAGAGCTGGAGTGACACACCTGCTGCTCCGAGAATTCAGCCAGGATGATTTGTGAGGCACAAACCTGGGTTTCACTGCCAAGGATTGGTGCTCCCAAATGTTCAGCCTGGAGTTCCCGCGGCTGGACCCGCTTGTTTGAGCCCGGAAAACGCCCCAATCTGGAACTGACTTTTGCCTGTTTGGACGTGGAACAGGATCTTTTGTTTTATCACGACATAGGATTCATTTCCCAGGGAAAGGAGCCTTGATTTCACACAGAAAGCTCCGTTTAAGCCGTGCCTAAACACAGGAAATGCTCTTATCAGCGGAGTTAGAGACTTAAGGCTTTAACGCACCACTTGCTGCGATCCTGGAGTTTCACATTCGCAAGGAAAAGCCTGGATAAATCCAGGCACGGGGATATAAAGCTGTTTGGATGTGTCCATGCTGCGCATTTCCTCGCAGAGACAACAAACAGCCAAGGCTCCCTCCTCCCTTTCCTACCTCCACTGCAAACCAGCCCTCGGGATCTTCCGTGGATCTCTCACACAACCCTTCCAGCTCTCCCGGAGAAGGGGAAGCCAGTTCCCTGGAATCTTTATTGATCCAGGATGTGCATAACCTGACTGAGCAGCTTTTCCTTAGAATAAAGCCATTTTTCGTGCAAGTTGTCTGGAATGCAGCGGGCTGGAGTTGAGAGGAAAATGGGAGCTTGTCACGGGAGCAGCATAGAGGGGGTGCCGTGGGGAGGGGTCCCCCTGAGAGCCACTCCAGAAGAATTTCAAACCTTTGGGACTATTTTTACGGATTTTTCCTTTAAAGCACATCACAGCTGTGCCAGAAAACACCTGGAGGGGGAAGAAAAAAAGGAAAGAGCAAAGCCCCCTGCACAAATAAACATTGACCTTCCCACTCCGAAACTCCAAGGAGGAGGAGAACGGGAGAAGGGAATATTCCTCCCCAAATCCCGCATTTTAGAAGCAACATAAGAGTCAAAACAGGTTAAAAAGGTGCTCGGAGGCAGATGAGACCACAGGCCTGGAAAGCATTAAGGCTCAGGACTGAGCTTTCCCCAATTCCATGGCGCTTTAGTTGATAAGGCAGTGCTTTATTCCCTCGGAGCAGCTTCCCGAGCTCAGGGAATGCTGTGGTGCAGAGTTAGAGATCAAACCCTCAGCAGGTCCCTGCCACACCAGCCCATGGCTCTAGTTATGAGTGTAATCATAATTCTATGGCCAAGTCTAATCAGAATTCTAAGTCTAATTAGAATTCTAATTCTAAGTCTTATCATTCTATGTCCAAGTCTAATCAGAATTTTAATTAGAATTCCAATTCTAATCCAAGTGTAATGAGAATTCTATGTCCAAGTCTCACCAGATTTCTCATCTTAATTAGAATTCTAATTCTGAGTCCAGGCATAATTATAATTCTATGTCCAAGTCTAATCAGAATTCTAATTCCAAGTCCAGGCGTAATTCTACACGCAAGCCTAGGCAGAATTTTAACAGGAATTCCAATTCGAAGTCTAAGTATTATGATAATTCTGTGTCCAAGTCTAATCACAATTTTAAGTCTAGGTCTAATCAGAATTCTAAGTCTAGTTAGAATTCAATTCTAATTCTAAGTCCAGGTATAATTATAAATCTATGTCCAAGCCTAATCAGAATTCTAATTAGAATTCCAATTCTAAGTCCAAGTATAATTATAATTCTATGTCCAAGTCTAATCAGAATTTTAAACCTAATTTGAATTTTAATTCTAAGTCCAAACATAATTCTAATTTTTTGTCCAAGCCTTATAAGAATTTTAAGTCTAATCAGAATTCTAAGTCTAATTGGAATTCTAAGTCTAAGTGTAATTATAATTCCATGTCCAAGTCTAATCGGAACTCTAATCAGGATTCTATGTCTAATTCAAAGTCTAGTTAGATTTCCAATTTTAGTTCTAAAAAATGGAATTGGAGGTACCCATCCCAAAAATAAATAGGACCTTTTTCTGCCCGATCTCTGGATTTCCAGAAGCCAAGCCCTAATTTTCCACCACACTAAAAACACTTCGTAAAACCTGAGGTTACTTTCATTTATAACCAACGGTGTTTTCTGATTTCACAGCCCTGATTTTGGACTGAAAATGCAGGGGGGGGGAGAGCCCAACAAAGCACTTTTTTCCCCTAGAAAATTTAGTGTTGTTGAAAAAACAAAAAAAAGTCTTTAAAAGTGACCATTTTAAGAGCAACTGGGAGAGGATAGAAAATTGAAGGAGGCAGAAACGCGGGTCCCGTTTCAGCCTCTCATCATTTCTTGCCTTGCCTTTGGAAGTCAGAGCCTGGGAGCTAATCCGCTCAGGCAGACAAAAAGGTGATTTTAACCCCATCTGTCCAAAAGCAAATCCTTCCAGAGGAAATTCTGTCTCCCAGCCGAGGATTTTTCATTGCCAATTTGTCATAAAGACCCTCAAGGCCAGAACGGGACGCTCGGCTTTGAAAAGAAGAAAATCCACGCCCCGTGTGCGTCCTGATTTTATTTTTTAAACAAAAAGCTGCTCAAAAGTTCAGATCATATTCAAGTTACAGGCTGGAAATAAATTCCAGCAGCATCGGTTTCTATACCTGCCCTTGGAAAAGGATTTGAAGTGTCTGTGAGGTGGAACCTTGTTTCGCCGAGCTTTGCTCATTCCTGGGGTGCTTTGGAGCGGGGATGGGAAGGTCAGTGCTTCTGGCCTCGTGTCCATTCCCATGGGATGTGCCCCTCACCACTCATCAGCTGCAGAGCAATCCCCCAGTGTGACTCCACAGGGGCAAAACAGGCCTTTTCCACTGGTTTTTAGGGTGTTTGCTGGAACAAAGGCGGGATTTTTCCAGAGCAGCGATTCCAACACGACCAGAGACGGATTGCTGAACGTTTGCAAGACCCTCCTGTCCTGACACCTGGCAAAGCTCAAGGCTTCCCACAAGGCCCAGCAGGGCCTTCCAAACCCTGTTAAAACAGGGGATGAGATTATCTGTAAGACTAAGCCCGGCCATGTCCTCGAGTCTCAGGAGCAAAGTACCCTCTTCCCACAGCTCCCTGGAACATCCCATAATGCTCCCCCAAAAACTGCTGAGGCCCCGGAAGCCATGAGCCATCCACGATGTGTCCTGGATGGTGACAAGGGCAGGAAGAGCCAAAGAGGTAGCTGGGGACTATTCCAGCAAGAGAAGAGTCGTACTGATCTGGGAGTTGGGATCACGGGGCTGTTGTCACCACTCGATGATGGTGGGGACCAAAATGTCCTTTGAAACACCGGGATCGCTCCCCAGCTCCAGGTGAGCAAGGAACTGGAATCAGTGGAAGAATATGGCAATGAACAGTAATTTTTGGAGCTCTGAACATTGCTGGAACTGAGATAAATTCAGGTAAATCAAGAGGCAGAGAAAAGTTGTGTCCTTTCCATCCTCATAAAGCATCAAAACAAACCTCTCTATTAAAACCATCTCAGTGAAAGGACATGAATCAGCCCCTGTTGAGGCTGAAATAACCCACTAATATTTTTCCCACTTATTTCTCTCCCCCATTCCAGAAAATGTTCATTTTCTAAGACCTTTTTTTTTCAATTTTTGAAAGCCTCCTTCTACAGTTCCTAATCTAACAGGTCACCCTCACAAGGGCCCCGAAGCAGAAAACCCAAAAGTGAGTGAAAACCAGTATTCAATAAAATATAGGAAAAAGAATTAATTGAATGGATTAAAATTCTGATTTTTAAAAGCTGTGTTGTGACCAAAGAAAATGCTGTTTAGTTTGGCATTAGAGTGTTAAACAGGGAATCAACAAAACTCTCCTGTGCTCTCGTAGGTGCTTCAGCAAGAGCTTTGTACAGTGTTTATTTCGGGGTTTGGTGTTGACCCCACCTCTTTCATCCCAAGAAAAAAATCCAAGAAATCCTAAATATTGCTTGAGTTAACTCGAATTTCTTTTATTCCGTTAGCCAGAGAACAGTAGGAAAAGAACAGTTCGGATCAAGCACGACATTTCATTGTATCTGAAACAAAACCTTTCAGTTTTGGCTCGGGGTGATTTTTACACTATTTAAAAACACAACATTTAACCAAATTTCGCCTCACAACATCGTGTCGAAATCCAAATATTTCCCTTCTAAAGCTTCCGAAATAAACCCAGTTTTAATTAGGGTGGGCCCCACTCTTTCCACTTCGATTTAACTTATACTCAACACCAACTCACCAGCCGTTTTTGTCAAACTGAAAAATGCCCAGTTTGGGCACAGCAGCTCAACCTCTTCCGAGCTCTGCTTCGACGGGAAGCCACTCTGGAGCCCTGAGGGGCATTCTGGGGGCTTGGCTTGGGCTGCCTCGTGCCAGGTGCTGTAGGAAGGCACTGGGAAAAATGCAATGATCCGTGTTATTGTTGTTAATATTATTATGATTAATATTTTTATAGCAGCCTGGGTGCTGCTAGTTTGGACACTTAACCGCCAAAAAAATGCAGGGGACAAAACATTCACCCCTTGATTCTTCTTATCTGTTCATTAAGAGATCTTTCCTTTGGCCTCCTCCTTCCCTGGGGTTTTGGTAGGAAAATGCTGAGAAAAATACAATGATCTGTGTTATTATTATTATGATTAATATTAATAGTAATACTATTATGAGAGCCTAGGGGTTTGGACATTTAACCACCAAAAAAAATTGCAGGGGACAAAACATTCAACCCCTGATGGTTTTTATCTTTGGGTTTATAGATCTTCCCTTTGGCCTCCTCCTTCCCCGGGGTCTCGGCAGCTCCTGCTGCACTTGAGGTCTGACTTTGTGCACTACAGTCGACCCCTAAAAGCAGCAGAAAGGGATGATCATCCCCTCAGGAGCAGAATATCTGCTCTGGCTCTGAAAAAAATGTGCGAGGATGGTCGGGGAGATAGAAAATAATATGAAACACTCACTACCAGCGTGGAGCGGAGAAACTTCGGAACCCACTGTAGTCATTGACTCCCAGATGGTCAAATGCACAACATGTTTCTATTCCTGTATTTAATTAAATCCTAATTATGCCACCAACAGGGTTCAAAACAGCATTATGAAACAGCTTGCATGAATCCCAAAGTACTATTGGCTGAGGGGACTTTGAACTTGGGTAATTATCTCCCCCAAAAAAGCGCTCACGGTGGGGCTATAAAGCCTTTGTGCCAGGCAGCCCAAAACCCCAGCTGAAGATTAAAAGTGAATTCATGGAGTACATACTGGGCTCAAGATAGGGAGGTGATAAACTGAGATTTCAAATTACCAGGGAGACCAGCTGGAAGATGCTAGGAACTGGGGGGAGACTTTCCAAGCCTCCAGGACGCCCTGGGACCCTGCGTGGGGGCTTTGGTTCTTCCCTTTGTTGGCCTATAGATAAACTGGACCCAGAACAAAACCAACCAGCTCTAATTTAATTCTTCCCTCAGCCAATCACGTGAGTTAATTAAAAGCAGCTACCTGAAATATTCCTTTGAATTGTCTTGTTGTTGTTGTTTTTGTTGTTGTTGTTGACAGAAGGCCCTTTATTGCAAAGAAATATTTTGGATCTTTCTCTTTAATTTTTAATATGGCAGCGAAAAAGAACTTGGAAGGGCACTTTCCCAAGGAGTTTAGGGGTTTGCAGCACTTCTTTGAGAAGAGCTGGGAAGGCCCATCCTAAATTCATCTCCCAGGCTCTTCTTCCACCTCTTAATGCCATTTCAGGTTCCTTCTCAGCTTGACATTCAGAGCAGGCATCCCCTGCCCCTTTCCCCCTTGCAAGCATCCCACGGACACACCTCAGAACATCACCCAAGGTTCACCACCCTGCAAGCCACAGGCACAAGAAAAAGCACAAAGGACCTTAAAAATAAACCATCACCAGATTCAACTTTCACTAAAGTCTTCCTGTTTTGCAGTGTTTTCTCTGGTGGACACTCACAACACTGTCAACCAGCCTTGGTCTGAAAAGAACCTTTCTCTGTGCAGATCAGCACAGGGCAAAAGGAAGAAGATGAAGAAGCATCCTATCATTGTATTTTTCATCTTCTCCTTTAGGGTATTAAAATTTAAGCCCTTCCATTCCAAATCATTAGGGGAAAAAAAAGGATGCAGAGCAGTTTCACGTCTGGCTAAAGGAATTCTCTGGTTTTTTGGATGGAGGTGGTAAGAGCAAATAAGGCAGAGCTTCTGTGTGGGTTTACAGTTTAAAATTAAAACAAAAAAAAGACACTAAGAAAAAAGAGAAAATTCAAAAAGAAAAAGAAAGAGAAAAAGAGCAAGAAAAAGGAAAAAAAAAAGTCAAAATTTTCTGTCTCAAATCCACCATTTGTGAGGAGTAGATTTTCAGTGAAAATTCTTAACTTGCGAGGGAAGGTTTTAAATTTGAACAATTTTTCCCTCCTCCCGTCATCTTTGGAGGTATTTGTCAAGATGATCTCAAATTTCTAAGGAAAGCAGATCGCTTCCAGGAAAAAAAAAAAGTGCAGAAAGAGCAGGTTGGGTGAAGGGAATAAAATTCACTGGAAAACCTAAACCTACCTGAATGCTCCGTTGGGTTGGATTGGCTGCACCTAGAAAAAATCCCAGCTGGAAACCCAAGTGTTCTACAGGAAAACAGAAAATGGGAAACCCCTGGATGGAAGAAACCCTGGCTGGGAACACCTCTGTGTGTGTTTAGCAGAGAGGAGGAGACTGCAGAAGTCTCCAAAGCGTCCTAAGTGCTGGGAGCTCCCAGGAATCTCTTGTTGGGAGGTCCCCACTCAGGGATGGAAGGTCCCACCTTGTTAAGGTGCCAAAAATCCTGGGAGAAGTGAGCCTGGAAGCCTCAGCTCCCTTGAATATTCACTTTGAAATGAACCGTAGCCATATTTTGATATGAAATATGACAAGGGAACCTTCGTTCCCTGGGATTTCCATTTGGAAATGAAACAGCCAGTGCTCCCACTTCCCATAAAAACCCACCGGATTTGCCGAGGCAAGAACATTTTTCATGCCCCTGACTCTCAGTCTTTTATCTCCAACCTGATTTCCACTGATTCATCTGAAAAACAGAGCGGAGTTTTCCTCGGCCTTTCCTCTTCTTTCCCCAGTGAGGCCTCCCGCTCCCTGAAATCCCCAAAAATCGCTGACACAGTGCGCTCCTCCAGGAATCCAGAGCCTTTCCCACTGAGTTACAGGCTGCCAAGGAGGCTATATTATAACAAAAGGAGTTTTTTATATCCTGCTGTAGGCTGAAACACTGGAAACTACCATGAAATGTGTATTATCTGAACGGGATTTGTTGATGGTTGGAATCAGCTTATTTAGGAAATTTCCAGCTGATCCGTAAACACGCCGTGGAGGAGGACGGAGACAACAACAGTGGTGCAGGCAGTGTCTGAACCCTCTTGGCCCCAGTCCTGAGGTTTAATATCTTAAGAACTTGTCCTTCTGAGTCACTGCAGTGAAGGAGCCAGGATTGCTCTTGTCACGTTGGGTGAGTGGCCTGAAACGCAACCCTGGCTCAAGATGGAGCCGGGTGAGACATCACCACCACCACAGGGATAGCATCGTTTCCCAGGGACCTTGCAGAGGGAAAATGTTTAAAAATTAAAAGGATAAATAACCCAGGAAGGAGGAGGGAGGAGGGAATAAAAATGGGTGCAGTCAAAAAGGAAAGATAAAAGAGTGGGAAATCTCAGGCAAATTTGAGTGGACTCGACTCAGGCATCTGGCCAAGCCTGCCATAAACAAGTCAAAGCCATCAAACAGTCCCTTCTGGCATTAAATTATGGATTAAATCACTGAAGAGCACTGATGGCTCCCAGAGGCCAGCCTGCATTTTCACTGGATCAGCACAGTCTGGCCAATCCCATATTTCCTCAGTTTGGCTCTGAAGAAGTGCCCACAAATTCTGCCTCTCGGTGCTTTCTGCACCTGTGGTGTGAAATGCAAGTCGTCACAGCACAGAGCACACCAAATGATCAAGCTGAGCTGCCCAACTGATCGAGCCAGAGGCTAAAAATCAGGGTGAGGATGATTTTTGTCTCCCCTTTGGTTCTGCGCCACCAAAAACGCCAGTTTTGCAGACAAAGCCACTCCATCCACTGCCCTGCGCTGGTTTCCCTGAGCAGAAGTTGAGGAGAAAAGAAGAAAAGACCCAGGGAAATAGCAAATCTTCACATCTCTGAGCTCAGACTTCGACCAGGAGCGAGTCCCACAGGTCCCAATGGCACCAAAGCCCAGCAGACCTGAAAACAAACGCACCTCTCCAGGCAAAACAACGTGTTTTCCATCCAGATTTTTTTTTGTGCAGGTAAAACCCAAACCCTCGGAGTGATTTCGTACCCAGCAAAATGCCCGTGAAAACAAGCACCTTGTGTGAGTCACGGGCTGCGATCCTCGCCCGGGGCTGTGCCAGCTCCAGCCGCATTCCCAGCCCCGGAGCTGCAGAGCCGGGCGGGCTCTGCGAGAGGGAGCTCCGTCCTCCCACCCCCCGCTCCCGCTTCCCAGGACACGGAATCCCAAACCCTCCCGCCGAGGCCGATTCCTGGCACGGACGTGGGAACAGGAAGGAGCCCTGCGGATCTTCAGGTCCCAGCCCACGTCTTGTACAGAAACACCAGGGCTGCCCCGACAAGGGAGCTGATTCTTCCCGCCCCCGAAAAATTCCCTATCATGGTGCTTTCGCTTCCAGCTCGCCATGAGCTCCATTTCCCTGCCAAGAGTGGGGGTAAGAGGGGAAAGGACCTGTCATGCCCTGTCCCTCTCACAAGATCACTCATCCTTCTTTCTCTCGAAGAGAAAAAAGGGAAAGAATCAGGAACTGCTTGATAATATAATTAAAATATTATTATTCTCCACTCCCTGCTTTTTGCTGCTTTCTGCTGACAGGGAGACCCTCCCAGAGGAAGAGCAATAAGCAGCAAAGTGAAGGAGTGACCGAACTTGTCCCCAGAAATATTTCTCTGGTTTTCTCCTAAATATTTATGTGAATATTTCAAAATGAAGCTTTCGATGGGGGGTTCCCTTCTTTTTAAGAAGTAAGAAATAAGGAATACCATAATTTCTTCCATATTTACCTTCTCCCTGAAAAAAAATGTGAGAGATCTGAAAGAATTCTACAATAATTCCCAAATTAAAGCACAGACAGGTCAACATTTCATCCCTCCCCCTTACCGAGGGTGGAAAGATGGACAACTGCAACTTGCAGAAAAAACTGATGATCCCAATTTTTTGTGCGAGACTCCTTTCCCAGCAAAAACAACCACAAAATAATAATAATAAGAAAGAACAAATCTTATCAGCAAGATGTTTTTGGTCCCTGCTATCCAACAGCCTCCTGATTTCCAACCCCAGAGATTTGTATCTGGGTCAAGAGTCCGCCCGCCCGCCCTCCTCCCCCCAGTGCAAGGCCCAGCCCGTCCTCCCTCAGGTTAGAAATGCTTTTTGCAAAGCTCTCCTTGGGTCAGCGCTTAGACCGAGCTCAAGGCCAATTCATATTCCATATGAACCCCTTGGTCCAGTCCAGGATATCAAATATATGCCCAACCTGGCCCGTTTAGTGATATTTAAAACATCTGGCCCAGCCCCATCGGCCTCCGCGCTTGCGGAGCTTCACGAGTGCGTGTCACTGAGACACTGGGCTGGGCAATGAAAATGCTAGGACACGTTGGATTGCCATCCCCCTCCCCCTTCCCAGGCCTGGAAGGATTTCATCATGTGTCTGCTGGGCTCTGATGTAGTTAGTTATCTCTGCCGAGTGCTTGACAGATGTTGGCTTGGAAATATCTGCCTCGCTCCGCGTCGGCCTTGCTCTGCTCCCGCTGCACTCACTGGAGCTGGTTCTGCCCCACTGCCCACGGGGAGCAGTGCTCCTGGGAATGGAGCTGGGAACAATGTTGGGAACACACACTGGGAGGAAAAAAACCATACCAGCTCGCTCCTCTCCGTTCTGCCACGTAGCAGAGCGAAGGTGGCAACGCAGGGATGTGCCCAAGGTCTGGGGGTGTTGGGGCTCAATAGCAGCCTTTCAGCATCTGAGCACATCTAAGCTGGCTGGTTGCCCCAAAATCGCCCCAGAAAAAGGCCGTTCTCCTGCTGGCAGGCTCATGTCAGCACAAGAAAGCACCTGAGAACCATCTCCTCACACATCCCTCAACTGCACATTATGTTCCAATGCCCCTTTGCCAAGGCAATACCAACCTTGCCAGGATTTCTGGTTAAATCCTCCCTCACTCCTCGTCCCCAGAATTGTTTCTGCATGGAGCAAGAAGACTGGAATAAAAGAGCAGCCCCACTTTCCAAACTGATGTGTCAGCGAGGTCAGGCTGGAGACTGATCTTTTGTAAGACTCGCAGCAAGAACTGGAGCACTGAGCTTCTGCTTTCCCCCAAAGCAAACCCTTCATGCTTGTGAAAACTTCCTTTAGGAAGTTCTCAACTTCCTTGGAAACAAGCTGTGTATTTTCAAACCATTATTTTATTTTTTTTTTCTATTGGCTTTCTGAATCAGTTTTGCAGCTTTGAAAAAAAATCAGACCCCAGTGAAAAAAACAAATAAGCAAAAAAAAAAAAAAAAAAAACCCAACAAACAACCCCAAAACACACAAACCACCC
>JAWWES010000002.1:5469383-5512065 GCA_035583135.1 Lophotriccus pileatus
AGCTCTGACAATGTAACCTATGTGCAATCAAACGCAAAAGAAAAAGCCCCAAACAAAATAAAATACAATGCACCTCTGCCCCTCCCTAAAAAAAAAAAAAAAAAACCCCAACAAAACAACCCAAAACACACAAACCAACCAGGGAGCAGCTCTAATTACAAAACATCAGAGCTCTCGTTGCACAACATGCCGTGGGACGCTGACTAGGTTTTTAATTTAGGCTGTGCCTTGTAAGCAAGAAGGTATTTGTCCCACCAAGGTTTGGAAAGAGCTCTTTCCAAGGAACTGGAGGCCTCGGTTCTTTCTCAGCCCCCCAGATCTCACAGTTCCCAAGGTGGGGCCAGCCCAGAGCCGATGAGACCTTTCCAGTGGAGAACATGGTTTTATGGAGGTGAGCTCTGAGCAGCTTGGTGCTTGCAGACGACTTTGCATGGAAATCAGGTGGTTTTATTGGAATTTCTCAGAAAGGTCTCACCTGCCTCATGGGAAGGCCCACAAAAATAGTGACTGAAAGTATTTCCCCCGTTTCACTGTGGATCTGTGCTGTTGCCAGGATGTCACTCTTGAGCAGCTCTTTTAGATGAGCGGGATATAAAGGGACCTTGTAAACTGTTTTCACCTCCCCAGTCCTTCCAGCAGTTAATGGAGCCTCTGTCCTCCTCCTTGGATGTGAGTTTCCACCCAGAATGAGTTGCTTCTCCCGCTTTCTTCTCTACCATCCTCAAGCACATAGATTATGCCACTGCTTTACCATTCCCTCTCCACCAGCTGAGCAATGAGAATCATTTAGGTTGGAGAAGACCTCTAAGATCAGCCAGTCCAACATCACCCTTACCCCAAGCCCAAAACATCCACCTCCCAGTGAGGGCAGAACTACAGAAGAGCTGCCTTAAAACCCACCAGATATGTCTGTTTTCGGAGCTCACAGCGACTCCTCCGTCTTGGTGCTTCCAAAATTCCCTCTATATGAAGGGCTGCCCAGCAGCATCCCAAAAATCCAGACTTTGAAGCCACCTCCCATCTCCCTGACCTGCTTTTGCTTTTTCAGACTACAGAATCACACGAGTGAAAAGACATTTCAGTGTCTTCCCTACACCCAAGACCTACGCCAGCTCACACAAAGGTTCTTCCAGCTCCATTTCCTCCATGTGTTATTTTTATGTATCTTCCAGGGAAGCGCGGCTGGAGAATTTGAATTTAATGAGTATGGGATAATATGGGGCTCTCTCAAGGCTCCAAAGCACAACTAGGGCACCAGCAACAGATTAAAGGGCTACAGAAACACTGCAAGGGGTTATTGGCCCTTCAGGAGAGCGAGACCCCACAAATGCCAACTGGATCCACGCTCCAGCCCCATCGGGAGGGCAGAATTATGAAAGGCCTGCAGAGAGCAACGTGAAGCTTTCTGCTGACCCTGCAAGCTGTGGCTCAGACTCTGAATCACCTGATGGTGGAACCCACAGTAAAGTTGATCCAAGAGCAATGAAGAGAAGGAAATGAAACATCACAGGAGGATTGAGGCCAGAAGGAAAAATAACTGGCAAAGCTCAACTGATGATGAAAAAGCTGGGGAGGTTCAGGCCGAGGACAGGTGTGGTTTAGAGCTCACAGAACATTCAGAGTTGGAAGGGACTTGCAAAGATCATCGAGTCTGGCTCCTCCTTCAACATCTAACTGCAAGTTAAAAGACCTTTGAGCTAAAACACACAAGAATGCAACACTTTGCAGTCCACTCCAGGCTGTGGTGCCCATCCTCCCGGCAAAGAGAGCTACCAGGCAGTGGGTTTGGTTTAACTGAAGGATGGAAGCTACTGTACACAGGTCACCTCCCGAACTGGGGTCCTCCTGGAGAAAGTTTGAGCATGTGCATCTCCCCTTAATTTCACTGCAATAAATATTATGTTTGAAGAGCATAAGGGATGTTTTTCTCTCCTGCAGAGATCAAAATGCACCCACCTTTCAGCTTCCCCCCACGGAGTATTTCTCCAGCCCGCCTCTCCTCGGTGGTGCTGCAGGATGGGGGCAGCTGGCACAGAAATTAGAGCCCAGATTCTCACAGCTCTGCTGGAGCTCAGCTTCCCACCATCCACTCCCACTGACATGGCAAGGCTCGGGATACCTGAGGATACCCCATCCCTGGAAGTGTCCAAGGCCACGCTGGATGGGGCTTGAAGCAACCTGGGCTGGTAGAAGGTGTCCCTGCCCAGGGCAGGGGGTGGGACTGGATGGGACCTTGAAGGTCCTTTCCAACCCAAACCAGTCTGTGGTTCTATGATAATACTAAGCAATCAATGTGTTCTTGTCCAAACAAGAACACCAGGAATGTTCTGGAGCAAGGCATCACTGGAAGGAGGAAGGATGCCCTGGCTCCTAAAGGCAGCAGGCTTGGGCAGCTCATACCTTCTCCCTCATCCAAACACACATCTTCCCTGATGCTGCACAGGCAAATCCACAGCTGTTTTGCAGGAATGCTCTTCCTGTGCCTTTGAGGGTTGCAGCTGCTTCCCTGATAATTTCATTTCCATGCTCCAGCTACAACACACACGTTCCTTTACGGCAGTTTGGGGTCTGGGCATCCAGAGCTACGTCCAGAAGGCTCGTGCCGTGGTTCGAGATGCCCAGCAGACAGTCCAGCACAGGCAAAGGTTATTGCTCTTGAGGAAACAGCGTTATTTCTGGAACACCAATCCAAACCCACTTGTATTCATTTATGATTTTTAAGGGGTGTTTCTTTTAAATTCAACTGGCCTTAAGCTTTGAGGATTTGTTTGTTTGGCTTGGGCCTTTCTCACATGATTGTTTTTGAAGGCAATTATGGGCCTTTCCTGCTTTTTCTCCCCAGATCTCACCAGGAATGTCAAAGCCTGGTTTCCCCTGGATTTGCTGAGGGTCCCAGCAGTGGAACTCGATCTTTTGGGGGTCCAGTTGAGCTTTTAACAAAACTATCTTTTTTCCCCTCAAAGTTTATTCAGGTGTTTGAGTTAAACAGGTGTTAGTAAAGACAAAGAGAAAAGCAGAAGTTTTAATCAGTCTAAGAAAAATCATTGCCTCTCTCAACTGAGCTGGTTTGGCTCTCCCTTCTGATGTTGTGTGTGGAGCTACTCAGCAATTCATATTTTTCTTCATTAAATGGAAGATTTCGATCTTTCAGCATCAAATTAAATACCAAAGTGAAACCAAATTACAAGAAATTTGATCGGGAGGTACCAGCCCATTGCAGCAGAAACCCAAACTGGAGGTAAAGGACTTGCAGTTGGAGTGCCTGGGTTGCCAAAACAGCTCCTGTTTTCCAAGGACTGCTGGCACAGCTCACAAAATGTTGTCCTATTCAGAAAACGAACATTTTTTCCTCTCTGTAACTAATCCTGTTGGGTTTTTCCTCCTCTCCCTGGAGAGAAGCTCAGCAGCCACCCAAGGGGTTCTCACAGGTGACACCCCTTCCCTCTTCCAGGCCACTTAAACACACACGGAGGACCCAAACCTGGAGGCAGAGGGTGGAGCTCCCTGTTTTAAGCAGATCAATAACTAGGGGGGTTGAGCCCAACTGCTTAAGTTTATCCAGTGATGACAGTGACCAAAGCAGTTGAACTCTTCCTTTCTGGTACAGGGAACTCAGGTCCCACCTCTAGGATCCCATGAGGCCAGAGCTGGCCAAAGACCCTATAAATCACTGATTTTAACTGACCCCGCCTTTGCCTCCTGGGAAATTCAGCTTTTCTCACCTCAGAAACCTTAACAAACCTCCCCTTGTTTTGCCCTGGCATTCAAACTTGTGATTTCCTCAAATCCTGACCGTTCCCAAAAGCCCAATGGGCTCCAGCACGGCCGTTCTGGTGCCACCAGCAGATGCACCCAACTCCTGGGAGGGGCTTCCCTCCTCCAGGCAGAGTTATCCTTGTCCTGGTTCATTTTGCCTTCCCTCCACCCAACACCTGAGCTGCCAGGTGCTGCACCTTGGTGGGTAAATTCTGGGGAGTGAACAGTCCAATTCCTCAACAGTGGAAACTCGGCTTTGAGAAAGACTCTTCCGTGGATTTATGGGGAAAACCATTTATTTCAAGGGCAGTAAAACTGCACCAGGGCTTTCTTTTTGCAGTGAGTGCCTTTTTGCTCTTTTCACCTCACAGCTTAATAAAGTTCTGAAAATCAAGGCTGATCTACCTCCAGGGTCCTGGTTAATCTTCAGAAGTACTGAAAAGCAGGAATAGGAGACACAGAACTTTGGGGTTTTTTTCTTGGTGGGTTTTCCAGCCACACAAATTCACACTGACTATGGGTTTCAAGAGGTGTAAAAGGAAGGAGAACAGAATATTTCCCGTGCTTTGATCTCCCAGGTCACAGAACAATATTTGCACTTTTCCCAGCTCAGGTTTTAAGCTACTGCTGCAGTCACAATTAATATTCCACCTTCCAAAGAGAGGGAAAAAAAACATAACTCTGCCTTCCCCGTGGATTCCCAGGGAGACATTCCACTCCGATCTGCAATTAGTGGTGGCCTCAGGCAAAGGATCTAAAATAGAAATGTTATTTTTGGAATTGTGATAGCTGCTACTTTTTACTCTCCCCAAAGCCAGTTCCTTTTGCTTTGCCCTGTCATTAAAAATAGAACCAACAGAATCCACAGCTACCACGGTGCTGCCTCGTGGTTTCTTCCTGCAGCAGGACACACACTCTCGTTCCAAAGCTCCCAAAGGGAAATTCCCTGGATTTCTAACCTTGCCAGTAATCAATGAGCAGATCTGAAATGCTGCACCCAGGCAGAGCTGTGGCTGCTCTAAATTATCCTTGTCCTACTGACCAGAGCTTGGATGTGCAGATGGGAACGGCTTCACCAACAGCTTTGTGCCTGAGATCCCACCCCAACAGCTGCTGGAGCCACTCAAGATCTGCTCTAATTCAGGGGAAGTTCAGGTCAGAAATTCAGGCCTGATTTTAGTGTATCGATAACTTTAAATACCTGCCTGTGTTTCCCACAGAAGTGAAGAGGACTCAGAAGCATCTCCTCTCTCCAGGACATGCTTCAGTGGGATATCCACAGCTGCTCTGGGCAACCTGTGCCAGGGCCTCACCACCCTCCCAGGGAAGAATTCCTTCCCAACATCCCATCTCTCCCTGTCCTCTGGCAGTGGGAAGCCATTCCCTGTGTCCTGTCCCTCCATCCCTTGTCCCCAGTCCCTCTCCAGCTCTCCTGGAGCCCCTTTAGGCCCTGCAAGGGGTTCTCAGGTCTCCCCATAGTTCTCTTCTCCAGGCTGAACAACGAGATGGCTTTTGAAACTCACCCTTTGCTTGGTCAAAGCCTGGATGGAGGAGCCATGGACAAAGGGCCTGTGGGGCTTTCTCAGGAGGAAGAGATGTCCACAGGGAAAATCTGAATATTCTGGGTTGGAAGGGGCCCACATGGAGTCCAACCCTGCCAGGGTCGAACCCCCGACCTTCCTTCCCTTCTCTCTTTTATTGTCATCACCCTCTAAAATCTCGCCTAACATTTCCAGCCTCCCCAAGCACCAAGCTGGGGGAGCCAGGTGAATCCACCGAACCAAGGAGAGAGAAGCCACCATGCTCCTCACCTTGGAATTCCAAAGCTCACCTCATCCTCGGCTGCGTTTATTGCCAGGATTATCCCGCAGTGGGAATTGCAGCCTCTCCCTGTCTGGTGTCGGCCGCTCCAAGGGTTGGGAAGAGAGGAAGCAGAAGGGAAGAGCGGGCACATCAGCTGGTAACAGTTCAGAACCAGATGTACATTCCTGCACAAGACCCCGACGTTCCCGTATCCGATTACTCTGGAAAAGTGCTTCGCTCCAGCCCTCTCATCCCTAAAGCCTCTCCCTCCCTCCCTCCCTCCTGCCTCTTATCTCTGCTGCTCCTTTGCTTTTGATTATAAACTTGTCACTGCAGGGCGAGTGCTTTGGGAATATCCGGCCGAGAGACACGAGGGCTGAGGGAACAAAGCCCACAGGGAGCAGGCAGCACATGGAAAAGGCACACCCGGGATCACTTTTAGTGGCTGCTGCACAAGCACTAAGGAATCAACCTCTAAAAACTGTGTGTGTGGGGGGGGATTAATCAGCTAAATTAGACCTGGCTGCGGGTTCAGTGCTTCATGTAATTCGGAAGTTTCTGAAAGCAGAAAGGATGTTTTCTTCTGTAGCAGGTAGAGGGGGGGGAAGGCAGTGAGCACAACAGCATCTTTTTTTCTTTCAGTTTGCTCCAAAAATTGGCATTCCTGGCAGCTTCCCCAGCAGAAGGGAGCTGGAAGAGCTCTGAATTCCCTTTACTATCAGGGCACCTTTCCCTGCTTCCCACAGCAAGCACAGGGAAGGGTGGCAGGACGCAGAAATCCAAACCTTCTCCTCTGCAGCACACTCGGATCCAAGGGTGATTTACTGGGCAAGCCCCGCCACGGGGACAGCAGGACCACAGGCTTCCTGTGGAGAACAAGTGCTGCCTCTAAACCCCAGTCTGGACTCATTTTTTCCCTCTAACAAAAAATCGCAGGAGCCTCATCACGGCACTCAAGCAGAGCACTAAGCTTTCACCAAAACTGTATTTTATATCCCGTTTTTTAATTTCCCAACCTCCTTCCCACCCTGCTCTGGCGGCGGGAAGGATGCGCCCCACCCCACCTTCCTTCGCCGGCGGTACCTCGGCGCTCCTGCCTCCCCCGCAAAGCTCCCCGAATTCCCTGCTCCTCCAGGAGGGCCGGCTCACGTTTCAGCCGGGGCTGCGCACACGTGGCCCGTGCCTTTGCTCTGCTCCGGGAGGATGTTTGCAGCTTTGTCAACGCCGCGCTCAGCTCCGGCACCGAGCTCTGCTGCGGGACTCGGACACACACACCCACCCCCCCCCTCCACGCACACACACGGCCCGGGGCTCCGACGCTCCACGCTCACAGCCCCGCCAAGCCCCGCCATAAATTTCTCCTTAATGAATCCTGCCCGATAACTCCAAAGCTTTGCACTTGCAGAGGTTACGCGGCAACAACCCACCGAGGGGGAAATCCTGCAAACACCCCCTCGGGCTCCTTCGGAGCTTTCTTTAATTTATTGGTTTATTTAATCGATTTATTTCATTTATTTATTTAATTATTTTATTCCATTGATTAATTTCATAGTATTTATTTAGCACGGAGGATATTGAGCCCAGAGCTCCAGGAGCGGCAGCCACTCGGCTGGACCAGGATCACGCCACGTGGCCACGTCTTTTTCCCCCCACAGCTCCAGGGTGATGTCCCCAAGCTCTGTGTGTCCTGCTTATATTGGATGGGCCCGGTGCTTGTCCCAAAGGCACAACCCGTGTTCCAGCTGAGAACGGGGCACTTTGAGGTCCATGCCCACAGTCCACCTCTGCCTCCAACCCCTGGAGGGGTCAATCCCACTCCCTGGGAAATCAAGCCCTGCTTTTGGAGGTCATGGCAGGGCAATAATAAGATGCAGAATGGTGGCAGGGCAGGGGGAAAGGAGAGGCAGCAACAGCAGCTCCACAGGCTCTCCCAACCCAGGATCTGCTTTCCTTGCTCCTGATGCTCTCAAACAGCCCAACAAATACCTGCTCCCTTCCTGAGAAGCCTTTTCCAGGAACCTCTCTGGGGCAGGGCCCTCCAGGTGTTCAGCCCCACATCCCACCTGTCCTCCCGTGCTCCCCACATCCCTGCAATCCCAGCAGGAACACAGTGCTGGGAACCTGTTTGCTGGGCACACTGGGCTCCTCGCAGCCACAAAGCGGAGGTGCCTCTCCGGCTTCCCTTAAGGCTTGGAAATGATCCCACACCCTGAGATTCCTAAACAGCCCTGGCACAAAGCAAACACCCCTCACAAGGGCTGCTTATCTGCCTTAGGCTCCAAGGGGCTGGTGGACACCATCCCAGCCCACTGGTTCTCATGGAATTCCAGGTCTTGGATGCACGGTCACCCCTCGGACCTGTCCAGCAGCCCCAAAGCCTCTGGAAAGCGAGATCTGGGGAGCGACACCCGTCCTGCCTGACTCACCAGGGTCTTAAATTGGATTAGGATCTATTTGCAGAACTGCTTCACTTTCTGACTTCTGTGCTGCACCTGAAAACCTTTCCTCTGGAAAGCAAACACAGCCTGTCCCCTGGGGCTGCCTGGGGAACTCTTTCCACTATAAACATTACCTACAGTAGTGGAGTCAGCCTCAGGCAAGCCAAAAATTCCTTCTCCTACCAGGGAACACTTTGCAATCAAACCAGACATTATTTTTTCCATTAATGAGTGTTGATACCTACTGGAAAGCTTCGCAAAAGAAAGCTACTCCAAACTAATTCTTCTGATACAACAGCTCTGTTTTACGAGTTTCTTTTGTCTTGTTCCTTTTTATTATTACTGGGTTCTTTTATTTCCCTGCTCCGGGTTGAAAACATGATCTTTGCCGCTCAGGAATGCGCCTGTTCCTGCAATTTGGGCTGTAACTGAAATCAGGGGTCCAAATCTGATTTTGCTCTGCCTTAACTCCACAGAAGGAAGCTGAGTTTTCCCACATTTTCCCCCCACGGTGTGATGGAGCGGGAAAACAGACCCGTCGTCTTCTTTTCTGATGGACCAAAAATCCTGCTCCCACGATTTTTATGCTCTGGGATATCACAAATTCAACAGCAGGAGAAAATGTCCTCCTACCTACCTCAGCCATTGATTTCCTAAAATTACCTATTTAGTATTTAATGGAAGCGGGGGGGGGAACTGGGGAGAAAAAGGAGATGGGGTGCAGGGCCAGCATCGCCTCTCCAGGGAATGCTCCGTGTGGTTTTCCATAAGCCATTCCCAGCTGATCCATAATTTGGGCTGGGTTAGTCCAGGAGGATCTTTTCTTGGCCCCACAAGTAGAGCCTTGAAGGGGTTTTGCCCACCTGGCCCCAAACCTCCACCCTTTTCACAGCTCGGAGTGCAGGGCCGGGGAGCTTTTGCCACTCTGAGGTCACCCTGTGGGACGTGGAGGCAGATCCGCACCCCATCCCCACAGGACAGGAGGTTTGCAAGACCCTCAGCACCCAGGGGTGCAAAATAGGCACCCAGGGGTACAAAACAGTGTCCCGTTCTGTAAAAATGGGGTCCCGTCCTGCAAAAGCGGGGCTTACTCTGCACCCTGATTTGGACAAGGAACTGCTGCAGCCCGGCCACAGATCTGGGAATGGGACCCTTGGAAGCACAAGGAGGCAGATCAGCACCCCAAAAACCCCTGGGGTGGAGGGGGGAGTTGTGCTGGAGGGGTCCTGCAGATTCAGCCTCTCCAGGAGCAGGGGGTGGCGTGGGCCAGCTATCTTTTATTCGAGGTGCATTCCCAAGATTTTAGTTAAGTGTAACATAAAACTGTAAAAGTTTAGCAGGGGAAAAGCCTTCCTCCCACCGACCTGAGTGGCCAATCAGGAGGGAGCCCTGCACCTCCCTCACTTCTGACAACTATTTAGCAACTGAGCTCAGCTAAAGTTTCCAAAAAGTTAGAATAACTTCCTCTCTCCAAGACCTCAATTTTTTTTGCACAACCCCGGTCCTTGAAATAAGAGCTCTTCGAGCAACCTGGAAAACGTTTGGTCAGCAAAAAAAAAAAAAGAGAAAAAGAGTCCTCCTGTTTTTCCAAAGGATCTGTCTCAGGAATTTAAAGCACATTTAAGACACACACACTCACATAACATAAGGAGGGGGGGAAAAGCTCTTCCCCTCCCCTTCTTGCAGAAAGCATGGAAGAAAGCTCCAGTTCTCCTGTTTCCCCTGTGGATAGCTTGGGGACCAGTGAAGAGGAGCTGGAAAGGCAGCCAAAGAGATTTGGCAGGAAGAGAAGATACAGTAAGAAGTCCAGCGAAGATGGCAGCCCCAACCCAGGCAAGAGGGGGAAGAAGTCCAGTCCCAGCTCCCAATCCTACGAAGAACTGCAGAGCCAGAGGATCCTGGCCAACGTCAGAGAGAGGCAGAGGACTCAGTCGCTCAACGAAGCGTTTGCCGCCCTAAGGAAAATCATCCCCACGCTGCCCTCGGACAAACTGAGCAAAATCCAGACGCTGAAACTGGCAGCCAGGTACATAGACTTCCTCTACCAGGTGCTACAGAGCGACGAGATGGACAGTAAGATGACGAGCTGCAGTTACGTGGCTCACGAGAGGCTCAGTTATGCCTTCTCCGTGTGGAGGATGGAGGGAGCGTGGTCCATGTCGGCTTCCCACTAGCCACCGGCGGCCCCAGGGGTAGGTACCTGTTTCTCTTCTCCTGGATGATGCTCTGTGTGTGGTTTTGGCCCTTCCCCAGCCCCAGGGATGGATGGCATGGCTGGTGTTGGCACAGGGGTGCCGAGGGGTGAAAGGGGTTGGTTTCTGTCAGTCCCTCCCGCTCCCCCCTGCGCCTGCGAAAATTAAGCTGAACTTCCAGGTGGGCAAAAATGAGATCTGCCCCGTTTTGGGGGAGGAAAAAAAAATAAAATCAGTGTGGTTTTGCTCTGTGGAGACAGGGGAGGGAGAGGGGAGCGGTGTGGGGAGTTGGATGGTGAGGGACAGAGGAGGAAAACGTCGCTGCGTGAGATTAGCCAGAAAGCGCTGCCTCGGGGAAGGGTTTGGAGAGGGAAAGGTGGTCAGCACAAGAGGCTGACGAGGGGACGGATCTGAAACAGCTGCTGCCACATTCCAGGGGTGCCTGCACCCCGAAAAACCCGGTGTTGAGTCCTGCAGTGACCACATCCTCTCCAGGCTGGGGGGCCCAGGAGCCACACGGGGCTCGGCGATGAGTTCGCCCCAGGTTGCGTTTCTCTTAAAAGAAACGAGCAGCAGATGTCGGCTGCAACCCTGGGCTGTGCCCCTTCCCCCTCACACAGCAAAAAGCAAACAGAGATGGAAGAAACTTTGCTAAATTTTCGCATTTGTCCAGTTTCTCTTCCCCAAAGTGCCCCGGTGAAGCGAGGGCTGGTGTTGGACGGAGTTTCTTATTTACTCTCCTTGCTCAGTTCTTCCTCATGGTTTTCCATTAGCAGAAAACTACTTCCTCTTCAGTTGCCTTTGTAATATTCAGGGAGGGAGGAATAAACAGTCAGAAGGGAGGTGGGGGGGGGGGGAAGGCTTTTAGTAACACCCTCATCTCCAGCTAATTAAGCAGAGCAGCTCTGCGTTGTGTCAGCCGGGCTTTGCTGTCTGGGCTTAGAACATAAACCAGAGCCCATGAGCCCATTTCACCAAGCAAACACTCCAAAGGGAAATTTCCCCCGCCATCCTGGCCATGTAAAAATGAAATAGTTTCATGGTGTGGAGAGCTGAAGAGGAAAAGTTTATCCCTGCCCATTGGTGGGGCTTTTTTTAAAGGGGCAAATCCATCGCTGTTTGAGCAGCGATGAACGGCCTGTTTAAACAAACACAGAATAGACCCCGGGCAAAAACTGGATGCAACTGTAGTACCTGGTGTAAAAAGGCTATAAAAACTCTTCAGCCAGGACATAGTGGTGTAAACCAGCCCTCAAACCATTCAAGAAACCACTGCAAGTAAATGTTTCACTCACATCCTGAGATGGCTTGGGATTTGCCGCAATTAAGGTGTCCACACACTCTCCTAGGGGGCCCCCCAAATGTTAGTCTGTCTCAAAATGAGTTATTCTACCCACTGCACAGGCTGCCTGTGGTTTAGTTTTGTCTAAAAAGGTGGCTCTGCTGCTGTGGGGTTTATGGCTATTGCTGGGCTCTTGTTTTTTGCACGCCGTGCCCTCATTCCTACTGCAAAAAGTCCAAGTGGAGCGGGTTTTTATCAAGCTAAGCCCAGTTTATAAACCAGAGTACCGCTTCTCATGCTAATCTGCTAAAACACTGCAGCAACCAGTTTTAAGAAAAAAAAAACCCACACGCAAAACCCAGGCTTCTTGTCAAAAACAGATGTAAAATGTCCCAAACACATATTTCTTCAGCAGTTTAGATTGGCTGAGTAGCAAAGTGCTGGGCTGGAACAATGCACTTATTCTGTTGTTTCCCAAATGATGTGTTGCCATTAAGCCAAGGATGGCTTGACAAATCTGTTATCTAATGTCCAACCACTCCTGTCACGCAGGAGGGAGCTAAACCTGCCTTTTTAAACCAAATTTAAAAAGAATCATGGCTTAAATGACTGTCAAGATGCAGATGCTCCCTCCCCAGAAAAACCTGTGAGCGAGATTACGAACTGAGCAAAAAAAACCCCACGAATTAGAACCAAATCCTGATGCGTTTTGGGGTCAATTTGGAGTGAAGGGGGACCCACCGTGACCCAACGTCCAGCTCGGTGTTCCGAGGCGGTTTTTGCTCCAGGGGTCGTTTTCCAGAGCTGCCAGAGTTCCCCCCCTCCTCTGCTGTGCCTGTCTGAGCGGGGACACGCGTGCGGTTGAACTGTTGAAAACGCTGTTGACAAATGGCCTGGTGTGGAGCGGTGTCAGATTTGATCGGGTACGGCCACACTGAGCCCCTCTGCCAGCAAAGCCAAAAGCGCTCCAAGGTCCTCCAGGAATGCCCTGAAATGGGCAAACTCGCTTGGGTGGTGGGACATGGGCTTTGGCACTGGGCTGTCCTGCGCAGAGGAGATTTTGTGGGTAACAGGGTTGCAAACGCAGCCTCAGCGGGCAAAAACTCCCGTCTGAATTCAGGATCAGCTCCTGCCTTTCCTAGGGAGCAAGGAACAGGAATGAGCGCCGGTCAGAGGGGGTTACCACCGTTCCTTTTCCCTTGGTTTTGGGGAGATAAGCGAGGGAAGGTTTTCTCCTTGGAGGAACAGTCATTCCTCTTGGGCCGTGAGTGAAATAAAAGGCAGAGGAGCTTTTTGATTGGAAAATCAGAGCCTTGGGAACTGAGAAAATGCCACCTGGCCCCCGTGAGCACCAACAGGTCGCTCCTTTGGCCACAAGAGCTTTTCCTGTTCTGCTCCACGGAATTCCAGACAACTCACTCATGGAGTTTCAAGAGAAACAGGCGCAGCTTTGCACGTCAAGGGCTGCAATGGGACGTTTGAGTTGAGCCTTCTTCTCGCCCCAAAACCTGCCCATCCTCCTGGTGGCACCTGCGCCCCTGCCCCTCACAGCCACTTCTCCCTTTGGCTTTCCAAACGTTCGAGATGCTCTAAACTGGAAAAAAAATCCAAACCAAAACCACTAGGAAAAAAAAGACATTATGTTTCCTGGTAGCAGGAAAAAGCTGGGATGTCAGGACCACGAGCAAAGTGTAAAAAGGCCAAAGCAGCTCTAACCCCCGCACCAGTAAGACCAATCTGCCAACACCCCCCTCACTGAGGGTGAATCCTCTGCCTCCCCTGGGCTGGCACTGGCATTAATAACACCTTTCCCATCTTATCCGTGCTGGAGAAGCCACATGCAACATGTGTGCTCGATCCACAGCCCCTTCAGACTTCCAGGGCTGCTTCCAGTATAAAACACCAGCATCCTATTTCATTTTCTCCTTAAAGAAGCAAACAGATGTTATCTCCGCTGGCCCTGGGAACAAAACCTAATTCTGGAGTATATGAGAGCAGGCCAGTGAGCTGGGGGTGTAGTGACACTGGAACTAAGCCCTTTTTGTCCCAAAAGCCCTATTCTTTTTCGACGCATCCTTCAAAAAATGTAAATAAGTTTCCTTGACAGGAAGGATTGTAAAGTTTGGTATTTACATTAATGGGCTTGTAGCGGGGGGTTTTCATCTCAGCGCATTTAAAAGCCCAGCAAAAGGCATTTTGGAGCCTCTGTTTACGTTCGTGTCGTTCCCTGGGAAAGGATAAATCTGTTACCCAGCAGACACCAACCACGCTGCGAGTCAGCCAAAAAACGCTCAGGCTCAGGGATCTCTGAAAAACAGGGTGCGAGGAAAATGCTCCGGAGAAGGAGACGCAAAAAGACAAATCGGCCTTGGCCCGGACACAAGTAAATGAATTACCATCAGAAAGAGCTGGAGACACGCACGGGGAAGGGAAAAAGTTGAATCAAAACCAAAGGACCGCTTAGAAAAAGCGGTAAAAACATGTTGTTACTTAATTTGCCCGAGGCAGGGCTGCGGTAAAAAGTCCTATCGGGAGAGATGTGCGTTGAAGGGTCATTAAGGGAACATTCAAGGCAGACATTTGGGCTAAATAGACCTAATTTGTCTCCAAATTAGTCATCCTCGCACCGCTCGGCTCCGCAGAGGAGCTGTGATTTTTCAAAGCATCCTCGTGAAAACAAAGGGAAAGATCGAAATGCTTCTCCTTCGCAAACTCCCTTCACATTTCTGCCTTTAGTGCTTTTTTTTTTTTTGGAGGGGGGGGGGGAATATTTCGTGGAGTTCCAGGTAGCGGTGATAAACGAGCCCTGGAGATCACAGCGGGCTCTTACGGAGCGGGGACAGATCCGGGAACCGCCGCCGAGATCTCTTGTGGGGACATTTCATGTCACTCCTTCCCCCCAGCAATATAATTATGTTTATAGCTGTAGCCCTGAGAATCATTTCCATGTGGTTCAGCACAACTTTGAAACCTCCAAGCCCGAAATCCCCAGAATTTATGTCCTGCTTTGGAGCCGTAGGAATGGTGGGATGAAGCCACGAACGTGGAAAGGGACGGCACCACAACCCCGAAACGCAGCGAGCTCCACACGCCAACAGGGAACTGGGGGAAGCAGATATTCCAAGGAGCTTTTTAACCCCCTCCCCGAGCTTTGCAGAAAATTGGGAAGGGGGAAAAAAAGCTGTTCCTTGCTCTCTGCTGATCCCTTCAAATACCTCAGCGTGTTGGAGAGACCCCCACGGCTCCTGATTCACTTCTTTAGGCAAATTTGGAAGTCAGGAAACCCAAGAAACCCTCCAGCAGCCTCGTGCTAATTAATGATTAGTTCTCCAAGAATTAAAACAGCAGAAATATTTGCCAGGGATTTAAATAAATAAATAAATAAATAAATAAATAAATAAAATCCGACCCAAGAGCAGACAGCCTGCCGTTTAGTTAGATTTGTAGCTGGGGA
Source organism: Lophotriccus pileatus (assembly GCA_035583135.1). NCBI lineage: Eukaryota > Metazoa > Chordata > Aves > Passeriformes > Tyrannidae > Lophotriccus > Lophotriccus pileatus. The sequence continues at coordinate 5,484,309 of JAWWES010000002.1, forward strand.
AGATGACCACTCAGCAACAACAACTAATCACACACAAATAGCAAATTAACTCAGCCAGCCAATAAATCAAAGCGGGGCAGCCCTTACCCATCCCTTTAACCACTTCCACGCTGGAGCCAGGGACCACGGGGATGGAAAACACTAGGATGAGGTGCCTGCTGTTGGGGTTTTTAACCCGATGGCAGCAATGCACAATTCCCTTGTCCTCCTCCTGCAAAGAGGAGGGAATCAGGCTTCTGGCAGCCCTTCGGGATGTGCTTCTCCTCCTGCCTGAAAACAGGGAATTTTGGGAGCTTGACTAGCAAAATAGAAGATTCCCCTTTGGATTTTATCCACGACCTGTCACCCTGAGAACCCGAGGTTTTTGGGTTTTAGCAACAAGGGGGGTTTTCCCTTGGGAAAGGGGGGAAAAATAACTCAGTCTTTCTCTGTCACCCCAAGGGAAGCAGCACCAGGAACCTGGAGACAGGTTTGTGCTGCAGGAGGGTGTAAATGGGCCGGGCAGGTTTTTGTTACGACTACCATAAAAATATTCCATAAGCAACAACAACCGCTTAGCCCTTTTGAGAACAGAGTGGCCTTTAGATCCCCGACTTCTGCAGGTGATCCTCCCCCAGGTCTGAGCCTTTCGGGTGGATTTAACCCTCCAAAATGCAGCTGGGGAAGGCAGCGTGGATTCCTCACCGGGATCCACCTGGGAAAGGGGCCCTGGGCACCCCCAAACCTCTGCCATGAGCTTCCTTTGTGAGCCTTGGGTGATCTGGGATTTCTCTGGCAGGCAGATCCCTTGTCCCACAGACCCAAGAGTGGTCAGACACCAGAACAGAAAATAACCCTCATGGGGAACCCAAAGCTCCCTCTTCTCCCAGCTTTTCTTCTCCATCTTTTAACCACAGCTTGGAAAAGAGAAAAAGGAGGAGGTGGGGAGGAGAGAAGAGACAGATGTCCACTGGTTCAACTTGATATATATTTACTGGAAGAGGTCCAGTAAGCCTGGACTAGCTTTAATTGAATTCCTAATAAGAGAGTTTTGCTGCCACCCCCGAGAAGCAGCTTCACCATTTCCTTTAGAGATATTAGACCTGCCAAACACACACTTCAAAAATGTATGAATTAGGCTTGGGATGAATTTAGCCACCAAAACCCCTCCTGCAGTAATTTATCTGATTATGCTTTTGGTTTTAGCCGTGGAGGCCTCCTTTAAAAATCATGTGTTTGTGCTTAAATGTAAATAAACTTAATTGCTCTGCTGAGAGCGAGATGGGGGGGGCGGGAATCAGGGCTGCACTGAGGCTAAAAAATTCAGTGAATCCAGCCTGGAAAATCGGGTAGGGTGGGAGAGAGAGGTTTTCATGCAGAAAGCAGCACTTTGGGTAGCTGGAGGGTTCCCTGATACGCTCACATCCAGTGTCACCAACAGCAAGCTCTTAATAAAATTAATCTGCCAGAGGGACCTCGCAGAGCCACAAAAATGCACATTTCAGACTGATCCTTATGCCATGTTTTATGCCTGTTGTGCTGAAATCTCACTGTGTGATAAGGCTGGATAGAAGGAATTCCTGGCTGGGAGAGGGAGCTCAGAAAATCACAGGGATGGTAGGAAATAAAAAATAAGATTGTGGGCTCAGGAGAAAAGTGAACAGGAAGATGCTTCCCAGCAAAGAACTTGTCACTGGTAATTAAAGATAAACCACCTTGTTGAGGGCAAGAAAGGAGTTTAATCCTTCTGGACTGCAGCATCCCAATCCCCCTGTGCCATCACCCTGCGGATGCTCGTCCTGCAGCACGAAAATCCCACCCTGAATATGCTCAGGATGGAAATTCAACAAAATGCATTAGTGAGCCAATAATTAAAGGGTTTGGGATGGGAAAAAGAGGTTTGTGATACATTCAAACTGAGCATCTGCCTCCCTGTCCCTCCTGTGAGGGTCCCACGCCACCTCCAAGCCACACATCCCACCCCCAAATTACATCCCACAGGCACTTTTTGGGCCAGTTTTTGTGAGTTTAAGTCTTTTTTTTCCCCCTGAATACACAGGCAAGCTCGCCCACCGGGCACCAGTGAGTTCCACGGTGTGTGGGGGGGTGGGAATTGAGCCTGTGCAGGAATATCTGCCTGGGAGCAGAGCGTTTTCAGCTCCGGGAATACCAGGGAATCACCCCCATGGACACTTCCCAGTTACCAGGGCATAAAACCACACAATAAAAGCAGGCCAGACGAGATGCAAAAGGAGTCTTTAAAAAAAAAACACTGTGCCTGCAGCAAACATATCAATCTGTATTTTCACACATTAGATGAGGTGGCTATCGTGCATATTTTTCTTCATGTTACTGAATTATTTGGCCTGAGGAGCTCAGGGCATTTCTGAGCTCACCAAGTTCCTTTTTGCCGCTACGAATTGTCCGTGCAATCTCCGCATTCCCTTCCAGCTCTGAGTGTGTGTGTGTGTGGGGGGGGGGGGTAGGCACTGAGCAACCTGGTATTTTACAGGAGTTTTGCCATCTTTTGCCACGAGAAGGGTTGTTTGATAGATCCCAGCACTAGATAATCTATTTTATGCTGCCTGGGTTGGAAAGGTTGGCTGCAGGGAGGGAGTTGGAGCGGCTGCATCCTCCTCACCTTCCTTGCTGGGATGAGCTGAACTTGCACTTGGATTTCGGGGCAGAGAAGTGTTTCAGGCTTCTGGAATTCTTCAAATCACCATTTGTGCCCCGAGAGCAAGGGAAATAAAAGCATCCCTTTGCTTTTCCCCTTGGAAATTTAAAAAACAACCAACCCGGCGAGCGAGTTGTAAGGGGTAACATGTTTGCACCAGAGAAATTAGTAGTGGAAAGCACCAAAAAAAGACCAAAAAATATAATTCCCCCCCCCCCCCCCCCCCCGGATACTCAGAGGGCTGGGGATGCAGGGGAGCATTTTCAGCAGCGAATGGGGATCTCAAAACACGTTGATTTTCAGTAGTTAATCCCAAAGTTTTCCTCCCGAGCGCTGTTGTTTTGTAAACCAGGCGATACTTTCACTCTCAACGAGTGGCAAAAGGTAAATATTTTCAAGTTGTTGAGGGAACAGACATGGCTTGGAAAACTGTAGCTATTCCTTAGCTGGCAATAATCACAGAATCGTCTGAGTTTCAGGATAATCGTGTCAGAATCAGGGATAAAAATGCCCAGCTTGAAATGCAACACTCTGGAGATCAACTCCCCTTTTTTCGCACTGGTTTGTTGTTCTCATCTATGTCATTAATGGCTCATTTTCTGCTCTAATTAGAAAGGTTTCCCTGCACACCCCAATGCCTGAGGTCCACGTGCAAGTCCCAAGTCCATTTATTATGTCAGCCTCATCCCTGCTCCTGCAGAAAACAAACCTGCTGTTTTGTAACACATCCAGAGTCATTTTCTAGTGCCACCCTTTCACCGGCTGGGCAGTGTGTTCTTGTTCCCCGGTGCTGGTTTTCCTTAATCTTTCATTGAAATACTGCTACCCAACCTCTCACACAGCTACAGACACATTTGCATTATTTTTAAGATGCAAACCCTCTTTCTGGGTAGGAAATCCACAGGCTCCCCCCCTCTGCCTGGAATTCCTCATCCACTGTGGTGCTTGGGCTGCCTTGCAGCTCTTCTTTAGTTCAGGCACGGCCTTCAAGTGGCCCATGTGGCAAAAACATTTCAAAACAAGGGGGAGTTCAGTCATTTCTGAAAGGGGGGGGGGGTGAGGAGAAGAAGGTTTCTTGGAGCTTCTGCAGGGAGCCCAGGCCAGGAATCTGGGGAGCTTTTCAGGGAGGTTGGCTGCTGGGACAATTTGGGACTTGGAGTTGCCCCATTGAGCTTCGTAGGTGCAAACAAGCTGGTGAGGCACCTCCAGCTCCAGAGGTTTGGCACAACCAGGGAAGAGACTCCATAAAATTGCTGGCCCAGTGGTAAAACAAACAGCAGTATCCACGTGAACCGGCCATGTGGTGGGAATGCACACAGCGGGAAGGACAAACCACCCCTGGGCAGGCTCCAGCCCCACCAGGCACCGCTGGGACCCCAGCCCTTAAGCCTAGTGTGTCCCCCCCAGCACCTCCCAGCAGGACAGAAGCCCTGGAATGTGTGCTCTCCATCTCCCTGGCTGCCAACATCCTGGCACCACGCAGGGATGGAGCACCGGCAGCCTTGGCTCCAGCAGGTCCAGGAGGCATCACACGGGGCTGGGAGGCAGAGGAGGCTGCTCCACTCTCAGTCTTAGTTAGGAAACTAAGAATTTATTATATATAAAATAAAAAAGAAAGAGAGGATTTGGCAGCAAGCAGAGGGAGGGGATCCCTGCCAAGGCCTGGACAGCTGTACCTTCTTCACTAGCAAGTTGTGTGATCAGCAAGGGCTGTGCTGAAAGCCAAGAGGAGTTACCAGAGCTGCCACATCGCATTGGGCTGATCCTCCCTCTGGGAGACACCTTAAAGAGACAAACCCATCCCAAAACCTGCACCAGATTTTTTCTCACAGCAAAAGCAGGTCTGGCGGGTTGTGGTGGTTCCCCCCAGCCCCCTTCCCCAATTTCTGACCTCAGATGAGGGGACAGGGAGGAGATTTGCACAAGGCTGCTTTTCCATTTTCTGCAGCCTTGCTTTCAGACCGAAAGGGCCGGGTTTGCTCCTCCCAGGCAGGGCTGGATGCTCCCCACAGCTTGAAATAACCCAGGAAATTGTGCAAAAGCTCCGGCGGGTCCGAGGACAGAGGGGACCAAAGGGTGGCCTGGCACTGCAAATCCTACAGCTCTTGGCTGGGGGGGGGGGGTCTAAAAAAGAGCAGAGGGGGCACGGCAGGAAGAGGGAGGGACTTGTGATGAGCCTGGAGGAGATTTGAGGAGCTGCAGATCCCAGGGAATGGCTGGAGGATGCTCCTCTCCCTCCCAGCAGAGAGTAACAAAGCAAAAGGCTCCCGGATACCTTTTGAAACAGAAGATTATCCCCCCTTTCCTTCAGGAGCAAAGCAAGTGACCTGTTTCCAGGTGTTATCCCTGCCCTAGCCATCCCCTCCATCTCCAAGCACTCCCCAGGCTTCAAGATTTCATTTTAAGCTCATCACTGAAAGAACCTCCTGACCTCTCAAAATCCTTCCTTCACATCCCTGCCATGTGGATTCCCATTTTCCTCAGGAAGCTCATTTTCCTTGCAAACATCTCCCAGAGACCTTTCCAAGGAACTGGGTTTTTTGCTCCAGAGCTGCACTGAGGTACCCCATACCCAAACATCCCACGTTTAGCAGCTCTCCCCATCCTGGCAGCAGATTCCCAGGCTCAGGGAGAACTGGTTGATGGAAAAGGTGGAAAACCACAGGAGCTCTTGTGACTCAGCATCTGCTGGCACTAGAGGGCAGAATAAACTCTATTAAATAAAGAATAAGGTGGGCTTGAGGTCACATCCAAGGGATGTGTGTCTAACAGGCAGCATGGGGAATATCTGGGAGCAGCCTGGAGCTGCCTCACCGACCACTGCAAGGAATTTTGCTCTGAGTACATCCCACATTAATGATCATCAGGACAACAGGTTATTTAATTTAGGGCCAGAGCATGGCCTCAGAAGTGCTTCCACCACATTGCAGTCACAGCTGCCTTTCCATAGAGAAAACCTGTTTTTTTTTATATACAGGAAAACTCCCTTTTTTTAATAAAGAAACCTCATGATTTTCTCTGCTGTGTTTATGTGGGAATATGATTAAAGCTGCACTGCCCTCATCCTAATAGGAGACATTAGATGAGCTCCAAGCACAACAAGCTCAGGTTTACTCCGTTCCTTTATCAGCAGCCACTTCAGTAAACCACCCAAATTTGAAATGATGACTCCAAGTGGATCAGGCAGCACAGTCCTTTCATTAGGGAAAAAAACCTCAGGAGCTGGCAGGCTTGGAGAGCAAGGTAATTTGTGGTCTAAACATCAGAAAAACTCTCAGCCCTCCCAGGTCAGGCCTAACCGTGCAGGCACAGGGAGTGCTGAGTTGCTGGATCTGCCAGAAAGTGCCTTCACTGAGGGACTGGATTCCTTCAAAATTCCTTTACAAACTGAAGGCTGGGGTGCAGGAGAATAACCTGAGCCCCCCAAGGTGCTGTGCCCACAGGGGGTTAGCGCCGCAGCACCTCAGTTTAGCATTAGACCCTGTTGTGGCTCAGCCTCTTAGCTGAGACACACAAAACCTACACAGGAGAGCTGTCAGGAGCATAATGAAGGTACTGGGGTTAGAGACAAAAAGGGACAACCCCCAAAATATGGTTGATTCCATAGATTCCTTAGAAGGCAATCACTGAATGCTGCTGAACAGGAGAAATGCAGGGGCTTGGGTGCGGTTTGGGAGTGGAAATATCTCAGCCCTGCTTTGCTGGGAGGGAAAAGGGAGGTCTGTAATGATACACTAAGAAAAGGGGTGTTTGAAGGACAGCAAACTGGGAGGTGATGGTTCATGAAGGATCCCATCTCCTCTGTCCATCTCCAGCCTGTTTTCCACCGCTGGATTTTGGTGGGAAGCAAAAGTGCCGCAGGATGTTGGGGCTGGCTCTGCTCCTCCCAGCTCCTTCCAGCCCATATCCCTCGTGGGGACATTTCATCCCAGAACCTCTGGGCTCATTTTAAGGCTACCACCTCCTTTGTACCATCTGATGTGATGGGGGCAGTGGGCTTTGCTCTCCTTGCACCCGCAGCCCACCCCGGGGACACTCATCTCCACCTAAACAAAGGGGCCAGGCGGAACCTTCTCCCAGCTCCCACCCAAAACCTTCCCATGCAAACCTGCTGCCTCAGTTTCTCCTCCAAAAAGCAGATTTTAACACTCTGAGCACCCACCTTGTCACCTTCCCACCAGACAGGACCCTCCTACACACGGAGAAGGGATTCACATGCAACCAGGCTGAATTTTGCCTGCCCAGCCAGACCCTCCTCCTTGGTGGTCATCTCCCCACAGCAACTCAAACCCCAGGGGATCTTTGATCCCAGAGGGATCCAGGCACGGCCAGATGTGAACCAGCTCTGCACCAGGGCCAGGCTGAGCACCCACATTTATATTCCTTTCACAGCTTCTCATTCCAGAGATCTAAATTGCAGATGTTGCTCTTCAGATGTGGAGAGAGACAAAAACGGAAGGAAAAAGGTTAAAGCAGCTCTGTGAGTCACTCCAATCTACTGCTGATTTAGAAACCTACCTCAGCTGTAAATAAGCTTCTCCAAAGTGTTTAACCTTTTGTATCCTGGCCAGGAAAACTAATAAATGAGAAGAAAACATCCCTCCTGAGCCACAGAAGCAAGAAAGCTGGAAAACCCCACGGTGGGGTTAGGACTGAGAATAAAGTGACCCAAAACAAGTGACCTGGAGGGGGGGGGGATAAAAAGAAGGCGTTAGTGGGGCAGATAATGAAAAGAGCAGGATGTGCTGCTCTCTGGGATCTGCTCCAGGCAGCAAAGGGGAGGAACAACTTCCTGAACAAGCAGAGAGAGGCTGTGCAATGAAAAACCAAACTGGAGCTCAAACCAATAGCGAGAGTCCGGTTCGACAGGCACAGCCCCCACTTGGTGCACCCATACGCTCCCTGGGGTCACATCAGAGCCCAGATTATTTCTCCACAGGCAGTTTGGGTGCTGCTTTTTCAGGGCTGGAAGCCCTAGGTGGAAGGCAGGGGGCATCTCAGCCATGGGGCAGAGCTAGGAGCAGAATGGCAAACAGGAGCATTCCTGGAAGGATGAGCTTGACTGCAGGTCTTCCTATGGATCAACGGCAAGGAGGCTTTGGAGAGGGCTGGCCCTGCAGGCACTGCATGGAGTAACAGGTTTGGGAAGCCCTGTGAATTTTGGAAGGCAGCTGAACCATCCCACCCCCTCTAAAAATCCTGTTGAATTGTCTTTTTGCCTTCAAAGCCGAGGGTGTAGCAGCGGAAGGGGAGCCTTCCCTGGGATTTGAGGCAGTGAGTGGGAGTCGAGAGGAAGGCCAGATCTGCTGATCTCAGGGCACCACCAGGAGAATTCTGCACCAGGATCTCGAGGAGTTCACTTGGGCCAGAGCCATCCCAAGGTCTCTGGTTAAAGCACAACCCTGCAAAGTGGCCAGGGGAGCTTTGGAGTCCCAAAACCTGCAATGATTAAAAGGAAAACTGCTGAGCAAGCACTTCCTGCCCACATCGGGCTTGCCTTAAATCTTTAGGTATGCTTTAAATCACAGAGCACCAGAGGTTTTGTAGAGATGGGGACGCTTGAAAAAAACACAAAACCTAAAGTTACCCTTCTGGTCAGCACACAAATGCAAAACTCAGGGCAGAGGGGATAATTCAGACCCAAACACCTCTTGGAGTGATTTTTCCTCAGTTCCTCCCCATTCCCAGGCAGTTTCCAGCCCCACAACATCAGACACGAAGTGAGACAGGATTGAACTCCAAGTTCATGTGCTCAAGTTTTCCACCTAAAATCCAAGTAGTGGAAACCTATTTAAAAAACAAACAAACAAACAAACAAACACCCAACCTGTTAAAAATAAATCCTATTAAAAATACTACATTAATTGATGAAATAAGACATTACATTGAAACTGTGTGTGAGAAGAGACCTTTATAAGAGTCAGAAGTGAAATTTTAGAGAACTGCTCACATCTCTTTGTCCTTGCTGGTGTTGAGTTGAGCCTGATGGACACTGAGGAGCCCAAAACAGGGAGAAGGCACAGCTCAAAGCTGAGGGAATCTGATCCAAGAGCTGGGATCATCATTCCAGCAGAGACAAGCGATGGAGCACAGCACAGGGAGCTGAGGGGGAGGAAGCAGGAGAAAGAGCCCAGGAGACCAACAGCAGAGGAAGTAAAAGGCCTTGGAGACTGGGAAATGAGCAGCTTGGGCTGGGATTTGTCCCAGAGCCTGCCCAGGCACCAGGATAACACAAGGAGCCTGTTCACAGGGAGAATTTTTTGCTGGGCAGATCACAGAGCCCTGCATCCCACAGAGGCTGTGGGAACGATGATGGGATGAAGGGGAGCACCGGGGTCAAGACAGAGACAGGCTGGAGGCAGAAAGCCTCCCAGGGGCCCTTGTCACTCAACATATCCCTCCAGGGATACAAAAAGGAGGGAAGGAGGAAAGGCTTCAGGGTACTGGGAAGGTCTCCCCACTTTCCCTGGTCCCCGCTCCGGAGCTGCAATTTTCCTGAAAGGCACCAAGTTTTCTCGATCCTTTTGAGATTTCCAGCCTACACTCCTCTCCAAGAGCCTTTAGCATTTAGTTCCTCTTTGAATCTCTTGGGAAAACTTAAATCCCTAGCATGCAAGACCAACAGAAGTAGGGATAAAGCAGCATTTTCAGGTTTGAAATGCATGGCTGGGAGTCCAAGTGAGGCCATGAGCTGGGGCAGATCTGTCCCTGCGTGGCCTGAGCCATCTCCAGAGGCTTTTCTGATCCTTGGACTAGACCATACGCAATCCCTTGGCATTCCTGTGCCTGGGACGTCCATCCTCAGCCACAAGATGACTTGGCTCATCAGAGGTGACCCCCTGGCCAGGCAGGGAGTCCCCAAAAAACCAAGTGTCTCATCCCAGCCCATACAGACGTGGAAAAGGGGAGCAGGTTCCCCCAGAGCAGTCGGGAAACCACCAATCCGTGCAGTCAGAGCCTGGAACAGCTCCTGTGGAAGGAATAAATTCCGTTCTTTTTATGGAACTCTAAGATCTTTCAGGTCCCTTCCAAGCCAAACCATTTTAGGATTAATGGGGCATAGATGGAAATGGTTTGGATGTTCAACACTGGGGAAGTCAGACCTCATCCCCTGGACTTAGGACCCAAAACCAGAGGTGAAACAGCACAGTGAGGTGACGGGAGCAGAATAAGGATATCCCTGGAAGGAGAAGCAATGTTAGCAGCTCTCCTTAGTCTCTGGAGCCGCTGGGACGTGGCACACTTGTGCCAGCTTCCTTATTCCAGCCCTACCCAGCTGGGGAGCAGCTTGCAAACACTCGGAAGGGAAGGCAGAAAGACTTTAATGAGTCCCAAACCATTTTCGAAAAATTCATTAGCTATTATTTCAGCTGTGTGACCTCCTGAAGGGACTTTCTAGAGGGCCAGATTATGCAGGCAACTAAAAATATAAATAAGTATGGAAAGGGCAGAGATCACTTTGTTCAGCCAAAGCGTGTGGGATGTCAGGTTAAGCTTCCTGTTGGGTGAATCCCTGCACTTCCAGGAGAGGACTGTGGCCCAGCATTCCCATTTCGCTTTCTAACTTCAGGAAAATTGTTCCACGAGATTGGAAATGGAGCCATGAGAACCAGCCTCTCTCCTGGAGTCCTTCTCCTAAAGCTTCGTTTCATTCCCTCATTTACTGATGTTGATTTAAGTAACTGTGGGTTTTAGGGAGCCTTTCATTTGAGGAGCTGCTGGTCCTGAGAAGCCCTCCTACCTTCCAGGTGAGGATGGGGTAAAAATACATCTACTGGAGCATTTCCTAAGAACTGAGGGTCAGGGGGAAGAGAAGCCTCTCTCCAAATCTCTCTGGGTCATCCCTAATGGATGAGCAGCAGCTTTGCAATACTTCACATATGTCTCTGCAAATACCCTGCTGTATTTACTGCATTTACTGCTTCAGTGCTGTGTGACAGGTGTACAGGGAGAGAGAGAGAGAGAACTTCCCCAGCCCTGCAAGTGTCCCAGGCCAGGTTGGACAGGGCTTGGAGCAACCTGGGCTAGTGGAAGGTGTCCCTGCCCATGGCAGGGGGGGTGGATTAGATGCCCTTTAAAGGTCCCTTCCAACCCAAACCATTCTGGGATTACTTGCAAACCCAAGCAGAGAAAACCCAGCAACAAATTCAGAGCAAGCCCCTGATTCCCAGGAGCACCAGCTCAGCTCCGATCTGCCCTCCCAGACAGCTCGTGACATTCCCAGAGGAGCAGCACTGCCAAAGGCAAAGCACAGAGCCTTTGTTTGGAGCAGATGCTCCTCCAGAGAGAGCTCCTCTTCCTCCCCCCAGAGCAGGGATTGCATCAGTGCCGCAGTAACTCAGGTTATTATCTCAGTGGGAACCTCACAGAGTTCAGGCTGGGAGGTTCAAACAAGTCCAGCCTGCAGCTGGCAAACCTAAACAAGGCCAGCCAGCTGGTGCTGAGCTGAGTCACTGCCTTGAAAACCTCCACTTAACCCGCTCACCGCAGCCCTGAAGCCCCCCAAAACTGCAGGCACACGCCTGCCTGTCGCAGGATGGCAGGGCCACAAAGGCCCAGGCAAAGCAATTTTCCAGAGGGTTTTTTTCCAGGCTGCTGTGTGAGTGCTGCACACAAATCATCTTCCTGGGAGCTGCTCGCTGGGCTCTGGGGACTCGGCAGAGCCTGTGCTAAATCCCACCAAAGCCAGCACACATTTGGACACGAGGCATGTGATTAAATACCCCACTAAACGCAGACAAGCTCCTTGAGCAGAGAGGTTCCATCTCTGCCTGTTTCTTCCTCCAAGAGCTTGAACTTGGAGTGAGGCTGTTTGTCCCCTTTGCAAAGCAGCAGCAAGGGAGTGATCAGCTCCATTTTACCCCTTGTGAAGCCATAAAATCCAGAAGCGGGATGGGAAAGTGTAAAGGGGATCATTTATTTATGGGAAAGCAACACAGAAAGCTGGGGAGAGAATAAAAGCAGGATAAAAGAAGATTTTTCAAACTCATGGGGTAGTCATTGCACGGGGGATTAAAACCTGCAGGGGGTGGTTTATGGAAGTGGAGGCTCTTGGAGCAGAGCAGTGGGTTGGGAAACTCATCCTGGGGAGATCAGAGCAGCATCCAGGCTGGAAATCTGTTGCCAAAGAGGTTGTGAGTAAGGACTGGATCCCTCTCCCACTGCCCTGCCCGGCAGCAGCCGTGGAACACTTTCAGGAAAGCCCATAAAGCAGCTGGCCAGACTCACACTGATGGTCTGATGAGTCTTGGAAAAAGGAGTGATTCAGGGTTGCTCAGAGCCGGGACAGGGACCTGTGGGATATTCCCATCTCCTCAGGAGACCAATGGCAACATCCAAACCCACAAAAATCAAGATAAAATGTCTCACCCGCGACCAGCTCAGCCCCTCTGCTGTTGCCTTCCTCTCCCCTCACCCCCAGGGGCCACCACAGCCCAGGATGTCCAAGCAGAGCTGGAAAACAGCACAAACATCCAACCACTTGTTCAATCAGAGCCTGCCAAGGAATTTCACACAATCACAGCATCTTTTAGGTTGGAAAAGACCTCTGAGGTCCTCAAGTCCAGCCTTTGGCTAGTCACTAGATCAGGGCACTGAGGGCCACTTCCAGTTGTTTCCTGAACACCTCTAGGCATGGGGACCCCACCCCCTTCCCCTTGGCAGCCTGTTCCAAAGCCTGACAACCCTTTCCGTGAAGAAAATCCTCCTGCTGTCCAGCCTAAACCTCCCCTGGTGCTGCCTGAGGCCTTGTCCTCTTGTCCTGAATGTCATAACACACGACAGAGCTTGGCCAGAAGCACATTTTTCACCAGCATTGGCTCCTCTCCATCAGTTTTGCTCAAGAAAAAAGCCAACTGTCCAAAGCTTGGAGCAGGGAATGAACTGCTCCACCTGCAGATGGAAATGTCAAACCCAGAGCCAGTGGGCTGACCCCTCTGGAAGGTCAAGCCTAAGTTCTCTTCTATGGGAAAGTATTCAATAATCCTGATATCAAATACCTGCAGATCCTTGACTGAGCCTAGAATCCCAATGGCTTTGAAACAAAACAAACAAAACCATTCTGAAGAACAGCATAACCAAACAAAACAACAAAACCTCCAGTTCTCTGCACACTCCAAAACCTCTGCCAGCCTTACCTCATCCTGCCAAGGGCTCCCGATGCAAAGCTGTGTTCAGAGAACACCCTGAGCTGGAAGGGATCATCAAGCCCGACTCCTGGCCCACCCCAGGGTGTTGGCACCCCCGGGAAGCAGAGGCAGCCTTGGGAAAGGGCTGGTGAGGAAGGGAGGAGAGGAAGGAAGGAGGAGGTAGAGCTGCTTGTAAACACCAAGATGGGGCAGGAAGAGGCTCGTTAGCCTCAGGAACAACTGAAAGGGTTTAGGCTGAAATCCAAAGGGCTGGCTTTAACGAGCCTGGTTTAAGGTTTGGAAACCCGGAGTAATTAAGTATCAGGCTGGATCTCAGGAAAAGGTTCTTCCCACAGAGGGTGGTTGGCACTGAACAGGCTCCCCAGGGCAGTGTCCAGAGCTCCAGGAGCGTTTGGACAACGCCCTCATGTACAGGATGGGATTGTTGGGGTGTCCTGGGCACTAACAGAGAACCAATGCAAACCTATTCACATTCCAAGTCAGCAGCAGCATTCCCAGAGACAGGGTCTGGCATCAGTCACATCCAGGGTGCCCAAAATGCCAGTGGAGATGATCTGGGATGCTCTCCCCATCCCCCCCACACTCCAGAGAGCCTCGCTCCCTGCCAAGTGCTCCTCATCCCAGCAGGATTGCTTGCCCTATAAAAATAGAAATCCCTGTGCACGAGGGCAACCCCATGTATTTTAAAGAGTTTTAAAGAGTTGGGCTCTTCTTGACACAAAACAGGATCAGAGCAGATTTACTGACTGTAGCAGAGTGAAGGTGGGTTATTCCAAGTGGGAATTTGTCCCCCTGACTTCAGTGAAGCTGTGGTGATTAATCCCAGATAGAGGCATGGCCTGGTCCAATCCCTTCCCAAAGTCCTGGGAGATTAAACAGCACCCTTGCTCAGAGCCTGGGAGGTAACCTAAAAAAACAGCACCTGCTGTCATAGGAAAGGAGGATGGGTTGGGACCAAGGATTTCAAGGAACTTCAGGGGCATGTTCTTCAAGCACTGCAGGGATGATGCTGAAGTAACATCTTTTCCTCTGCAAACACCTGGGAATGGCACCTGGAATCGGAGTCCAAAACCTGGGCATGGTGACCCCTGGCAAGGAGACAGGGAATCCAGGGAATTCTTCCTGCTAAGGATTTTTGTGATGCCCTGTGAAGATCCATACACATAAAAGCAGGATTAAATCCATCCATGCCTCAGGGAAGCTGCCCCAGTGTCTCTTTTCCGAGAGCAAACACAGCAGCAAAGGGAAAACTTTCCTTCCTACTGCAAATGCCCCCAGAAAGGGTCTTTTTTCAGCAATCACCTCCAAGGCTCACTCAGGGTTTTGCTTCCCAGAGTTCTATCCTCAAGGGCCACACTTTTTGCAGGGAATGAATCCGCTGAAAACTAAAACCCCTTGAGTCCCTTTACACAGGGAGAGACAGTGAAGCTGCACCATAAGGAGAAATCCCAAAATAAACCAATTCCAAGGTGGGTGCCGGTGGGTTTTTGGGGTCTCAGGTGGTACAAACACAGAGGGAAAGGGTCCTACCCCATCTCCCCATCACGTCAGTCATGCTGAGGAATTATTCCTGGCCGTGGGATGCCAACATCTCTCCCCACATTTTCTCTGGGTGTCTGTCTCCCCAGATTTGCTCTGGGAGTCTGTTTCTCCCAGTGTGCCATGTGGGGGTCTCTGTCCCCAAATTTGGCACCACACAGGTCAGGGGGGCTGTGAGGGCTGGGCACTGTGTGCAGAGGAGACATGGCACCTCCACGGGGAAGAAACCCCCAGCTTTGCCCTTCCCTGGCTCCAGCCTGGCCTTCCAAGCGTTCCTGAAGTCCAGCTTCTGGAATGGGATGTAATCCGAGGCTTGATGGGCAGCAGCAGCATGGGTCCAGCTGTGCACATCTGGCCTCCAGGTGTTCCAGCTGCTCCTTGTCAGGGGCTGTGTGGAACATGAAAAAGCCCCCCGAGTTCAGGAGGCAATCCTACCTGTCCCAGGGATTGTTCCCAGAAGCCCTCAAAATTCCATGGATTTTATGGCTCTGCTTTTTAGTGGGTGGCCCCCAGGTTTTTTGTCTGTTTTGTTGGGGTTTTTTTAATCATGATTTTATTTAAAGTGAGGAGTTTAAACCATAAATGCTGTTAAAACTGGGATTTTTCCTGGTTGTGAATTCCACTGGCATTAATCCACTGAGCCACTGGTATCCTCCTCTCCCTGATTTAATCCCAGGAGGAGATGTTATCACAAAGCCTCTGTGCTGCCCAGGTAAAAATTAGGCAGGTTTGGAATTTTGGATCATTGAAAATTAGCTGGAGATGAAAATTGTTTCTCCTTGTGCTCCTCCTGTGTATGGACAGAGCAAGACTTGCTCCTAAAGAATTTCATCTATCCAGAGATAGCTAAAAGGGGGAACTCCAGGTCTCATCCATGGGGTAGGGCCTGCTGATGCAGGCCCAGTCCTGGAGCATCCCACAGGGAATTCTCCTGCTCCTGAGGTTTGCTGCACCCAGGAAAACTGGGAGAGCAGGGAAGCTTCGGGCTAGGCAGGCCAGAGAGAAGGAGTTCCCTTGGAAAAAGAATAAAGCCCCAGGTAGGTGTACTTATTTTTAGAGAAGGTATTTGTCCCAGATTTTGTACTATTTTGTCAGGAAGGCAGAGGGGGAGAAGAGGCTTGCCTTTGGAAAACTCCCTGCTCTTCTCCAAGGGGTGTTTTCAGAGTCCACTCCATATCTGAGTTGTGTTTATCCCTGAAGGGACAGACAGGGACCTCAGGCACATTTCACATCCCAAACTAACCCCCCCCCCCTCAGCTTCCAAGCTGTGTTTGTGCAGGATAAGGTTTGAAGGAGGCTTTTCCTAGGAAGTGGCAGGCCTGCCCAGAACTGTGCCCTTCTTCCCTGATTCCCACACGACCTATTCCCAATGCTTTGGCAGCATTTTGGGGGGTGTGTTTCAGGCAGTGCCTTCCCAGGATTTCCTATTGATCCAAGAATCCAGGGGCTGGAGGAGGCAGAGGAAGCCTTGAGTTGAGTGCCCTCATCCTTGGCCTGAGCCTCCTCAGCCTCAGAGCTCTCCTTTTAGGGCCACTCTGTGTCTGTGCAGGTTCTCCACCTCATCCCCAGATACTTCCCAAGAAGAACATCCAATTCCCTGCCTTTTTTCCCCACTCCCCGCTGCTTATTCCACACCTTTCTTCTGTGCCTGGTGTGTGTTTGGCTCAGGGGGTGGAGGTGAGCCAAGGGAAGAAGTTGTGAGCTCTTTTAGGTAGCTGATTTGAGCTGGAATGGTGAAGAAGGTGTTTTGGGTCCCAAAATGTAAGTTTTCCCATGGGAAGTGTTTGACATTTCCCTGGGCATGATGGAACTTGGCTTTCTGTCCTTGATGTCTTCTCCTCAAGGGTTCGTTCCGTCCATCCATCCATCCATCCATCCATCCATCCATCCATCCATTCATTCCAGGCCAGGTTGGAGCAACCTCTAGTGAAAGGTGTCCCTGCCTGTGGCAGGGGATGGAATGAGAGGAGCTGTAAGGTCCCCCCCAGCCCAAACTATGCTGGAATTCTCTGGCTGGCAGTGGGCACCAGTAACTCTTTCTGCAGCCTCGTGCTCTGCTCCATCTGCTCCGTCCTGCTCCAAAGGCTGGGATCAGATGGGGGCAGGAGGAACCAGGATCCTTCACTGCCTTGGTTTTTCCCAGATTGTGAGGTCTGACCTTCCTCAAGGATGCACAGGATGGTCTGGAGAGGGAGAAACAGTCTCAGGGCAAGGGGAAAAGGCTTCACTCTCCAATTCCTTCTTCCACATCCCCAGAGAGGTGGAATCCCCATAAAAACTGAGGAGCTGCTGGACACAGGGAGGATGTTTTACCTCCGACCATCCACCAAGCTTTCAAAAGCCTGGATTTAGATGAAAAACACCCCAAAAATCCTGGGATTTCTGCTAGGTTTAGCCTTTCATGAGGGGAAACACCCCAAAAATCCAGGTGTTTCTGCTGGGTTTAGCCTTTTGTGGTGGGAAACACCCCCAAAATCAAGATCCTGCTGCTGAGCAAGGTGGTGTCTGCCCTAAAAATCTGCATTTTATTGTGCCATCCAACTCCCAGAAATATTTTAAATTTTAAGAAGGCCAGTCTTAAATTTAAACAAGTTTGTATTTCAGTTGAACAAGCTTCAATTTAAAGAAATGTGATCAATTTAAATTTAAACAAGGCTGGGCTGGACAGGGCTTGGTCCTAGACCTGGTCCTAGTGGAAGGAGTCCTTGCCTGTGGAATGAGATGGGCTTTAAGATCCTTTCCAACCCAAACCCCTCTGGGATTCTGGGATTCTATGCAATATGTACTGCCATCCATTTTGGCTCCATCTGACAGCTCCATAAGATTGGGAATGCCCCTTTGGTGACCTCGCAGCAATCCATAGACCAGCACATCCCTCCTTCCTTCACCTTTCAGGAGGTTTTGGAGTGGATCAAAACACCATGGGGTGCTGGAAGGGAAAGTGGGCAAACCTGAGCATGGATATTCCCACTGGTCCGTGCCATGGGCTTGTTTAGAGCAGTTATTCCCAGAACAGCTGGGAATGCTGGTCTCTGGATCATGGGCAGGGAATGAAGGAATGATTTAGAGGGGGTTGGCAGGGAGCACCTCGTGGAGATGAGGAAAACCTGGGAATTTCTGTGTCCCCAACAAAACCCTCCTGGGGATCCCAGACCTCTGCACTTCAAGCTTAAAAAAGCACAACCCTCTTCCTGGAGCCGCCTGCTTTGGCCTTTCAGAATTCCCTGCCAGCCCTTTTCCCTGGGAAGGCCCCCCATGTGCCCCCCGAGTCATGCTCCACATTGTTCCCTGTGGTTTTATCCTGTCCCTGTGCCCACAGGGAAGGAGGCACCAGGGGGGTGACATCATGCAATGACTGAACTGCTCCTATTTATTCATTTATTTTGAAAAATAATATTAAGGGCAGCTGCTGCTCTAGCACGGAATGAAAGACTGGGTTGATTTTCTACAGCAGGAGAGTCCCCTTTTGTGTCCTAACCCAGCACTGCTCAGACTGTTCCAGAATAAGTTTTTAAACTAAAAGAGGAGAGGTTTGGATGGGATATTAGGAAGAAATTCTTGTCTGTGAGGGTGGGCAGGGGCTGGGATGGAATTCCCAGAGAAGCTGTGGCTGCCCCATCCCTGGAAGCATCCAAGGCCAGGTGAAGCAATCTGAGCTAGTGGAAGGTATCCCTGCCCATGGGTCTGGATGAGCTTTAAGGTCCTTCCAGCCCAAACCAGCCTGGGATTCCATGAGCTCCTTCCTATCACATTTTTATCCTCTTGAGGACTGAGTAGACTCTCCAGCCCTGGGTGACAACCAGAGAGGTCACTGCCTGATGTCCTTGCTCTGCCCTGTCCAGGCATTTTTTCCAAGCAGAAATAACTCAACACAGACTTCTTCTTCCCCATTCACCCTATAATATGTTTGGAATGTCTTACCAGCTTTTATGCAGCACCTGGAGTGTGAAATCCTTCTTAATTAACAGCACCAACGAGGCCCAGTGATCTCAATGCTTATTGCAGCTCCAACCCACTCCAGGGGTTCCCGAAGGCAGCTCCCATGGGAAGTGCCCTATGCTGTCCCACTGAGCAGGGCTGGGCTAAACCACACTGGTTTTTCCTTCCCCAAGATGAAGGGAAAGGGAGGAGGAAAGGGTTTATAAACTTCTTGGTGACCACTGCTATGCTCACACCCCTCACCCTCCCCTGGGGACAGAACCTTTGTTTTACATTCTCAACTTTCAAAGAAGCTGAAAACCTTAAAAAAAAAAAAAGAAAAAAAAAAAAAAGAAAAAAAAAAGAAGCAAACCTGCACCAAATCCCACCAAAACCAAACAACCCATAAACTCCAAGAGTTTCCCTGCATTCCCCATTTCATTTGCACTCTTGGCCGTGTCGTGGAAATGATTTCTCTCCTTTTGTACCCCAAACCACCCCAATCCTATGTAAGCAAAGGCCTCAGGGACTCATTGTGACATTTCCTGCAACCAGGGCTGTGCTTTTGCTGCCACCTTCCAGCAAGCCAGAAGCCCTTGGGATTTCCAGGCCATGGAATGCTTGTTGAGGGGCTGGGAAGTGCTCCTAAAACAGGGAAAACTGGAGCAGCGAGCCCTCAATTCGAGGGAGCTGCGTTGGGTCTGAGAGAGCTACAGGGTGGGAGAAATGCTTGCAAATCCCTGACAAATGCTTGGAAATCCCAGGACAAAGCAGTTGCCATCCCTGGAAATGTTCCAGGCCAGGTTGGACAGGGCTTGGAGCAACCTGGGCTAGTGGAAGGTGTCCCTGCCCATGGGAATGAGATGGACTTTAATGTCCCTTCCAATCCCTCCTGGAATTCTGTGGGATGTGTTTTCAGCAGAGGCTGTCACTGTACATCATTTGTCAGTCCAGATACTGCAATCCAACATTATTATGATATGGAATTATGGCATCCAGCTACACCTTGGAGGACCCCAAGGTGCCTTATGGGCACCACTGGCTCAAATCCCACAGCACTGGGAGAGAGGAAGGGCTGAACTGCAGTTTCCCAACCAGGCAAACTCAGGCACATGCAGGGAGGGCAATCCCCAGGCTTCAGGGATTCACCACCTTCTGGGATGAGGGGCAGGATTGAACACGTGGATATGAACCACGACTGGATTTCTAGGGAAAAAGAACTTTCCAGACAATACATCTCAGAAAGGTGTTTGGAGTATTTATTTTTCTCCTGTTCTCTTTTTTTTCCCCTTTCTCTCCAGACTATCCAGCGTCTGCAACTGAAGTGGAATTGGGATTTATCCAAGTTTGTAGCTTCTGAAACCTTAAAAACCTCAAGTAAACCGGTCCAACAGACCCCTCTTGACCTGCCTGGCTCTGAACTCTTGGTGGAGCACTTGGGCTGAGCAGAAACCAGCACCGACCGGGCTGAAAGTTTGCAGCATCTCCCCCCCCAAGCCCCGACCGAGGAGCAACATTCCCGCTTGTCCATCAGGTTTCCTGTCTGTCTGTCCCCCTCTTCGGTGTTTTAGCGCTAATTTTTCCTTTTTTTTTTTTTTTTTTTTTTTTTTTTTCCCTGAAACAAACAAACAAACAAACAACCCCAAGAGAAATCTGAATTCAGGAACACATTGATGAGACGTCTTGGGGTTTGGGTTTACCCCCCCTTAACTGTACCTTTTTTGGGGCGGCGGGGGATGGTTCTTTTTTTGAGCTATTTTTTGGAAGTCTTGGACAATCGTGGCAAAACCAGACCGAGGCTCTCAGAAAAAACAGGAAGAGAAAGAGCAAAGCCCGCGGTGGGCACAGCTCCCTGCGTGGTTTGTGACAGGACAGCCTGGCCCACAGGCTGCCCTCCACACTGGGCCACCTCTCCCTTATCGCTCCATGATTTGCTACAGCTCGTCCCCTCCCCCGTTTTTTGTTTTGATTTTATTTTTATGATTTTTTTCTTTTTTTTTTCCTGTTCCAGTGTATATGTGGCTTATTTGTTTTATTTATTGAGATATTTTTAACGAGCTAAGAGACTGCAATGTTGCTGTGTATACTGCTTCTCTTGCCAATAAAAATAAAGATGTCATGCAGCTACAAGGGGTCTGACATTGCTGGTTTTAATATTTGCGGTATATTTATATTTATATTATCTTTATATTTAATTTATACCTATTTCTGTTTCTATTTTATTTATATTTATGTCATATATAATATCTATATTCTATTTTTATTTTATTTTTATTTTATTTTTATTTTATATTTTATTTTATTTTTATTATTTATATTTATTTATTTGTACATTTATATTTTATTTCTATTCTAATGTATCTTTATTTATATCTATCTATATCTATTTCTATTTTATTATATTTTATTTTATTTATATGTATATTTTATTTATATTTATACTTTATTATACTTATATGATATATATTTTTATATAATTACATATTTTTAATTTTTATTTTATTACATATTATTTCTTTATAATTACATTTATGCTTCTGTTTATATTTACATTTTATTTATATCATATCTGATATCTATATTTTATTTTTATTTTTTGTTTATTTTATATTTTTTAAAATTTGATTTTATTTATATTTATATTTCTTTTGAGAGGTTTCCTTGCACCCACAAAGTTTTGACACTCAGCAGTTTGGCTAAGGACCCTTTCCCAGGGTGATGGGATGCAGAGGGAATCACTTGTGTGCCTGGAGACAGAACCAGCAGGAGGTGGTTGGATCTGCCCAAGGCTCAGTTGATCTGCTGCCACCACAGCTGCCACCTGCCTTCCCAACCCCACAAAAGTCAGGGCTGCTCCCCCCATGCTCCAGTCCCGTGGATTTAAGGATCTGTCAGGGTAGAGCAAAACATTTGACCTCCCTCTGCAACTACTGGTGAAAATAAAGGCTCACTGGAAGCCCTTCCATGAACTGTGGGGCTCCTGGGGGTGAGTGGCCTTGGAGAGATAAATTTGGAGTCTGGAGATGGGATACAACAGGTTTTTTAGGCAGAAAGCATAAAAGTGGTGAGGCCAGTGAGAAA
Source organism: Lophotriccus pileatus (assembly GCA_035583135.1). Classification (NCBI taxonomy): domain Eukaryota; kingdom Metazoa; phylum Chordata; class Aves; order Passeriformes; family Tyrannidae; genus Lophotriccus; species Lophotriccus pileatus. The sequence goes on from JAWWES010000002.1 coordinate 5,505,651, forward strand.
CCAGTTCCTGAGGGGAGAGCCCAGACCAGAAAACACTCCCAAAAACTCTGACAACGTGAGGGCTGGAAACTCTCCAGATGTTTAAGAGAAAGCCCATTGGAGTTGATGGATGGGACCCAGACATTTCCACCGGGTGCTGAAAGGGCTTTTCATCCTGCAGGGGCTCCTCTGGCCTGTGGGGCAGTCAGGAAATCCAGACCCAAGTTGTCGTGGGCAGGACAGGGATATATTTATTTTACTTTTCATACAGAGGAGTCTTTTCCAACAGCAATTGAGGCCCTGGCACAGGTTGCCCAGAGAAGCTATGGCTGGCCCATCCCTGGAAGTGTCCAAGGCCAGGTTGGAGCAACCTGGGCTAGTGGGAGGTGTGGAACCAGATGGTCTTTAAGGTCCCTTCCAGCTCAAACCACCCTGTGATTCCATGATTCCATTATTACCAGCATTTTGACCAGTTTTAACAGAACAATGCAGGCCTGTGGAGGTTTCTGAGCTGTATCTCCACGGATTTTGTGGGTTTGATGCCATTGCCCCCTCCTTTGCAGTCCCAGGATTTGCTTGGGGCAAGGTTAAAGTGCACTCAGCCCTTTGATGATTTCCAACCTGAATTCTAACCTGCCAGAATTTCAAGCTGGCAATGCCAGAGTTCCAAGCTGGTAATGCCAGAACTCCAAACTGGTAATGCTGGAATTCTAAATTGGCAAAGCCAGAATTCCAAGCTATAAATGCCAGAATTCTAAGCTGATAATGCTGGAATTCCAAGCTGGCAATGCCAGAATTTTAAGCTGGCAATGCCAGAATTCCCAGCTGGCACTGTCAGAATTCCAAGTTGGCACAGGTGTGTTTGCCAAGAACACACAGTTCTCCTGGACTTTATCCGTGGCTTTCCTTTGAAATTCCTCTTTAAGCTCCGCATCCTGCGGCATCGCAGAGCAGAAGTGCTGATGGATTTAACCTTCCACATTCCCTCTGCCTTTATTCCCCATTTCCCATTCGAGTTCCAGGATCTGGAGGGTGGGAAGGGCTGGCTTTGCAAACTCCAGCAGTTCCCGAGCTGCCAAGCCCCAAACAAAGGCTGGGAGAACAATCTTTCTGCAGGAAGCTTTTGCTGAAACATGATCCCTTTCTGGGAGATAAGTCCCATTTCCTCCGGCCAACACTTACAAAAGGGATCCCTCCCTCATCCCTGCTCTGGCCTGGATCGTGGATACACTTGGAGCAAATGTTCCCAGTGGAAAACCAGCGTGGACTGTGCAAAGGGAGCTTGCGGTAGGGACTTGCATGGATGCCTCTGGCTTTTCCGAGTTGTCGCTGTTGTCTCCACTATATTCTATAGGGAGAAAGCCCTCCTATGGAGACACGGGGACATCCATGGGAACACCCCTGGGAAACCATCTCTGAGCCCCAGTACTCCTTTACCAACCCTGCAGTGTCCTGTGGAGCTTTGCCAGCGGGGGTTCTCAGTGCTCACTCTCCTGTTCCCAGGGAAGTTTCAGAGCTCAGCTGGTGTGGGGAAAGAACTTGGCTCCTGCCGTGCAAGGGAGAGGTGATTTAGATCACCCTAGAACAGCTGAAGAGATCTGGGTGCTCCAATCCTGCCAGTGGGTGATTTCTGAGCTCTAGGGTTCATGTCCAAGGCCAGGTTGGACAGGGCCTGGAGCAACCCGGTCTGGTGGAAGGTGTCCCTGCCCATGGCAGGGCTGGGATGGGATTTAAGGTCCTTTCCAACCCAAACCATTCCATGATCTTCCTGCCTCCACCTGGCCAGGAACCAAAGTGCTTCTCCAGCCCACTTGGGTTGCTGTCAGTGGTCATCCTCACCTTCCCAGCCCAGCTCAGCACGAAGGACAGTGCCTGGGGACTGGTGCCATCGTGTGGATGCAGCTGCAAGGAGGAGGAGGAGAGCTGGGAGGCAGAGTGCTGGGAAAAGGACAGGGCATTGTCCAAGTCAGGGCCTAAGCCTGGTTCTCTCCTAAGGGAGAGCTTAAGTGGGTTTATTCAAGCAGCAGGTTGGATAAATATAACAAAAGCAAAAGGACACAAAAGGACGCAAAAGGGCACAGCACCTGCACCTTTCCTGCCCTGGGACACTTCCTGGTGCCACAGCACATCTTCAGGGGAGGTTTTTCCAGGAGAGCCAGTGGTTGAGATTCATTCAGATCTCTGCCTTGCTCCAAAGGCTCAGCAGCTGAAATCACTCAACTTTTACTGTGGCTTTCATGCTTGAAACAGGGCTGGAACACAACCCTTGCATGGATCATCCCCTGCAGGATCTCCTGGACCGGCTGCTCTACCAACACAAACACACTCCCGAGCCTGAAGGAAGGCTGTGGATTTGGCTGCTGCCAGAGGGTGGGTTCTTCACTCTGGGCTTGCATCCTGCCCTGGAAGTCACAGAGTCCCCAGCCTCCAGCTCACCCCCGCAATGGATCCCAGCCATCCCAGCCGTCCCAGCCCAGGCTCCACAGGGCCCTGTCCCTCCGGGGTTGGGTGGCACACAGGATGTGCAGTGGAGCTCCTCCATGGCTTTTCTCCACTGCCCCTTACAGCCTGGAGCTGGAATGGAGCCCAGATGAGCAGGGGGGTAAGGAACCACAAGCCTGGGGTTTCCTCTGGACACTCAAAATCCCGAGCCAAGTCCTGCTGGCCAGGATGTTCCCCTTGTCATTCCAACTCCAACGGGCTCCTTCCCAAACCCATCCAAACCTGCCCTGATGTGGAGGGGGGGATGAGCTTGGTTCCCACAAGGAGGGGAGGCATTCCAAGAGGATCCTGTCCAGGCCCTGCTCAGCCTTCCCCACTGTGGAGGAGGCAGCGTGTCCCCCCACCTCCCACACTGCCTGTGACCCCCCTGTCGTATCCCAGCACACGTTACAGGCCTGGGCTGGACCGAGATGTTTCCAAGATTGGTGCCAAAAAACCATCCTCCTCTTTATTAACTCCTCAGCTCTCAGATTCTGCCCCTGATTTGTTCTCCTCCAGGTGAGATTTGCCTTGCACGGCTCCCAGATTGCAGGGAGCACCTCCATGGAAAAAGCCTCAGTCAGCAGAGGTGGGTGGCGGGGTTTTTATTGATTTTTTGAAATAAATTTTTAAATATTCTGAAATTTTAAATTGCGTTGAAATTTTTAACAACACAATAATTCAAAGAATCTGGCAAAAAAAAATCAGGCAGGCCCATTTCAAGTGTTTCTAAATGAAAACTCTGGAAGTATTTTGATTCTAAAATCCTCCTTTTTTTTAAATTTTGTAGTATTTCAGCGTTTAAGTATAATATTTAATTGCAGGCTGACTCAAATATCTCTTTACAAAGAATGTAATATTTTTTAATTAATTTTGGCTCCCCAGAAATTTCCATCATTTCATTTTTCATCCCAAATCAGTATTTTTGGAGCTTTGCTGCTTTAGAAAAGTCAGTGCTCATGTACCTGGGAGCTGCAAACGGAGCTGAAATGAAGAGGGAATGCGAAATTCCAGCTCTAAAGTTGGTCTTTAGGAATTAGCCAGTCATCCAGGAAGAATCCAAGACACCACAGGTATCCAAAGAAGGGAATCTGCTTCCAGGAAAGAAACATTTCATCATTACAAGGTGAAATTCCGGATGGCAACTGGCCCCCTCCGAGCTTTCAGCATTCCTACCTGCACTGCTAAATCCCCAAATCCAGCGGGACTCTGATCCCAGCAGCACAGCTCCTGGTGGGAAAGAAAACCTGTGCTGTGTTCCAAGAGTTTCTCCAGTCCCAGCCTTGGTTTTGGTCTTGGTTTTATCCTCTATCCCATCCCACTAGGCCAAAATTCCCATTGCACATCCCCCTGGGTTTGCCAAATTATGCTCCTGGTATTTTGGGGACACAGGGAGCACAGGGAGCACGTGTGGTAAAATAATCCCCTGATTTCAGATGTCCAAAGCCTGGGAAGTAGCAAATAAACAAAGCCCAAAGCAGTGGCTTCCCAACAGCACTGTGACACGTCCATGGATTCGTGGACACAAGGACAGGAATAAAAAATGTGAAAATAAATGACCCCCCACAAAAAAGGGCCAAATTTAAGGGGAAAAGAGGTTGTGAGATTTGTGGGAAAGGCTGATAAAAGGGAAGGATAAAAAAGACCAAAAAAAAGAGGAGGAAAGAGCAGAGGGAGAAAAGACTCGGGATAAGGATGTGCCAGTCAGGAGGGATTTGGCCGGATGATGGGTTTGCTGCATTTGATATTTATTTAATGTAAGATATGCTTTGATCGATTCTGGTGGAACACACCAAAGTCCCACTCCCAAATCCCAGAGTGCTAATTACGGAGAAGAGGCGGACACTGACTCATCCTGGAAACTTCCCAACTTCCAGAGGGGGAAAGGGGAAAAAAAAAAAAACAAACAAAAAAAAGAGGAATCTCAGGGCTCTGGCAAACACGAAAATCCCCAGATCCACACTGGGGGAGAGGTCAGGGTGCTGGGCAAGGAGCCTGGGCTGGGATGTTCCCAAGAAGAATGGATCCTGGCTGGGATGTTCCCAAGAAGAATGGATCCTGGCTGGATGTTCCCAAGGCAGAGGAGGACAGGGGGCCATGGGGAGAGCTGGGGATGCCCCTTCATGGCTGGGTTTGTTCCAGCATCTCCCTGTGCCCACCTGGAGGCAGGAATGCTGCCATCCCAGCAGAAGTGCCCTTGGGAAGCCATCAGGGAGGACATTTGCCAAAGATCCTGCTGGCAGGAGGTGGAACACAGGAGGGCAGGAGCTGGGGGGGTCTCTTCTTGTCCCTCCAGCCCCGTGCTGTGAGCACCTGGGTTAGTCGGAGTCCAGCTTCCACTGATCACATGGGGAAAAACAAGGCCCCAGAGCCCCTGCTAAGCCTCAGGTGCCCTGTTCCCACCCCTCTGCTTGGGAAAGACGTGCACACAGAGATGTTTGCTCAGCAAGGATCCCCGCCAGCTCCAGAGGACCTCTGGGGATGACAGCGGAGAAACTGAGGGGGGTCCTCGCCTGATGTTCCTTATCCCAGCCCCATCCTCATCCAGTGGTTTTTAACTGTATGAGTGGCTGACAGCACTGGGAACTACAGCCAGAGCAGCAGATTAACAACATCTTCTCTAGGCTTTTGGCCACATATTTTGATTGGTTCAGCCCACAAATAAAACGGAAAGCCTGGAATCTGACGGGCTCCAGACTAGGGTGGGGGGAAGGAGATGACAGATTTCATGCCCTGCAGCCAATTGCAGTCACGTGGGTTTTTTAGCTTCTCTCTTTGGGGAGAAAAAAAAATAATTACTTTCTTTTAGTTATTTTTTTAATTATTTTTATTCCAACGAATGTATTTTTGTATTTTTTGGAAGCCAGGAGGCTGCAGGTTGTGACCTGCACCTCCACCACCCTGGCTCGGCCTGTGGGGGTGTGTCCCGTGGGCACACAAGGTCTCTCCGGACCTGAAGGGACCTATCTTGTGCCCTATCTGGTGGCATCCAGAGTGAAAGGAGATGCTGCAAAGTCATTTCTGTGCTCCTCTCTCCCTCCCTGGCTCCACAGCCACTAGAGGGGAGTGGAAGGTCATGAGCTGAGGAGATGGTTGTGTCCTCCTGGTCAGCACAGCCAGCAATGGGCTGGGGGGGCTCTGTGGTTCCAGACAGGGTGTGGATGTCCACCAGAGTCCAGGTGCACAGAGTCCACATGGGAAGGTTTTCCCATCACCCACAGCACCAGCAGGATGCTGAGAGTACCTTTGGCATGGAGGAGACACGTGGGATGTCAAGATCAGGTCCAGAGAGAGCTCTGGAGATGCTGGACATGAAATGAGGTCTTTTGTGGTTCCTTTTCCTTCCTTCCTTGCTTCCTTCCTTCCTTCCCCTTCCTTCCTTTTTCCTTCCTTCCTTTTCCTTTCTTCTTTCCTTTGCTTCAAGTCCAACCTGGCCCGGGACACTTCCAGGGATGGGACAGCCACAGCTTCTCTGAGCAGCCTGTGCCAGGGCCTGGATGAGAAATCCGGACTGGACATACCTTGTTCAATAATTCCTGACATTCCCTGAGGGATGCATGGGAGGCAATGGATGTTTGGATCAGTTCACTGTGGTCCATCTTGGCCTCACATTCTCCCAGGTCTCTGTGGTCCCTCCTCAGAGGTGAGAATCAGCATGAACTGCTGGGGATGGTGGAGATGCACATTATGGACAGGGAATTTAGTGCCAGGCCTTGGACACAAGGAATATTTCTGGGTTTCCTGTTGGGAAAAACTCCATTTTACTGCCTTGAGTCCCCAGAACACTTTCTTTTACTTTTTGAGTAAAAAATGGTAAAAATCATGATAAAAATGCAGCTGAATGAAGGAAATAGAATATTCCTGGCTGTGGCCTCAAGGGATGGATGGATTTGCTGCTCAGGATTGGTGGATCCATGGATAAAAATTATTCACTGATAGGAATAAACCCTTCTGG
>JAWWES010000002.1:5517340-5542219 GCA_035583135.1 Lophotriccus pileatus
GGGAGGGGCTGGGATGGAATTCCCTGAGAAACTGTGGCTGCCACATCCCTGGAAGTGTCCAAGGTCGGGTTGGAGCAACCTGGGCTAGTGGAAGGTGTCCCTGCCCATGGCAGAGGGGAGGAAGGGGATGAGTTTTAAGTTCTCTTCCATCCCAAACCATCCTGGATTCTGTGATGCCCTCAGGTCACTGCAACATTTCATTTATTACCTCCTCCCTCTCCCCAAAAATGTCCCTGTATATCTTCTCAAGGTGATGGGCTGGGGCTCTGCTCTAATCAGACAGTTCCCCCTTTTATCTCTCCCTGATCTGTGCAAGCGGCTCTGGAGTCCATCATTGCCGTGATATCATCCCTTGGCACAGCCCCTGCCTGTTTGCTTCCTGCCAGGATGAATCCTGTAAACACTCCCAAAGAATTGCAGCAGGGCCTGGGGGAAAACACTTCTCTTTGCCTCCTCCCCTCCAGAGAAACAGCCCATCCTTCAATCCCGCTTCCCTCACCCCTCGTCCTCCACCCCTCATGTTTCCCAGCTCAGGGAGGGAGAGGAGGAAGAGGAGGCTGAAGGGAGAGCAGGAGCAAGGTTGGGTTTTTCCTGGCGCATTGGAGTGAGGAGGATGACCCGGATATCTCTGGAAAACAAACAAACCCACGGCTGGAGGAGCCAACCAGGTTCTCTGCCAGTCACTTGGTTCTTTGGGTTGGTTTCTTTTTTTTTTTGTTTTGCTTTGTTTTTAGAAACTTTTCTTTCCCTCTGCTCGTTGAAAAGGCTTTTCCTTGACGTGTCACAAGTTTTGCAGAGCAACACCCAGCTGGGACTGACCTGGCAGCTTGGGCTGGCTGCTCAAGCAAACGAGGCTTTTGGGGATTAAGGAGATGGATCTGTCTGCTCTTTCCCTTTTCCCTGCACTCTGGAGAAATTCCAAGCCCATTCCTTTTTCCCAGACTAATCTCAGTGAGGGCAGTGATCTGGGAAACATTAAATCCCTGAATGTTTCTTGAAAAAGGGGCAGGGGCACCTTCTACTGTCCCAGGTTGCTCCAAGCCCTGCCCAGCCTGTCCTTGGACACTTCCAGGGTTGGGGATTTTTATGGGAGCGGTGTTGGGCTGGGAGGATGCTCCACCCCCTCCCCCACAGCCTGTGCCTTCTGGGGACACCCATCTCAGCCCATTTTCATGCTATGGTTTGGGTTGGAAGGCACCTTAAAGCTCATCCTAAAGCCAAAGGCAGGGACACCTTCCACCATCCCAGGTTGCCCCAAGCCCTGCCCAACCTGAGGCCTCCCAGGGGTGGGACATCCACAACTCCCAAACCTTCCACACCACAGGGAGAGGATAAACCCCCCAAACTTCCAAGCATCATAAAGATTTTATTACAAACAGGCCTCCAAGAGCTCTTTGGGAGCTGGGATGATTAACATTCCTTAAGGAAGAAGGGGGGAGAGGGAGACACAACACCCTCCTGCAAGTCCCACCTTCCCACCTCATCCCCTTGTTGCCACCTGGCAGATTTACTGGCCCCAGCAACGTGGCTCCCACTGATATAATGTGGAATTGCAGGCTGGAATTGAGGAAATTCCTCATGAATTTCACTTCCCTGCCAGAAAAGTTCAGGGCTGGGTCAGACTTTTATATGTGTTTATCTATTTTTTATATATATATATATAAATGCATATATATTTTCTTTCTTCTTTCCAGTTGATTTCCACCTTTTCCCATCTAAAGAGTCATTCATCCTCATCTTCCCTTCCCACCAGGCTTTTCCTGTTGGCCTGGCTTGGGTTAAAGGAAATAATCCAAGGGCCAAACCCCTTCTTTTAGGACAACAAACCCTCAGATGTGTTTTTGGGTGACTCTTGGAATAACAACTTGTGAAGGGCTCTCTCCTCCTGTTTTAACCAGAGGGCTGGCAGGAGTTTGGGGTTGTTCCTGCTGCCTGGAGGCTTTGGGATGCTCATTCTGGGCACAGACTACCAAGGAAACCCCACTGATGAAGGGTTTCCTGGATCATTTCCATGGATCACTGTCTGATAACCCAGAATTCCTGTTGTGTGTGGAATTGCAGCCAAAATCCAGGAGAAGGTGGAGCCCATGTGCCCACGAGGGCAGGTGTCCAGGGGAGCTCCCACCCCACCCAGGGTGCAGGGGGGCCTGGTTGGCCCCACGTAGCTCCTGGAAAATTTCAGCTCCAATACTCCTGGATTTCCTCTCCCCTGCTCCAGTTTACCCAGCCCTTCCTGCTGGAGGGGTGCACCCTTTCCCCAGAGGATTTTCCCACTGCAGAGCAGGTTTGCCTGGACACAAATAGGCTTTTGAAGGCAAATTCCAGCATGGAATTCCAGAGTGGTTTGGTGGGCAGGGAGCATCAAGACCATCCCATTCCACCCCTTGCCACAGGCAGAGACACCTTCCACTAGCCCAGGTTGCTCCAAGCCCTGTCCAACCTGGCCTTGGACACTTCCAGGGATCCAGGGGCAGCCACAGCGTCTCTGGGCAACCTGTGCCAGGGCCTCTCCACCCTCACAGGGAAGAAGGATGAGGCTCAACAGGGCAGGAATGACACACAACTCCACCTCTCCTGCCTTCAGCTGCCCAGGGGAGGTTTAGGTGGGATTATCTGGAAAAATTTCTTCACTAGAAGGATTTTCAGTCCCTGGCACAGCTGCCTAAGGCACGGGTGGAGTTCCCACCCCTGGAGGGATTGAAAAACCCTGTGGATGTGGCACCTGATGACATGGGTCAGTGGTAGCCTTGGCAGTGCTGGAGGATGCTTGGACTCGATGATCTTAGAGGGCTTAGAAGGTCAGGAGCTGCCAAGTTCCATGCTCGTGCTAATTCCCTCCCTCCAGAAGCAAATGCCAGCAGGGTTTAACTCAGGGGTATGTTTGGAGCTGCACCAGGAATAAACTGCTGAACGGCCCAGTGGCACCAGCGTGTTGAGCCGGATCCTTGGGAAGAAGGGCTCCCATAGCCCATGGAGTGATCCGTCTCTCCCAGGGTGAATCCGAGGAGCCCTGACGAAATCTGCAGACACTTCACTGCTCTGCTTGGATTCCTCCTCCTTCCCTCCCCCTCCAAGCCCCAGCAAAGCAGAGCTGGGGAGCAGCCTCTGGTACTTAAATCCTAAGTCCTGCCTTTCTCCAAGGGAACTGAAAGGAATTGTTTTGGAATAACAGTGCAAATCGAATTTCCCGTGGCAAATAAGGGGGAGAGAGGTCAAATAGGAAAAGGCTTTAGATGAAAGAAGAATTAGTCTGGAACTCTCCCAGAATAACTCAATTCCAGGCTCATTTTCAGCACCCCCAGAATATGAGAGGTTCCCTCATGGAGCCCAGCAGATAAACCTGGCCAAGGCAATTTGTTATCCCACCAAACACGGAGCTGTTTCGCTAACCACATGCTAAGAATCCTCCTAAAATCCCCCTAAAACAGGGGGAGAAGGCTATCAACGTGTTTGGGGCCATCATCAACCAGCCCTGAGGAAACCAGGCAGCCCCATGTTCCAACCAGAGCCGTGGGAAGCCGCTCTGTGCTTTGGATTGGCAGATATTCCTCCTCCTCCTCCTCCTCATGCTCCCTGTCCTCCCAGACTCTATCCCTTGGAGGTGGGGTTGGAGACCTTGCTGGCCCAGCCTGCAGATATTCCCATGGGCTCAAAAGAGCCAGAAGGGGTTGCAGCCCCTCTTCCCTTGGCTGGACCAGCATTCCCCAGACCTGGCAGGGTTGGTGTCAGGCTTGGGATGCTTCCAGCGGAGTTTTCCACCATCTCTGCTTCAACTTCCCTCTTTCCCAGACTAAGTTTTCCCCACCTTTCCCAAAGACATATTTTACCTCAAAATATCCCATCCCACCAAAGGCTGGGCTTGGCCTGGGGGGGCCAAGGACCCTCAGCAGCACCAGGGCCCCCCTCCTGGATAAACAGGCTCCAGGAATTCTTGCCTCTCACCACAGAGTGAGCCCAGCCTGGAAGGAGGTTGCTGAGCTCATTCTGGCTCCATTATCCACGGGGATTGGAGGGGATTTCAGGAATTGCTCCATGCAGTGGGGAAGGAGGGATTTTTTATAATTTTCTTTTTCCCTTCATGTAATTGAGGAGTGAAATTCTGAAAGCTTTGCTCAAGGACTCGGGGGTTTAATCGCCTTTAAAGCTCAGGAATTGCTCCCCATTCCCTTCCTGGTTTAATGGGAAGCAGGTTTCTTGTCCCTGCAGGCATCTGAAGCTGGTGATTGGTGGGCAACTGTGCCTTGACAGAGCACAAAGACACCATGTCTGCACCCTCACCCTTCTAAACACAGCAAACCCCCCCCCCCTTTTTTTTTTTTTTTTTTAAATTTAATTGCACTGAGTTTGAAGAATTTGGTGTCCCTGCCCATGGCAGAGGGGCTGGAACAAGATCATCTCTAAGGTCCCTTCCAATCCAAACCACTCAATGATCTCAAACCTTCCTCCCTTGGGAGAAGGGAATGAATTCATAATATAGATGAAAAAGGCCCGTTATAAAGGAGATAAAGGACACGTGTCTGAGCCCTGACCCATCCCACCAAAAGCACTGGATTAAAAGAAGATCAGCAAGAGAAACCAGGGTGGTACTATAATTAACTTTTTTCTTTTTATTTACACCACAAGAATAACAAGTTGTCATAATGTGGTACAAAATACTGGACTCCTAATAAAGTTGAAATCGAAGTCGGTACTGTCAGAGAAAGACACCATTGGCCAGTAAAAAAAAAAAAAACAAAACAAAACCAAACCAAAACAAAACCAGAAAAATAAAAAGAGAAAAGAGAAAAATAAAAGAAACCAAACAAATAAACAAAAAAGAAAAACAAAACCAAAATACCAAAACAAATCCAAAAAAATAAAACAAGAAAAAGAAAAGAACGAGAAAAATAGTCCAACTCCACCAAGTTAAAAGATGAGCACAAAGAATCACTGAAAGGAGGGTCCATACAATAAAGAGTGAAATTGTGTCTAAATTACAGCGTAAACCGGTAGCTGCTACCAATGGTGATGTCATACTGAGCATGTATAGGTATAAAGTAGAATATAATATAGTTACAACTTTTTGATACTACATATCTGTAATAAGCTCTCGGGTGAATAATGTTTCAACCCCTTTCCCCCCTCCCCGCCCCCACTTTTTTATATATATATTATATATATAAGTTTGTCATCCTCATAAATTGGAAAATAGCGCCTCCACTATGGAGCACAGAAAAGTGTTAATTTATTTTCTTTCAATAGGATACTTTTTTTTCCTCTCTTTTTTTTTCTTTTTTTTTTTTGTGTGTGTGTGTTTTTTTTTTTTTTTAATTTTTTTTTCATCAATATCAAAGACAAAGCGAAGCCGAGCTGAGAACGAGCCCGACCTCGCGACAATGAAGAAACACGTTTTGCCTTTCGCTGCAAAGTCTCGTTTTGTTTTTTTTTTTTTTTTTAAACCACAGTGTTGCACAGTACACGACTGCTTAAAGTGAAACCGAGCACTAATACATCCTGGAAAAGTTAATTCCTCACAAAAGTTTGGCTGTGCTGGAGGGTTGACTCTTTCAAGTCCTCCTCAGCCACCCGGCTCTCCCCGGAGCTCGCGGCTCCGCGCACCGACACGAGCGCCGCGTCCGAGGCGTCCGACCTCCCCACCCAGGCGAGAAATCAAAGCGAAACACCAACCCAAAGGAAAGGAAATGAGAAGAGTAATGAGAATAACCATGACACAGGCAGTTTACTTGGTGTGTTCGGCGTAGTTCCCCCCTAGAAACACTGGTTCCACATAAATACAATAAACTATTATTGGTAAGTCACAAGTGCTAGAGAAATGTCTTAGTTGTTTTTTTTTTCTTCTTCTTAACATGAGAAATGTTGAAGTAGTCCTTTGTTTGCTTTCTTTGTAGTTACTCTTTTGAACAATGAAAAGCACAATTTCTTATTCAGTTCAGTGAGACAAACAAAAATTCCCACTCTCCTTCTTTTTTTTTTGTGTGTGTGTGTGTGACAACAACATCCCAACCTTTAGTCTCCGCAAATGCCACGAGAGGAAAAAAGAAAATCTCAAACCAAAATGAAACGAAACAAAAACCAACCCAAAAAAGAAAGAAAGAAAAAAAAGAACCGAAACAAAAAAATCCCACAAAAACCCAACCCCAAACCATCATTTTTTTTGTTTGTTTTTGTTTTCAAAGCTGCCAAGTGTGGCGTGCAAAATCTGTATACAATATAAAGACATGCCAACCTTACAGACCATGCAACCTCAAGGTGTAGGAAACTTAAAAAAATATATTCATATATATTTATATATATATTTATATATATCAATGCCCATCAAAAGAACGTGGGCCCAAAAAAGTTTACAAAAGGAAGAATGGAATGAAGACATGACCGTGAATAATAAAAAAAGGAATGTTTTGTATCGAAAGTAAGAAACAAAAAGAAAAAAAGCAAAACAACAACGGGCCCCCCCCCAAAAAAAAAACAACACCCAATGGTTATTTGTGTACTGCAAACTGGGCCTCACTTCACTGCAAAGAGGATTTAAAGATGCTCCTTCTCTTCCCAAGCAGGTACAAAGATGCCCTGGGCAGCACCACGGAGGGATGTGGGAGCATCCCGGGCTCCCACCCTCTGGCAAAGTCATTGGAAATGAAGAAGGAAATGGCTCAAAAAGGTGAAAAAACCCTGGGGAGCCTCAAAACGAGGGCTCCTGCCCCTCTCTCCGTGTCTGTGCCGGCCCCAGAGAGCATCCCCAGGGAAGAGCATCCTCAGGGAAGAGCGTCCCCAGGGAAAAGCGTCCCCAGGGGAGCGGGTGATGCTCAAACAAATCCAGGTCACCCGGAGTTCGGAGGAGACGAGCTCTGATGTCTCGGGAAAAAAAATCTTTCCACCCCTGGCAAAAAGCTGAGTGAAATGATGGAAAGGAAGGAAGGTGAGATCCCGATGAGCTCCTCCGGTTTTCCTAAAGGAACCGGCTCAGCACGGTCGGCTGGCGGCTCCCAGGAAGGCCCAAAAGGAAGGAAAAAGCTTTGCCACGACCGAGAGGAGAAATGGGAAACAAACCTTCCAGGGAAGAGATGGCAAGAGAAAGGAGGGTGTGAACACAGTCACCGCCCACAGAGGGAGGACAATTCCAAGGATAATTCCAAGTCAGTCACCAAACTCGGCAGCGGGATTGACTTCAGGTCACAGCAGCAAAGCAGGTGGGCGGAAAAAATCCCAGCCTGCCCCATCCCCAGGTCCAGCGTGTTTTCACACGGTATTCTCTTTAGGATACACTGAGGATGGTCCTTAAAATTCCGAATTTTCGGCTGTACTTGGGTTTGCACAACTCAAATACTGTAGTGTTTTCAACTGCACTAGAAATGGAGCAATAAACCAAATGCCTCTTGCCTTCGCTCATGCGTGGGGTTGCGCTCCCAATGCCTCCTGTGACTCCTGAATGGAATGGAAACGGCTGCTTGGAGAACTGGAAAAAGAGGAAGTTACTGGAAGCTGCCCCGTCAGTAATCACGGGAACAGGATAAAATAACAGGGACCGTAAAATGACAGGGATGGAGGAGAAGCTGCATGTGGGGCTTGGGAGCAGGGATGTGCCATCCTACACTGCCTCCAAGATGCTCCTCTAGGATGCTCACCTCCTCATGGAAGGGCTGGCTGCCTCTCCCACCCGGCATTCCCAGGGGAAAAAAACACCTCCAGCCCTACCAGTGACAGGAAGAAGAGGAGAGAAAAAGAGAGAGGTGAGAGGTGTGCAGGCATCCGTCGGTCCGGCGGAGAGAAAAACGCCAGGAATGAGTGTCCAACGAGCTTTCCCAAGGCTCCTGAGATCCTTGGAGGACAAAGATATCGCCCATTGGATACTATTATGTCAAAGGTAAGGAAATTCCTTATTTTCTCTACACAGCTACTAGAAGAGAACTGAGGAAATATACAGTGATACAAAACAGCTCACCACGTCCCCTCTTCCTTGAAAAAACGCACCCCCAATCCCGAAAAAAAAAATCAACTCTGTCCATGTGCCATGGCTCCTCATGCCTGCAGGAAGCTGCTCACCGTCCAAAAGAGTCAAGGAAAAGGAGAGAAAACCAGAAAGGAAAGGGCAAAACCCCAAAAGAAAATCGGCGTCCGAGCAAGAAAAGCGGGGAGGGAGGGAGGGAGGTTTAGATGCTATTGCCGCTCGGGAAGGAAACCTGCCAAGGAGGAGAGAAAGGTCGGAGTCACACAGACAAGGCTTCTGGAGGGGGGCAGGAAAGATCCATATAAAAATTAACAGCAAATTCATAGTCTTCGCTATAAAAAACTCTTTGTTTTTCTTGTCTTTGTTAGAAAAGGATCACAACTAAAAACCTTAAATTAAAATACAAATGTTTAGGGTAGTTGCCCAGTGGCTCAAGTGTTGGCTTTCTGAAAAACTTCCCAACCTGTCACTTGAAAGTCCTCATGTTTCAACCTGGATCCTTTTCCAAAAGCACCTTGGACGTTCCAATTCCCAAATCTCTCCCTAGGGAGCTTCCAATGGCTACTGTTAAGAGTATGTATTTATTACATACATTTCTTTTTTTTTTTTTCTTTGTTCCTAGAAATGCATCATAAATATTTTTCTCAATAATTCATAGGAATCCGGTTTCTAAGCTTGGAATACATTTGGACTATACATTATACACACATATATATTTATACCTAAGAATTTAAGCAATATCTCATGCTAGTTGCTTTTAATAAAAAGCATTCCAGTCTTAAAACCTGCCGTTGTGTCTAATACATGCTTTGACAACCAAATTGATAAGTTCGATTACCAGATAATGTAGAAGAGAGAGAAAACATTGGAAAATTTGTTGTTAAAAATGGTTGAATTTCAAAGACCCAACAGTATTTGCCACTTTTTTGGCAACTACCTTATTTTTTTTTCCTTTTTTTTTCTTTTTTTTTTTTTTCCTTGTGTTTTTTCTGAAATAGCAATGAAAGAAAACAAAACAAATCCAAACTTGTCAAGAGTTTTTGGAGACGCTCCGTTCAGCTGATGCCTGCTTCCCACCACCATGCCAGCACAAGCCAAAAAGTCTTCCTTCCTGATGGCAGTTCTTGGCTTTCCCAACCAGAGGAAAAGTATTCAGGAACTGCTGTGTTCTTTGTGGTTTATTATTAATTTTTTTGTTTCTTTTTTTTTTTTTTTTTTTTTTACTTAAGGCATTGTTCCTCAAACTTCAGAAAATCCAGCTGCACCAAATCCATCAATTAAAAAAAAAGGCACAAACTCATCTTCAGATGGCTTTGGAGACCATAAAGCCGACTCCATCTGGGCTCACGTTTTCCCCTTTCTCCTTTCCTTTCCTTTCGATGTCAGATGAGTCCCTCATTCCCTGTCCCTCCCCGGTAAAAATACACCATCTCCCAGAGTTCCCGTTCCGACAGGACCTGTCGCTGACTCCCAGGCAGGCAAGAGCCATTCCAAAATATATCCAAGAAATGAAACTACACGATGGGCCGAGTGGTTCAAGCGGAGATTGCTCAGTTGTGGGTCATCAGCTTGTAAGCACCAGTTTTACGTCAAGGTTTGTTTTATTTTTGTGTGTGTTTGTTGTTGAAGCTTTGATTCCTTTGTATTTTTTGTGTGGTTTTTTTGTTTTGTTTTGTTTTTTTTTTTGGCAACTCTGCCAAAGACTTCCTGGGCGTCGTTCCTCATTCCGCTCCCAGTGAGGACCAGAGGAAGAGCACCCAACGTTGTCGGTCCTTTGCTGCTCTTCACCAGCATTTTTTCAGCAAACAGAGACTCAAAGATAGGCAGAGATTCCGGTTTTGTTGTCGGTTGCTTTGCTTTACACCTGGCTGTCCTTCCCGTGTTCTGGAATTAACCGTGACAGGACGCAGGAGTAACAAGAGAAAGCTTCTTGGCAGAGCTTCAAGACGAAGACGAACAGACAGGAGAACTCCAGCTTGAAGGTCAATGCTACAGGGGAGGTTCCTCTTCCATGGGTTCGTCCTCAGGTCTGAGGGGTTTCACGGCCAGGCAGGATGGGGGAAGGGAGGGAAGAGAGAGAAGAGGGGTGAGCACGGCAGAGCTGCGCAAAGTGGTGCCAAGTTTCACACCTGACATTCCCATCACCTTCCTACCCACTGGGCTGGGATCAGCTGGCTCACCTGGAATCAGAACTCGCCACCAAGGAGGGTGTTTGGACAATCTGTTCTCACTCCTGGAGCTCTGGCAGCCTTGGTGCTGTGCCCACTGCCCTGGGGAGCCTGTTCAGTGCCAACCACCCTCTGGGAGGAACCTTTTCCTAAAGCTCCCCTCACACAACTCCAGGCCATTCCCTCGGGTCCTGTCCCCGGTCACCCCCTGTGCAACATTCCCATTTCCCTCACGCAGATCAATCCCCCCTCGAGGCCCAAACCCACGCTGGGCTCCAGGAGGTGTTTAGGAATGTATGGAGGACAGGGAATGCAGAAGGGGAGGACGAGCCCAGGAGGGATGGATGAGAGGTGGGAAGGGAAGCACTCACCTCTTCTCTGCCGGCTTCACACCCACCGACAGCGACGCCATGGCCGTCACCGTCTCTGCCTCCTCGTTCTCACACTTCTGCGCCTCTACCAGGGAATATCCCACCGTGGAGGCGAAGCGCTGCAGGGAGTGCCAGTACTTGCCTGGGGGACAGGGGAGAACAGGGACATCAGGGCTCCTGCCCCATCACAGCTCCTGCCTTCCCAGGCCCACCAGCCTGCTCAGATCCACCCCGGGAAGGCTCATCACACCTCTGTGACCTTGAGCCCTGCTTGCTCTCACTTCACAGTGCTCAAATAACAACCTTCCCTCTTCCCTCTCCCCTCTCCCCTCTCCCTCTCCTCTCCCCTCTCCCCCTCCTCTCCCCTCCCCTCCTCTCCCCTCCCCTCCTCTCCCTCTCCCCTTTCCTCCCCTCCCCTTCCCTTCCCTCTTTCCTCTTTCCTCTTTCCTCTTTCCTCTTTCCTCTTTCCTTTCTCACATCAAAACCCTCAGAAACTTCTAGACCTAAGAACAAACACTGGAAAGGGAAAGATTCAGTCCAGACCTGGACTGGACACCTGCATTCAGTTCCTAACTCCCACATGCTTTCTGTGGGCAAATCCCCTAAGACTAAAGAAGCCCAAGCTGGATTTAGAACCATGAAGGTTGGAAAAGACCTCCAAGATCATCAAGTGCAAGCTTCAACCTTCAATGGATTTTTTTATGCTGACAGTTTGCCACCCCTTCTCATTGGAAACACCAGAGGGAAGGGAATAAAGGACGTTCTCCAGGCCCCCAAGAATTTCCTGGTACCCAAAAAGCCACAGCAAAACCTGAAAGCAAGACCCCAGACAGTGAGGGTGGCACAAGGGGAGGAAGGGACTTGTTTTCAAGCATCTCCATGTCTCCTAGGCTGGGCAGCAGATCTGAGGCTCTTACTCCAAACCCCTTTTAATTTGCTGTGCTCATTTTAAAGAGAAAAATCTGGTTGGCTCAAGGTGCTTCTGAGGTGTCCCAGTGGTCCTGTGCAGCGTCTGGAAGTGGAATTCAAATTCTAAAGCCACCTGGCAGTTTTAGGGGTTTAAAAAAACCATAGTGCTGTGGTATCTTTAAAGCTACATTTTCACCCTATAAAAGAGAGACAACCCCCCTCCAGTTTTAAACCACAAATGTTTGATGTGGGAAGGTATCAGGACACAGCAGTGGGATTCCCATGTTACTCAGGCTCTTCCACTCCATCCCCCAAGAATTTCTCCAGGAAAGCTCCAATGCAGTGATTTTTACCTTCCTGGATGAATAAACCTGAAATATCAGCAAATCTCACTCACAGAATCACAGAATATCCTGAGCTGGAAGGGACCCATGAGGACCATCAAGTGGCCCTGCACAGGACACCCCAACAATCCCACCCTGTGCCTGAGAGCCTGTTTCTCTATCCTTAATTAGGATGCCACAACACCCAACGGGACTTGTGTTGTTCAGAGATACTCAATTGCTTCTGAAGGAATAAGAGTGAGCTCTGATTGCAGGGCAGTCTGTGCTTTACAGAGATTTTAGAGGATTTAATCCTATTTAGTGTTGGATTAAGGGTTGGACTTGATGATCCTAAAGATCTTTTCCAACCTAAACCATCCCCTGATTCCCTAATTCCCCCTCAAGGGTTAAAGCAGTGCCCCGAGTGAAGCGCTCGCTGTGCATCGCGCCAGCCCAGTCAGACCAGTCTGAGGCTGCACAAACCCAGTTCACAGTGCAGTGACCACCAGGAACCCAGGACACGAGAACAGTGGGCTGCCAGACATCAAAAGGTGTCCCCCCAGGGCAACCCAAAAGGGAACCAGCTGGGTCAGTGGGGCTACTCACTGTGGATCTCGATGACCTTCTCCATGGAATGCACAGCGTTAGCGTTTGCTCTCTGCTGGAAAACCTTCTCTGGAAGAGGGTCAAGCTGGAAGGAGAAACACCAAAGAAATGTTATCACTGAATCATGGAGTCACAGACTGGTTTGGCTTGGGAGAAACCTTACAGCCCACCCCATGCCATGGGCAGGGACACCTCCCACTAGCCCAGGTTGCTCCAACCTGGCCTTGGAAACTCCCAGGGATCCAGGGGCATCCACAGCTTCTCTGGACAACCTGTGCCAGGGACTCCCTACCCTCACAGGGAAGAATTCCTCCCCAGTATCCCATCTAACCCTGCCCTCTGGCAGTGGGAAGCCATTCCCTGTGTCCTGGCACTGCCATGTGACACGAAATGCCCTTTCCATGCTTGACAGCACTTCCTCCTCTTTTCCAGGAGATATTTTCCTCCTGCCTGATGGAGAGCTCTGCCCGTATCCATCCCAGCCCTGGCAGCTTTCACTCACCAGAGACAAAGGGAAATCAGATCCAAACTGAAAAGCACATCCTCCTCTGTGGTGTTTTCCAGGAGGTGAGTGTTGCAGAGCACCAAGTCAGGGCTCTGCTCATGCCAGAAAACATCAGCAAGGACAAGAAGCTTTGGACATCATCCTGGATCAAGACCACGAGGTCACAACCCTGACCAAGTCTGTTCTGCAGCAGGAACATCCCAGAGAAAGGCCCTGACAGCACTGCTGGAGGGATGTTTTGGGGTTTCTTTGATTTCCTGTAGGAAAACCGAAGAAGCGGGGAACACCTTCACCCTCCCCAGTTCTCCGCTCAGAGCATGAATTCCTAACAAACCTCCAGGGCTGAGTGTCCACAGCCAGAGATGCCCACTGCCTGAAAACAGCAGGCAGGGCCCAGCCACAAATATTCTGCAGCAAAGAACAGCCACCGTTTCAATAGTCAAAAACCCAGAAATCCGCAGCAAAGTTTAACTGCTCAAAGTCAAGGGAAGCTCCAGCCAAGACTGCTCTTACGAGCACATGGCAGCCATTCCATAGGTACTTCAGGGGTACCAGGAATTGCTGCATTCCAGATTTAGTCATTATGGATTGCGATTTTATTAATTCTCTGCTCTAAAAATAGTTCTGGTCCAAACTGGTTTCTGTTTGACATTAAGGGAAGGCAAAAGCAGTGTCTGGAGGAGTCTTTAAGAAGGAGCTTTCTGACACCGCTCCGAAGCACGTTCCTGCTTCCAGAGCACTCTCCTCCTCCTGAAATAACCCTTACACACAACAGCCTCAGCCACTGCTCTCCTGGGAAAGGGAGGAATACCTCTGGGCATCAGGCAGAGATTTTGAGTACCTTCTTGAGAGCCTGATCCTGGACAAACCTCAGCTACTTCTATGTGAAAAACAGAGACAAAGCATTTACAGCAGGGACAAGCAGCACTGTGGGAGCTGCTGGGCTGCAGGACCACGTCCCTCTGCATGTGCTTCTCATCTCACTGCCCACCAGCAGCAATTCCCACGGTGGCATCCCTGCTCCAGAAGATCTAATGTCACTCCCTGGGAGCAGGCAGAAGGCTGGTGATGCCCCTGATGGAGGGAGCAGTTCTTTGTGGTTGCCCTGCCCTCCAGCACTGCTTGCAGGGACTGCTTTGGGTAATGGAACAGTGGCTTAGTGGTCTGAACTGCCATCAGCAGAGCTCAGAATCATGGAATCTTGGAATGGTCTGGTTTGGAGGGGACATTAAAGAGCATCTTATTCCACCCCCTGCCATGGGCAGGGACATCTTCCACTAGCCCAGGTTGCTCCAAGCCCCATCCAACCTGGCCTTGGACACTCCCAGGGATCCAGGAGCAGTCACAGCTTCTCTGGGAATTCTATCCCAGTCCCTCACCACCTTCACACTCAGGAATTCCTTCCCAATAGCCCATCTAACCCTGTCCTCTGGCAGCGGGAAGCCATTCCCCCTTGTCCTGCCACTCCACCCCTTGTCCCGCCACTCCACCCCTTGTCCCAAGTCCCTCCCCAGCTCTCCTGGAGCTCCTTTAGGCCCTGGAAGAGGCTCTCAGGTCTCCCTGGGTCCTTCTCTTCTCCAGGTGAACCCCCGCAGCTCTCCCAGCCCGGATCAAAGTCTCTCCCTGCACCAACCCCACCTTTATTTTTCCAAGTCATGTCCCACCAGCATCTCACAAGTCCCCACAATGTACATCCATTCCCATTCCCATTCCCATTCCCATTCCCAAGCCACAGAACTGCCTCCCTGCACATCCAACCCTCAGCTGCACAGCCAAGGCCCTGCTTTCATTTCCTGACCAGTTGGAAAGGCGCCGGCTCCTGCTTTTCCATAGTGCCTGTTGCGAGGCGGGAGTTTTGATCTCCACAGACGCTTTGGGGACTGGCACCGTTCCCCTCATTTCCTACCCGTCCCCACACGGCTCTGGGATCGTTCCTGAGGCAGCAAAGCTCCCACAGCTGCCTGTCCATGTGTGTGCAGGCAGGAGCCTCTAACAGGCTGTACATCAAACTGCATCAAAGGGCCGCGGCACAAAGCGCCAGCCGCTCCCTCCGACTTCCCTGCATTAAAGAGATTTGAGGAAAGACCGTGATAAAACTCGTGTTTCCTGCTTTTTGATGTGTGGGTAAGTCAGGGGGATATTGGCCTGATATCTGCACAGCCTTACAGCCCACCTAGGACAAGTGAGAACAGGTCTAGCTTGAAGTATTTTCAAGTGTCTTAGAACTGTGATTAAAAAATTCAGGGTTTTTTACCTCTCCCTCGGCTCAATGAAACCACTCGGGCCACTGACAATAGCCAAGGTATGGGGAGTTCTGGGATCTCCCCACAGCCTCACACTTCCCGACATATCCACGGCTTGGATCAAGCACTTATTTGCTGCAGGCAGATCCTTACACCTTGTTGCAGTCACCCCCCTGCATCCCAGGAGGAATGACATCCTTCAGGTGTTATTCCCACTGTTTCCCTTCCAAAGTGCATCCTGCCACCAGAGCCAGCTGCTCCCAAAGGGGGATGGAGCCAGGGGAATTGTCTGTGGTGACAACTTGGCTTAAGAGAGGTGGGTGATGCAAAAAAATCTCATGGAATCGTGGAATAGTTTGGGTTGGAAGGGACCTTAAAGCCCATCTCATCCCACCCCCTGCAGGGACATCTTCCACTAACCCAGGCTGCTCCAAGCCCCGTCCAACCTGGCCTTGGACACTTCCAGGAATGGGAACAGGGCAGTGGCGGAGTCACCACCCCTGGAGAGGTTTAAAAGATTTGTAGGTGTAGCATTTCTTCCTTAATCCTACTGACACTGAATGTGCAGGAGGAAATAAGGCAGAAAAGCTGAAGTATCTAAAGTTTCCTCGGCCGGAAAATACCCCGAGCTTTCCAGAATCCAAACCCTGTAATTCCTTGGTGTATTTCTCTGTCTTGCCCTTATCTTGCAGCCACACTCCCTGACCTTTCCAGCCAATTTCTCTGACACAGCTGAGCCACACAGCAATGTGCAGAAAATACAAACTGCAAAACACAACTGCAAACAGTGCCAAGCAAGCAACAGGTCTGGAGAGGGGAGCAAAGGGAAGGAAAGGCTTGGAGGATGAATTCAGAAGTAAATGAAAATAGTTATTTTTCAAAGAGCATGAAGCAAGTTATTTCGATAAAGGATAAACCCCAAAAAATCAATTTTTAGCCACTTCACTCCTTTTAATTCAGATTGCCAAGCACAAGTAGCTTTTATATAAAAAAACCAAAAATGCCAAGAAGGCCACCAGGGCACATGTCCAGCTGTTGTCACCAGCACCCCCGGGTCCCTTTCTCTCCCCCCACTCTGTCCCAGCCTGGAGCTGCCGGGGCTTGTTGTGGCCAAAGCGCAGGACCCGGTACTTGGCCTGGTTGAACCTCATCCCCTTGGAATCAGCCCATGGATCCAGCCTGTCCAGGCCCCTCTGCAGAGCCCTCCAGCAGAGCCAGCTGCCCCCCAGGCTGGTGCCACATGTCCCAGTACCTCGTTTCCCAGCAGAGCAGCCACGCAGGCCTCAGAGGCGTCGCAAATTGCAGTCAGGTCGTGGCCACCCTCGAGGGCCAGGACGACCCTGCCCCCGGCCAGGCCCATCAGCTGCTTCGTCAGGTACCCAAAGCCTGCAGGAGGGAACAGAGCAAATGCAGGAGAAGGGCAAAGGTTATGCCTGGAATGGGGTTCCTGGCGGCAGATCAAAGAATTAGAGAGGGGAATTACATCATATTAAAAAACCACCGAGGATTTGAAAGGACTCGGCGCATAATGTGAGCCAGGTCGGATTTTAATTCCAGAGCTGGATGGATCTCCAGAGCACCACCATCCTCCTTCAGCACCCCAGCAGGGAATATTCCCTTGGGAAGGAGGGAAAGAGACAGACTGTGGCCCTGCTTTGGGAAACACCGAGTCAGAGCAGTGGTTTGGGAGACGCTGAGTGGGAGCAGTGGAAGGGGAGGGAGGAGGAGAAAAAATCAGGAATATTTCAGCTGGGATAGCAGCACTGCAGTGCCCCAGAGACATCTGACATCTCGTTCTCAGCAGACAGCTCTTCCCCTATAGAATATGCTATAAAAATTCCAGGGGCACCCGGCACTTTGATCAGATGACACACAATACATTTCTCTCCCCTTTAAACAAAACAGAGCCAAGCTGGGAGGATTTAAAAAACGTGTCCTCAAAGCAACCTTCCCCCTCGGAAAAAATCCCAGAAGTCAAACAAAAGCCAGGGAATTTCTCCGCTCTATCTTCCTGCTTTGTGTTCTGCAGAATTGGCAAATTAACAAATTAACAGGCTGATAAAATGATTCACTGCTTTGGGAGAGGAGCAAACCATGGGAAAATCAAGCAGCAGGTAAACAAGAGCTTCTCATTCCCAAGTGTTTCTGGAGATCTCAAATAACTTGTCTCTTGTAAATCTATTTCACTTTATTCTTATATAAAGTTTATAAGGTTCAGCTCCCTCATGAGGTTTTTGAAGTTCACTGGAGAGAACAACTTTCCTGGCTGACACAAACTCCTAAGAAATAAGAATAAAATCCTTTTTGCAAGAAAAAACTGTCTCCTGGATTCACTGGAATGAAAGAGTGCCAGGTCATCCTAACCAAGGAGGGGGGATTTCAGTGTATCTCCCAAAGACATCCCAGATCCAAAACGAAAAGGAGATTCTTGTGGGTCTCTGTAATTGCTTCAAAGGTGGAGAACAAAAATATTCAGCTCCAAATGTTAATATGGGGTCCTGGAGGAAGAAATGGCCTTGTGGTAGCATTGAAAGCGAGTGTTTCCAGTTGGTATTTCTGCAATTCTGCATCAAACCAAGCCTAACTCTGCAATTCAAAAGCTGTTTTCTGCAGAGTTTTATAATATTGATATCAGAAATATATAAAATTATATGAATATAATTAGCACTCAAAATTGCAATATGCAATGCTTAAAAAAAAAAAAAAAAAAAAGGGGGAAATATAAGTTGTAAAATAAAACCCCAGGAGAAGTCAAAGAAAAAGGCTGAAAGTTTTGCCGCTGCAATGAAAGGTCTGAGGTTAAATCCCAAAATGTAAAATTTGGGAATACTGTAGAGCACCAGTTGGGCCCCAGTTTTGGCTCCCTGCTCTTGCCAAGCCCCAACTTACATTTTGCTGACAGGTTATACCCTCCCAGGGGGGTGGGATGTCCTTCCACTGCGTCGAAACCGGACGACACCAGCACCACATCTGGGGCAAACTCGTTGGCAATGGGCATGACCACGGTCCTGTAGCACAAAGGAACCATGGAACATATCAGCTGGGCTCCTGAACAAAGGCAGGAATGGTTAAAGCCTCTTAATGCTCCAAGCTGGGACTGTTATTCCATGGCAGCAAAGCCCAGCTCCTGTTTTCCTCCCAGGCGAGAGCAGAACATGCTGCGCTCTCTGTGATTTGTTCCATCAACATCCTCGTGTTGTGAGCAGGGAAATGAGTTGTGATAACTTGTGCTTCCCATTTGGGATCACATCCTGCTTTACATACATGGGAATAAGGAGAAAATGAGAGGGCATCCGGCACAGGCTGCAAGTCCACCTGGAAAAGGTCAGTTCATGGCACTGTCTCTGTGTCCTCCTTCAAAATATCTCCTTCAGGTTTGGCAAAGTGCTTTTGGTTTCTCTTTTCCTTGCTGAACTTTCCATTTCCCATGAAATGAAAGGTTGGGGATGTCCCACGGAGCAAAAAAAGCTTTAAAATGCAAATATTCCACCCAAATACACCTTTCCCAATGCCAGTTCCCCATCCTCTCACATTTTATCCACTAGAAAATAGATGGAATTGCTCAGCATCCATAAACCCGGCTGTTCAAGCTGGTATTGAAATGAAACAAGGGGTCTGTGCCTGCGAGTTATCAACAAAAGACCTTTGCCTCTGGTTTCTCTCACTTCAAACACCACAATTTCTCTTCCAAACCCACAGGAGAGGCTGCAAACACCTCGTTCCCCATCTCAAGATGCATTTTCCAAATGATGTTCTTTTTCCATTGTAACTTTCTCCAGCATGACCTGAAGTGGTTTTATTCATATCCCAAAGCAGGAACCCGTAAATATCTTTGCACGTACGAGAAAGTCACTTTGCTGAGTCAAGTTGTTAAATGATGCTCTGAAACAGAGCCCCGAGAGGTCTGTTCTGTGCTGGGATGGCCCAAGTGCTACCAGGACACTCCTAAAATCCACCATAAATCCATAGAATCCACCTCCCTCACCAAGGGCTGGAGCAGCACTTCTAAACCCAACGCACACGGCTGAGGGTTTTATTCTCCCTGAACTTCGTAGTCCTGCTGAGCCCTTTAATTCCCAACCAAAGGAAAACTCCTAAAATCATCCCATTTATTTTTCACGCCCCGAGTTCTGATGCCATGGGAGCTGCCAGGACCTCTCTGGAAGTGTGGGATCACCCAGGTGTAGAGATGGAACAATCCACAGGACCATGGATCCTTAAGGATTCTTGGCCATGGGATAGCTCACAGAATCATGGAATGCTTTGGATTAGGAGGGACTTCAAGGATCATCTCATTCCAAACCCCCTGCCATGGGCATCACTGCTGGCCCAGGACAAAGGCCCCAGAGGAACAGGGACAGCTGGTGACCCTCGGTTGGAGGTCCCCAGGGGGTGACAGTATTTTGGAGGTGCCTCCTCCAGCACAGCCCCACCCTGAGGGTTAACCCTGAGCCCTGGGGGGTGAATTTTAGGAGAGGACAAGCAGCAGTTGTTGGTTCAAAGGAAATCAGGGCTCAGAAGAAGCTGCTTTGGGGATGCCCAGTTTTCTCCGGCACAGGATGGAGTGACCTCCCGCCACAAGTGGCTACTCCAGCACGTACCTCCACTAGGAGCAATTCCAGGAGGTGCTGTGTGCTGTTGGCAGGTCCCTCAGAGTTTTAAGGAACATGTCCCAGGTCCCCTGGCTCCCTCTCCAAGAGCTCCAGATGGACAGTCCATGCCCACTGACTGTGTGAACACATCCCAAGCCAAGAGCGCTTCCAAATCCAGAGCCAAAGCCTCCTCTTCCCCCGTGACTCCCACCCAAACTCTCGAGGGCTGCTCTTGCTTCTGATTTTCTCCAAATTCCAGAATCAGAGAATCACAGAGTCTCCTGATCCCACCAGGATCATCCAGTCCCACTCCTGGCCCTGCACAGCCACCCAACAATCCCACCCTGTCCCTGAGGGCGTTGTCCAAACACTCCTTGAGCTCTGGATACTTCCCTGAGGTGCCTGTTCAGTGCCCAACTACCCTCTAAGGAAGAACCTTTTTCTGAGATCCATCCTAAACCTGCCCCAGCACAGCTCCAGTCATTCCCTCAGGTCCTGTCCCTGGAATATGAGAGTAAAGAGATCAGTATTCCAAAGCCACACTCCATGCTGATGCCCCATATCCATAAAAGCAGCTGTATCTTTGGACATAAAACTTGATCCAGGAGGGTAGAGTCAGCATTCCCTCATTTTGCCTTTTTCACTGGAAAAAAGGCAAAGAAATCCCACGTTGTTTCCAGGATTCCATCTGTGGAAAACATTTCAGGCCCATCTCACCCAGCCTTTGCCTTTCTAATCCTCCCTGTACACAGGGAAAACCAGCCCCTTCGCTCAGATCTATCCCAGTAAAGCCCAGTCCTTGAGAGAAAACCAGGATTCAACTGCAAACAATCCCAGGGCTTTGCCCTAAGGACGAGACCATAACAAAGCCAGAAAGTCACATTATCATGCAGGAGATGAGCAGTTTTGTCTGGAATTGGGGCCTTTAAGGAATGGCTGTAAAGTTCTTCAGTGAGGAATGAACAGCCCTAACACCGAATATTCCTTCAATCCACGTGGAATCTTTCAAAACACAAGGAAATTGAAATTTCCTGAATTTTAAAGGCTTGTTTTGCTTGCCTAAACTAAATTAAATCCCTCTTTTCGGAGAAGCTGAACAGGGACAACTGGTGGCTGCAAACAGCAAAACCTCTCCAGCGTGTCCTGCCATTGCTTGGGAGCCAGGAAAACAAAATAAATGCAATTTTAGCTCTATTTTCCAGAGGCCTGATGGAATTATTTTTAGCCTGGGATCAGCCAATCTGCCAATTAAATGCCAAATAAATGATATGCAGGCGAAACAATTCGACAGAGGATTAATTTGGGGTTTCAATGCTTGATTGCAGCGAGGAAATCAGGGAAATTTAGAAGGCTGAGCATTTTAGGGGAGCTTTTTTCCCCACTGTTG
The DNA here is from genome assembly GCA_035583135.1 of Lophotriccus pileatus. Classification (NCBI taxonomy): domain Eukaryota; kingdom Metazoa; phylum Chordata; class Aves; order Passeriformes; family Tyrannidae; genus Lophotriccus; species Lophotriccus pileatus. The sequence continues at coordinate 5,538,390 of JAWWES010000002.1, forward strand.
GCCATATATATATATGTTTTATCTGTATTTCTATATATGTTCTGTGGCTATTTATATGTGCTAAGGATATATTTTTATATATGATGGGTCTATTTGTATAAATACATATTTTGTGTTATATGTGTACTTATAGGTGCAAAGTATATATTTTAAAAAATTATAATATATAAATAATACATATTCTATATATTATACACATTAATACATATTATATATAATATATTTATAAAAATACTTTTTTATATATTATGCATATATTTATATAAATTAAGTACATATGATACATATATTTACATAAATTCTCTATATTTAATACATGTTATGTGTATGCATATGTTAAACACATATTTTGATATATTATGCATCTATTTACATAAATATATTTTATAAATGAGTATATATCTCTATGTTAAGTATATATTTTATACAGTATGCATATAAGTATGCAAATGCATATTTTTACCTTTGTTATGTGTATATTTATGTGCTAAGAATATATTTTGATATAGTATGCATCTATTTTTATAAATATATTTTCTACATGTTAAGTGTACGTTATACATATATTTATATAAATTATTTATATGTTTATGTTATGGTATATGTCTATAAGTATATATTATGCACCTATTTATACACATTCGATATTATATATGTGATGTATATAGTTTTATATATAATGCATATATTTAGATATAGATCATGTATATATTTCTATATATGTTAACTATACATTTTAATATATTCTGCATCTATTTATATATTATATATTAATACATCATGTGCATATTTCTATATTATGTTCATTTTATATATGCTGTGCATATGTATTATACATGTTACATAATTGTATACATAGATATATATTCATATGCTATGTATATATATTTTATGTCTTTAATTCTCTGTTATATATGATTATATATTTAATATATTTATAGATAATATATTTGTAATTTTGTATGTTATAAATAAATGTATATAAATATAAATATATATATAGGGTTATCACTTTTTTTATACATATTTAAAAAAAGTGTGTATAACCCAAAATGTCATCCGCTGCTCCTAAGGCTAATCAGCCTCCTGAAAATTCCAGTCTTTCTTTCTCTAGGCATCCATCTCCATGCTCATTTTCCATGTCCAAAGGGATTAGGAATTTTGGGATAAAATCAGTGTCAGGAGAGCATGAAATTGAAAACACAGAAACAACCGAGCCAGGCACACCCGTCATCGTCCCCCCCCCCGCTCCTGCTCCTTATTCCCGCTTTATGGATCACAGGGAAAACCCAAATCCTCCCCAAAATGGGTCCCTGCACTCATTTAATGCTTTTTGAGGGATCTTCCCAACAGTCCTGGCTTTTCCTTCCACTTTACATGTTTGAAATAACAATTGAGCTGCATATGGAATTCCAACTGTGGAGGAGACCTCGGGACAGGGGCAAAAATCCTGCTCCAATCACCAGGAAAACCTTCCTGCAGCAAATTCCCAGGGGAACTCCTGCAGATAATACAATTTAATTCCACTAATTGCTGTTCCCATGGAACAAGGAACCAGCCTGAGTTTTCCCGTTTCCCTGCAGGTCTCTCAGCTGGGTTTGCATGTTCCCTAGGAGGATCTGGGGAAGGAAACACCATTCCTGCTTGTGTAAAACATCAGGGATTGACATATCCTGGTCAGAAAAGCCTCCAAGTCTTTTAGAACTGCTTGCTTCTATAGCGGTGGAATAACAGACACCAGGGAGGTCTGGATGAGTTGAGGACTTTGGGAATGACATGTCCTGCATTTTTCCCTTTAAGGTTGAAGACATTTCTCCCTAATCTCTGCAATTTGGGTTGCCCGAAATTGGGATGGAGTGGAGTTGCTCCAAGCTCCCAAAAAACTCCACGAATCCCTTCTGGAATCTCCACTCTGTGTCCCCCCCTAAAAAATGCCACCAGCCCAACTCCGAGCCGGTGATTTCAGCCCTGCGTTACAGAGGTAACGAGGATAAAGTGCAAGGAAAGGCACATTTTTAACACTTGTTCTCACTTTTGGAACATCCTGGTGGGATTAAGGAGCATCCAGAGGTCAGGAGAGCCCACGCACCTTGTGAGTCCCTTCCAAGTCAGAATATTCTGTGACCCCACTGCAAGAGGGGGGAGCCAATATTTGGAGAAGAAATCCCAATAGGAAAATCACTGATGCAAACCCCCCTCTATTTTTTGGGATTGAATAAACCTGCACTGAAACAGCTTTTCAGCATGGAGATGAGTGACTTCATTAGGAATTACTTATTCCCTCATTTCCACGGACAATTAGCTCTGTTGTTTTCATTTCTCAAACCCACACACTGGCTCACCCTGAAATGAAACCATTGCGTGTGGTGCTTGCTTTAATTACGCTCCTTTTACGCAGAAAAAGGACTTTTTCTTTCCCCTCCCCCCTCTAAAATAGACAGGAATGTGAAGAGTTAAGGCTTAAAAAAACAAAAAAAAAAAAAGGAAAAAAGTCTATCAGTATCTTTGCCTGGCTCAAAGGATTTCCACTGATTCCTCTCCAGACTTCAAAGCCTTCCCAGTTTGGTACCGTGACTGGTTTGAATTAAAGCTCAGCTCTCCACTGCAGAGTTTCCAAGTTCATGGTGAAAATGCCTCCTGCTTCTGGAGTTCATTATGGCCAATTTTCTTATCTTTCCTTCATCTCCTGGTTTGATCCCCGGCAAATGCAACGTGGCATTCGATGGGGTGGAATAACAAGGTGCTGCCTTGAAGGCATGAATTGTCTCCGGGGGCCAAAGCAAGAAAAGAAGGGGAGAAAAAAAGTAGGATATATGACCCATTCCCTTCACTTTCTGACTCTCAGGGGACTATAAATTGCAAACTTCAAAGAGCTATTTTACATTCAAATCAATAGAAAGATTCAGGGTGGGGAGGGGGGGGAATGTTTTTCAAAGGAGCTGGTTGAGATTTCAAAAGGTCACTTGATAATGGATTATTGCGGCCGACGTTGGAGCGAGATGAGAAAAAAGCTTCCCGTTACAGTTACGGACTGAAGGTGTGCACATGGAGTCCCATGAGCTTCCCAAAACTCCTAAAATAAAGGTCTGTGAGCAGCCCCAAAGTGTGTTCCCCAAAGAGCTGCTCTCTCTCCGGGCAAAGACACCAGGAATGGCTTTGGAAAAGGCACTTTTCCAGGAGCCTGGGAAGTTAATTAATATTTAATGTCACTCCGTCCCCAGCTCCAGGTTCTCTGCCTAACGAAGAGACCAGGCTTGGAAATGTTGGGGTAACCAGACTTCCAGCTTGGAGCAAAGTGCTGCCTTCCAGGAAGAAAACAGGGATTTGACAAGATGTTATTTTAAATTGGGAATATCCTTGGAAGGCTTTGTAAATGCAGGATGAGGAGAGGGGAAAAAGCTCTTTTTGCTCAGTGTAACAGAAGATACATGTTCTTTAGGACAGGGAAGAGTGCTCCTGGATTTAATGCCATCCCAGCAAGGTGATATTCCAGAAATTCACATCCCATGTCTTGGCAAGGACGCGTCTCCCTGGATTCAGGTGGGGTGGTCGCCAAACCTGGTGTGAGGACAGAAAACCACTTCAAAGTGTTAAAAAAATTCCAGTTGGAGAGGCTGGAGCCACAGGTGGGAGGCAGGTGTGGGACAGGACTGTCTAAAAAAAATCATGGAATGGTTTGGGTTGGAAGGGATCTGAAAGCTAATCTGGTTCTACCCCCTACCATGGGCAGGGACACCTTCCACTAGCCTAGGATGCTCCAACCCGACCTTGGACACTTCCAGGGATGTGGCAGCCACAGTTTCTCAGGGAATTCCATCCCAGCCCCTCCC
>JAWWES010000002.1:5550633-5609042 GCA_035583135.1 Lophotriccus pileatus
CTAAAGGGGCTCCAGGAGAGCTGGAGAGGGACTGGGAACAAGGAATGGAGGGACAGGACACAGGGAATGGCTTCCCACTGCCAGAGGGTTAGACGCGATATCGGGACGGAATTCCTCCCTGTGAGGGCAGAGAGGCTCTGGCCCAGGTTTTTCTGTTAGAACTGCTACAATACTATAAATATCAGGAAATATTTAATATTGAAGGGGCTGTGGGGACAAGCAAGTGAACTGCAAGCACTCTCTGCAGCGGGAGCACATCAACAAGCCCAGCTCTGGGGTGTTTCCTGCCCTGCTTTAGGATTTAATGCCAGACTTGTGGGCCTGTGCTAGGTCCAGGCCCTGCCTCCCCTCGTTACCATTCAGCCTTCATTTGCAAATGATAATTTTTTTTTTGCTTTTTGCTTTGAACGGCACGCCTGACTGCAGGGCAGAGTAAATCCAAGCCTTTAAAGCTCCAGCCAAAAATTTGCCATGAATTAGGAGGCTGCAGCATATTTACAATACAAAATAAAATCTCTCCTCGAGTGGCAGGATAAAGGAACAACGATTATTCTCCTCTTTTTTTCTTTTTTTTTTTTTTTGACGGGATAATTTTCAAAGCAACGATTTTGCAAAGGCTCAGGAAGAAAACAATTTTGTTTCATTTCCATAACAGAATCCAGACCTTGAAAACTCAACCTCATGAGCTACAATTACGCAGCAAAACTACCACTGTGAATTTTCAAACACAATGCCTTTTGTTGTCTCCTCTCATTCTTTTCCCTTCCTGTTCTCCACTATTTTCTGTCCTGTCACCCTGCACAGAAACTCTGGAGCAGAAAGTCTGACTTGAAAGGGAAACTTTTAAGTTTTCAGGCTTCAAAGGAAAACAAGAAAAACTTCAAAAAAAGGTATTTAGGGTTTGGGGGTGTTTTTCGCTTTATGGGAACAAACAACAACAAAAAGTCGTCTTATATGGAAATCTGACAGCTGAAAAGTATGTTCAGCTTTTCCAGGAGGGATGGAGGGGTGTTTTAGTCACTTCCTTCAGAATCCACGTGGATTTTTCTGGAGCTGGGGGATAAAAGATGCCCAATACTGAAGACTAAACCCTTGTGCTGCACAACCTGTGGGACATTTCAATTCAAGGACAAACTTGCTTTTTACAGGAACTTCCCAAATACTGTCCTTGGATAATCACTATTTTATTACCCCCGCTTTCCACCTGCTGTGGAGGCAGCTCTGAAGTCCAAGGACTGAAGATGAAACACCTACCCAGCACAAACACGATTTGCTTTCCATGGAAAAGGCATTTTGGGATGCAAGGGGAGCAACCCCAAAGCCATTTAAACATCCCTGCCTGGGAAATGAGGTTTTTCCTCCTAAAAACCAGAGCCCAAACAAGCCTCTGAACGTCCCACACACTTGGACTCTCCAAAATAGCTGAAAAATCTTCCTGCTGCTTTTGAAGAAAGGCACGTGAGGCTGAGCAGCCCCACAGCCCCTGTTTATGGGCAGCATCTGGTTGCAATTACCCACTTGCTGGAATGCAAAGCAACAATTTTTTTGGTGCTGAGGGCCCTGGGAGAACAAACAGGACATTATTTACACATGGAAAAGAGTCACTCACCCCGACACCACCGCAAGGCAGCCTGACAAACATCGACGTTAGAGAACCTGCGGGGACACAAGGAAAGGGACCCTGTGAGGCAAAGAGGCAAAGTTCACCAGATTTGGGGCCCATCTGATGGCAAACACAGCAACATAGACTGGGGGGGAGGGGTTTCTTTAATTTCACAGCTCATACACACACAATGTACTTGGGCTCATTCAAAAGCCTCCCCAGAAGAAAAGGCTTCTATAAATCACTCATTTTTATGCAAGGTTTGGGTGCTGTCTGATGTTTCCAGCAATGCCACCGACTGTAAATGATTGAGATGCCACCAACAATCCGCTGGGATGAACACTTTGACTGGTGTTTCAACTGGTGGAGGACAGGAAATCATAAAGACACCCCAATTATCACCCATCTGCAGTTACTACATGGCTTTGGAGAGCAGGGGCTTCATAAAAGAGGAAGACAAAAAACAAACCAGTGGCAAGCAAAGAAAAAACATGTGTTTTGTCTGGAAGAGAAAAAGCAACAGGAAGAACTGGAGAAAAATGGAGAAAGCCTCTGCAGGGCTAATTTTGGATCTGTAAGCAAGGTAACATCACTTTCTGGGCTTGCGTGTGAGCAAATTATCCCCCTGACATGGCTTGGAGCAACCTGGGCTGGTGGAACGTGTCCCTGCCCATGGCAGGGGGTGGGATGGGACGAGCTTTAAGGCCCCTTCCAAGCCAAACCAGTTTGGGATGCTATGGCTGAAAGACGAGTTAATGCATCTGCATTAGCTGAGCTCAAAGGGAAAGGCACTCTGATTAGATCCACATGGAAGTTCTTAGATCATCCTGCCTCGGACCTCCTGTCACATCTTTCACTGCTAATCCACCCATTATTTTGATATTTATCTTCTGGACAACAATTTCTGATTGCTCCCCAGGAATTAAAACTGGCTTTATTTGCCTAAGTTTCAACTTATCCAAGAGTTCCAAGTCCTTCCACTGTCAAAGGAGAGATGGGTTTGTATTTTGTATCCTTCTCTGTGAGGGGAAAATGGTTTTAAACTGGAAGGGAGTAGGTTAGGTGGGATATTAGGATTAAATCCTCCCCTGGGAGGGTGGTGAGGGCCTGGCACAGGTTGCCCGGAGAAGCTGGGAGTGTCCAAGGCCAGGTTGGACCGGGCTTGGAGAAGCCTGGTCTAGTGGGAAGGTGTCCCTTCCCATGGCAGGGACATACCCACAGCAGGAATGAGATGCTCTTTAAGGTCCCTCCAACCCAGACCATCCTGGGACTCTGATTCCACGAAGGCACTTCCCCCTTATCATCTGTAGAAGCTTAACAAGAACCATCCCGTGTTTCCATCCCCCACCTTCCCAAGCTCCTCCCTTCCTTCCAGGCTGAGGTTTCTCCTGCTTTTTTCTTCCTCCCAGATATATCAAAGGCACAGAGTTTACAGTCATCCCACACGTGCCAAGATACTGAGCTCTAACACACTCCATTTGCACACTTAAGCCTCACACAGAGCTCTGCTCTCAGCCTTCAAGCCTGCCCTAATCTACCCTCCAGTGGATATAAGAGAACACCACAGGGCTGCTTTGGACATTTCAAAGCCTTTTAAGCTCTCAGCAGGACAGGATGGCTGAGGGAGGGGCTGTTACTGAGTCCTCACCTCCACACTCTCAGGTTTTCCCTGTTATCCCTGCTCAGGTCCATCCCCGTGGAATCCAACAAGGACAGAAAGAAGATGGTCATGCAAGCTGGCAGCCAGTCCCACTGCACATCCAGCAGCTCAAGGCTAAAAGGGTGCAAGTGGGTTTAGGAGACCAGGTTTAAGCTCAGCTAAGAGCTACTGGACAGCCCTTCCTACTGGAGATCCTTGGGGATCTTCCTCAGTTCTTTGACAACTCGGTCTCCTTTGCACCCAAAGAGACAACATTTTGTTCTGGAATCCCCTCAGGTGTGAATGATTTCCTTTCACTACAGGAATACATTTGATCTCTACAGACATTTTAAAATGAGTTAAAGCCACGGGGGACACAGAGCAGAACTGCAGGAGGACTCCAAGGCACAGCAAGAGTTGCTCCTCTCTTGGGTTCTCTAAGGAATGATTCAGCAATTGGGAGTGTCCTCAAATCCAGAACTATCCAAATAAACCACTGATACAGACTGTGCAAAAAGTCGCAGAGTGGAAAAGTATCTCAAGAGGTTCTTCCTGGACCTACCAAGGAAGACACATTCCTTTGGACTGATGGTTTGCCACTCCCAAGGATATGACACCAGAAATTCTTCCAAGGTACACACTGACTGAGCCTTCATTCAGCTGGAGGGGTCTACTTTTGGGTTCTCTGGGTTTAAAGAGGTGGGAAGTGAGCTATAAAGACAGTGCTAATTGCCTGTTTAATCAACTGCTTAATGGTTTCCCTCTTTGGGGATCTCATGGACACACTGAGCACACTAAGCAAAAATCTTTCCAGCTCCTTTGCTGTGACATCATGCAGGTCATGGAGTTAATCCTCTTTTTATATCATCCAAAGCCAGGCTAATCCCAAAATAAACTTTCTCAACGTCAAGGTCCCAGAAATGTCTTTTTTTTTGTTTTGCTGGTCCCCACATGAGAAGTTTCCAAATTGCCCCTCCAGCCTCTCACCTGCAAACAGGCCCCAGGTAAAGGGAGGTGACGGTGTCTACAGGGAGCTGAGGTGCTAAAATCCACATGGTTTGGTGCCTGGGGGGCTTGGTTATCTCAACATCAATCCCTTAGGATTTTTGCTAGGGAAAAAAATCACTATTTTCCAACAGCTGAGGCTCTGTTTCAGGAAGATCCAGACTCCAGAGAAAGGGATAAACCATCTTAGTCCAAATTAAACAAATCTAAGACTAAGAGGACCCTGCATGTCTCTTGCAGATTATCCACACAAACCTCACAGCTATTTGTTGATGCCTGTGCAGCTGTTTGGGGCTGTGGATCCACATCTTTAGAAAGGTATTCCAGTTCCTCCCAAGCCATGGATAACCTCCTAACACACAGGGGATAAAATAAACTGAATTATTGAAACCTCCTTTCAAGTTCTGAAGACATCAAAGAAAGGAAGTTTTAGCTATGTAGGGATCTACCTGAAAAGGGGGAGGTGTATCCTGTACATTGAGGTGGGAACAATCCTCTTGGGAACTGCACAGGGCTAAGGACGGAGGGAGCCCCAACATCCCACCCTTCCTGCTGCTAAGTCAGGGATGAGGATTGCAGTGTGAGTGCCAGGGGTCAGGAAGGAGAATTTCCCCGAAGGGAATGATACCTAGGAGCTTCTTGCTGTCCAGTTTCTGCCTGTTCAGAGGGTTTGTGCCGTAGAGCAGCGTGTGGGCTTCTGAGTGAACTGTCTGCAGCTCTTCCAGCGTCGCTTTCCTTCCACGGATGCACTGCAAGAGCAAAGAAAAGGGTGAGGAAGTCACTGAGGAGCTGCTTAACTCTCACTAAAGTGCTTTTCTTTTTCCTTAGCAAATCGTAAAGACAGAGAGCCAAGCACTAAAATGGGTTCTTACCCAGAAAAATTCGGATTTTGGTTTAATCTCTTACTCAAAACACCAGCTGGGCATACAAAGTCATTTCTGTTTTTAAAAGAGCATTTGCTAAACAAAAAGGTACTGCTTGACTAATGAATATTCAGGATTTATAAGCCAATAGAAAATGATTCTCTGGTGAAAATGTCCCTCCAAACCACTCTCCGACATCTCCACCACGATTATTAACCCAAAAATTTCTCCCAAACACGATTTCCAAAGTGAACCTTTGAGCAATTAAGGGTCACTTCTCTTGACTCTGAGAGAGATCACAGAATACCCTGAGTTGGAAGGGACCCACGAGGGTCCCTGCACTTGGCAGGGGTGTTTGGGAGCCTCTCAACTGCCTGCTGGAAACAGGTTTTCCCTCAGTCTGTGTATCTGGAATTTCAAAGCCAATGTTTGTTTGCATGACTGCCATAAATATTTATCTGTGAGACCTTCAGCTTGGGGCAGGTGTAGGACAGAAACACCCACGGGGACATTCCAGGGGACAATCCCAGAATTGCTGGATGAGAGAGAGCCGAGTGGGGGTTTAGCCGTGCGGGGTATGAGCTGTAAAACTCCTTCTGGAAGAGGACAGGAATCCAGTGGAGTCTTGTTTGATCCTCCACAGTGTGTAAATCATTAGTTACTATGCAGGCTCCTATGGTTTTCAGCTGTGCTGAGCAACTCCTTGCAACCAACAGCATCAAACCACCCCCCTGACCACAGCAAAGGGCTGTTCAGGAAGGAAAAGGAAATGTCAGGATAAGGAAACATCAAAGTTCCAACTGTCCTTTTACAAACAGGAGTCATAAGGAATGGACTAAACTACAAAATCATGGAATCCCAGAATGGCTGGCATTGGAAGGGACCTTAAAACTCGTCTTGTTCCACCAACCAGGCAGGGACATCTTCCACTAGACCAGGCTGCTCCAAGCCCTGTCCAACCTGGCCTGGTTTTTTATCTGAGGGAATCGTGGAGGTAGGAAGGAGCTGGAGAAACAGGGAAAGGTTGTGCCCATCAAGCTCAAGAGAAAAGATAAAGTAGGAAACTTTCAGACAGGTGTGGGCGGGAGATGGTGGGGATAAAGCAAAGGTAACCAGAGAGACAAGGAAATGCAACCTGAAATGTCAGGGCAGACCCTGGAGAAAACCAGAAGGGAATTAAGGCAGGTACCTCATTATCAAGGATTTCTCATTTTTGGGAAAAGGAAGAGTCTGAACTGTCAGAACCGTCTGAAAGGGTGAGGCTGAACATCAGCAATGGTCAGAAGGGAAACCCAGCTGGAAAGCAGGGGAACATCAACAGCCAGAAGTACCAAATTATGCAGGAAAATCAAGGGAAAAAAATCTTACTAAAGGAAATTTACAGGAAATCAAGGCCAATAACAAATTTCCTGTAAAAACACCCATTTCAGTGACCAGCACTGCACGAGGAGCTCCTGGAGCAGGACAGCAGGGGGCACTTGGCTTTGTGGCTTTTTTGTTCCCAAATAATCCCAAAATTCAGTTAAATGGGCATCCACTGACAGAAACAGGTTGGAAAGGGCTGAATGAGGTCAGGCCAGGGAAATGCAGGCAGTGGCAATGCTGCCACCACGTGGAAGCCGGAACCGATGGCTTGGGAATGTTCCTATGCAGGTGCTGCCACAACAGTCCATCCTGCGGGCTCCGGGGCCCTCAGGGGTTTAGGAACTGATGGACACACAGGAACAGCTTGAGTTATCACCACTGCTATTCCTAACAACTACTACAAATTGATCTTAATAGGAATACTAAAAATAATATATAATATAATCCAACAATAGTAACACTCATGTGTTTATATAAAATGTTATATTTCATATAAAATATATATTATATATTATATATTATATTTATAACATACACTATACATAATATATTTAATATATAATATATAATACAGTAATCTAATTAATAATAATTAAGAATATTAATATATTTATATAATACATTGTATGATGTATTATACAACATATATGTTAATATATCTTAAGAATAATAAAACGAATAGATTTATATATTATATTTAATATATATTCTATATGTTATATTCAATATTATATATACTGTACATAATATATTTAAATATCACATATAGTAATATAATTAATATTAATGGGTATAAATTAATAATACCAATAATATAAATATAATTAATTTGATATACGTTACATAGCATGTAATACATTAATATAATTTCATAAGGTTAATAACAATAATAACATATAATGTATTTTAATAATAAAAGCATATAACAATATAATAATAACGTTGATATATACTCAATTCTTCCGTGTGAAAGTGGTGAGGCATTGGAGTGGATTTTTCATCTACAACACCTATACAACATCTACAACACCTATATGTTCTATATATTATATATTTATATCATACACTACACATCATATATTTTATATATCATATATAAGAGTTATTTAATAATAATAATTAATTATAATTAGAATAGCAACATATATAATATATATTATATAATACACTCTCCAATGTATTATATATCATGTAATATGGTAATAAAATTTAATTATGAACATAATATTTTTATATATCATACATAATATATATTCTATACCTTACATATTATAATATATACTGAACATATTTTAAATATCATGTATAATACAGTAAAATAGTAAAATAATTAACATTAATGAATAGTAATTAATATAATATATATTATATGGCCTATAATACATTAATGAATAGTAAATAACACTATTGATAACATCAATATAATTAATATGCCACATATTCTATAGCAAATATTAACACAATTACATAATGCTAATACAGTAATAGTTATAAGAACCACAACAGCCACCCCCACCCTTTGTTGTGTTTCTCCATGGTTTTCCTACCTCACACTTGCCCCGCAGCCCTGTCTCCTGCAGCCTGGACCAGATGCTCTGGATCCTGCCCGCGTGCTCCGGGTGGCTGTTGGTGTTTCCACAGGTACACTGGTGCTTCAGCATCAAGGTGTCATACACAAGGCCTGGGACAGAGGGTCCAAAATTGCTCTCAGTTAGAAAAAAACAACCCGAATTTGCCAGATTTCTGGGGGGAAAGAAGCACGTTTTGTACTTTATATTCCACACAAGCTCTAGAGCAAAACTGGGTGTTGGGCTCCGAGCCACGGAGCTCCAAAGAGTGAAAATCCAAGGTGCTGCTTCAAGACGGCACTAAACCTGCAACCGTGCCTAGCTCTGGAAATCCTCAATGGACGTGGCAAAGGAATCAGCACCAACACCTGGAGGCGTGGGAATGACAGGAGGTGGCAACCCAAAGCATCGCTTCGGCGCCAGCCAAGGAATCATTTTAGGAGAGGACGGACTTTCCTACTTGCTGCTAAAATGACTCCAGGGCTTGGGACTGAAAAGCAGAAGGAGTGAGTGAGTCGTTGGCAGGCCCATGTTTCATAGAACAGTTCGTGCTGAAGTCTCTGCATCCCCGTTATTTGACAACAGGCTAATTAGAGCCATTAGCACCCACTTGGGCATCCTTATTCAGCACAGTATGAGGGACATAGCAGTGTTGTTTCATCTCAGTGAGGGAGTCAGGCAGCTAAATCCCCTTGCATTCCCAAGGATTTATGGCATGACAACTTTGATTCACGCTCCACAGTTGACTGGGTCTGGCTTTGGAAGGAGAGCTGAAATTCCAAAGCCAATGTTCTGCTGGAGGAAAACAGCAGGTCCTCCCCAGCCACCTCCCAGGGACAAATGACCTGTAATTTGTTCTCCCAAGCAAGAGACACGCAGTCAAATGTTTAAATTTACCCTTCCCTTCAGCCAAAAGGCCCAGAAAACAGAATAAAAGGCTTTGGTTTGGTTTTTTTTCCCCCAAAGAATAAGGTTCCTTGCAAGAAATATCTGTCTGAAAGTGCAGGATAAAGTTGATCCGAGGGCTGGGGTCCCTCTGCCCTGCAGCCAGGTTGAGAGTGCTGGGAGACCCTCCAGGGAGACCTGAGAGCCCCTTGCAGGGCCTAAAGGGGCTCCAGGAGAGCTGGAGAGGGACTGGGGACAAGGGATGGAGGGACAGGACAACGGGGAATGGCTTGCCACTGCCAGAAGTTTAGATGGATATTGGGAAGGAACCTTTCCTGTGAGGATGGTGAGGCACTGGAATGGATTTTTCCAGAGAAGCTGTTGCTGCTCCATCCCTGGAAGTGTCCAAGGCCAGGTTGGAGCAACCTGGGCTAGTGGAAAGTGTCCGGGCCCATGGCAGGGAGTAAAAACCAGATGGGCTTTCAGGTACCTTCCCACCCAAGGTTTTCTATGATTTCTGTGAAATCAAGTCTTGAGAACCCAAAGCCTCTGAAGGCAGCAAAGGCAGGAGCTGCTCCCAGATCCAGGTGTTCCAGGATGCGCTTTGGCTGGTATCCCTCCTGGGAAATCCCAGTAGAGCACACCTACACTAGCTTCCCCATTCCTAGTTTGAGGCTGGAGAAACAGCACGATTGGCAAGTGCAGGGAGTTCAAAGGTGCTTGTGAGGAACCCGACCCTGAGAACAGCCCCAGACATGCAGCCTGGAGCTGAGGGCCCTGCTCCTGCACATTCCCAAGCTTGGCTCCAGCTGCAATTCCACCTTCTGACCGAGTGTGGGCATGTTCTGCCACTGAAGAATTTGGCTTCTCCCCCTGAGTAAACCCTGACAATTTCTGGTATCCAGCCTCAGGGCAGGGGCCTGGCAGCTCCTTCTTTGCTGGAGGTGAGGGAGAGCAAAAGGAAAAACCGGCCCACAAAACCCAACCCACGTTCAGTTCCAGGGAGAGAACAGACCCCTGTGGAATTGGCTGGCTCTGGGTCAGCCAAAGGTCACTGAAGAAAGAAGGTCTTGCTGCAAAGCTCTGTTGAGGTCTCCCACGTTTGATCCACAGCATCAAACATCACAACCAGTTGCTGTGCCAAGGCAGGTCCTGAATTCACCTGAGGAGAAGCTTTCACCCCAGTCTGAGTTTATTTAAACCAGTGCAAGGTTTTAAACTAAGAGATTTTTAGATGGGATATTGGGAAGGAATTCTTGGCTGTGAGGGTGGGGAGGCCCCGGCACAGGTTTCACAGAGCATCTGTGGCTGCCCCATCCTTGGAAGTGTCCAAGGCCAAGCTGGACGGGGCTTGGAGCAACCTGGGCTAGTGGAAGGTGTCCCTGCCCATGGCAGGGGGTGGGGAACAAGATGAGCTTTAAGGTCCCTCCCAGCCCAAACCATTCTGGGATTCTATCCCACCACAAACCTGGCCTTTACAGAATTTGGTTGATCAACAGTTTCTCCTTTCCCAAGGGTTCCATGACAACAGCAGTGACTCCGTGAAGCTTTTCCACGCTCTAACCACACACCACTCAGCATTCTTCTTTCCTAGAAATCAACCCACTGGAAAGACAGGAGCTGTTCCCAGTTCCTTCCTGTGGCTGGGGACGCTCAGCTGAACAACACACACACATCTTGGGAATATTGGCAATTTAAGCTTAAAATACAAAACTCCATCAGCCATTACAAGTTAAATTAAGTGGTGCTGGAAGCAAGACTCTGTTCAGACACAAGAACAATCATTTTTAAAGGTCAGCACTAAAGCAAAACCAACTGGCTTTTCTTGGCAGAACAAACATATGATTTGAGGTTCAGATAATTATATTGCTCTGCACAGGAGAGAATAAATGCCTCCAATAGAAAGGAAAAACCCTTTAATGCAGAACATCAGGATAATTTGTGGACCCATTTTTACAGGAGATCAGAGACTGGATAATTGGAGCTATGCAAATTAACAGCCCAACCTGAGGATCCTTATTCAAGTGTGTAGAACAGGGCAGACACAAGGATTCATTAAAGTCACGGGCCTGCTTGATCTGGAGAGGGCTTTCTGGGAGGAAGGAAAATTAAATGTCATGCTCTGGGACATCAAACTGATTGCTCAGAGGAGTCAGGAAGGGCAGAGCCTTCACTTTGATATGGAGTAATGGACTTCATGTTTGAGAACTGTATTATGGGTTCTTTCCCCTGTACCTTTGAAGTCTCAGGTGTTGTCACTGAGAGAGACAGGAAAATAAAATATCCCAACCCCCCGAATTTCCAGCTGTCTGGAGTGACTCTGTTCAGAGAAAACTTTGGATTACTGTATTATTTCTATATAATATCCCAAACATGAAAGGGGTGAACAATTCCTTTGCCTGTTGGACAGTAACTGATCTCTTAAGAGCCACAGTGGTGTGCAGAGTGATGCTGGTTGGCTTAATTAGGGCCATTAATGAGGTTTGGTTCTTCCAGGCCTCTCCCCATGTGATCACACCAATTCCAGCCCTCATTCCTCTGTGATCCAAAGCACATAATCCCGTAAGGATCAGTCTCCAAAGCAGGCACTTATCAACCAGATGGATTTTCCTAGGGAAAAAGCAGCCTGATGCACTTGAGCACTTTGAAAAATACCCAAGACTTTAATTTCCTGCCTTTCAAAGAGTGGCTCAATCCCAGTGATTAAGCTTCAGCATCCACCTCCAAGCCCACGCTCTCTGACACACTGTGGACAGCTCCAGGAAAACAAGAGGCAATTTCACTCACACATGTGCTCAAGCAGCTGAAATTCCTCTCCTTTCCTTTTCCCTCCTTCTGCGCCCACAGAATTGGGCTCTTTCTTCCTGCCTCTGTTACAGAATCCCAGAATCAATGAGGCTGGAAAAGCCCTCACGGAGTCCCACCTTAAGCACTAATGGGTAATTAAACCAGTCCTTCACCTCTCAGGAGGGACCACAGTTACATGGCTGGTACAGAGGCCTCACCTTTATGCTTCTCACCTTTATTAGTGTCAGGGAATGCCCAACACTTGCCCCCTGGACACTGTTTTATTGTCTTTTCCCTCCTCCATAAATGCAGAGATGGAAAGCATTGAAAAAATTAAGCCCTTGGAGTTTTAACCTGGATAAATGCCATGAAAAGGGCATTTTACAGGTGAACCACACTAAGCATCCTTCGTATCATCCCACTGTGCACTGCTACATAAAAGCAAGGTCATATTCCAGTTTTTTTTTTTTATTGTTTTAAACCCTGCCTCCAAGGAAAAGAAATCCTAACACTGGAGCAGCACTTTATCCAAGCAGCCCAGACCTCACATCTGCATTCTTCCTGTTACCTGTGCTTTGAAATGAAGTTTAGAGGCAGTGAATAACCTCTTCAAGCAGGGCCAGGCTTCCTCGGTTCTAAAGCTCCAAGGTTTGGGGTTAAGTGGGTTAGAAGTTCAAGTTTCATGTGCTCTGACCCTGAGCCAGGGGACTACTTGTTGCATCCCTGGCAAAAGCCAAGGTCTCTTCATCTGGGCAGAACTGGGAATGCAGTTTTGCTGCAATTCAAAGGTTCAGTATTAACAACAAATAGAGATTAAAAGGCTGATTCGCCAAAATGAGCCATTCCTTGGGTTTTTCCAGGGCTGACAGCACACACCTCCCACCCTGCAGCTGAGGACTATCTATTACTACACCACCAAGGCCTGAAAATAAACCCGATTCACAGCACCAAGTGATGTAAGAAGTGTGGGTTAAAAATGGAATAAAGGCATGAGGGAAAGGCAAACAAAATCACGAGTTGCTCCCATTTGGATGTTCTGGGATTTATTCCCCTCCTTCCCTTTTCCCAAGGCACTCAGCACGTTGCACATGGTTCATTCACAAAATAGAGCCTGACATTTGGAGAAGAAGGCGGACTCCAAAATATCCCTCATCACCCAACACAGGGCACAGAAAATTCCCTTTCAGCTGTTGCCAATGGCACTGATGAGACAGGAAGGATTTGGGGGGCAAAAAGTTGGTTGTCAGGATTCAGGGAGAATTATTCTCTGTTTTTAATCTTGGATCATAAAATTCCAGAGTGGTTTGGATTGGAAGGGACCTTTCAGATCATCCAGTTCCACCCCCGCCAGCAATGGGCAGGGACACCTTCCATCAGCCCAGATTGCTCCAACCTGGCCTTGGACACTTCCAGGGATAGGGATCAAAGTCTTTATTGCACTTCTGGTTTCCACCAGACAAATGCAGGATTCAAGTCACCATTCTCCTTCGAGATGAAGGTAAGAAAACACTCTTGGGTTGGTTTGTCTCTTCAAGACAACTTGAAACTATCAACACACCTTATTTTTCCCACCCTATGGGCACAGACTCCTGTGTTACAGGAGGAGGGGTAAGCTGGCACAGAGCCTGGAGTGGATAATTTATGGCATGGATTGTGCAGGAAGGTACAGAAAACAGACCCAAGAAGTGCCTTTGGCACTTCTGTCCTTCAGTAACACTGACTCTCCCTGCCTTGCATCCTGTATCAGCTTTGTCACAGTGTAGGACTCCTCTGTTTTCCTGGAGACACAGAACTCCAGTGCTGTGCTGCTGTTGATTCATTTTCTGTGGGCACTGTAGGGACAAACAGGACAACAGGATGTAAAGAGCCCCCACAACAGGGCTGAGAAGCAGAGCCCACACATGGCTTTGCCTGGACAGGGCAGGAAACCATAGAATCCCAGGATAGTTTGGCTTGGAAGGGACCTAAAGCTCCCCCCAGTTCCACCCCCTGCCATGGGCAGGGACACCTTCCACTAGCCCAGGTTGCTCCAACCTGGCCTTGGACACTTCCAGGCATGGGGCATCAGCAGCTTCTCTGAGCAACCTGTGCCAAGGGCCTCACAGGGAACAACTCCTTCCTGACATCCCATTTAACCCTCCTCTCAGTGTAAAGGCATTCCCTCTCGTCCTTGCCCTTGTAAATAAAGCCCAGCCTAAGGCAAACCAGACCCACAGCCCAAGCAGCCCCCCAGAGCCTCACCTGTTGTGAACCTTGGCTTAGTGGGGGGCTCCTGCACAGACATGGGGAAGGTGGCTGAGGCTGGAGAGGACTGTGCCCGGGACAGGGGCCGGTGTCCCCCGAAGGACACGGGCATTCCAGCTGCCTCCAGCGATGCCTGGTAGTTCCTCAGCTGGTGGATCCGCTGCTGCTCCAGGAGAAGGGCTTGCTGTGGGGAAGAGAAGCAGGGAGCTGCAGAAAGTACCTTCCCTAAAAGGGTCTTTTCGGATTTTTAAGGTTTGGAGGCTTGGACTCCTTTCCCTTGCATGCAGCAAATGAAGATGTGAACATTTCTAGAGCCAAGCCAGGCAAGAACAGTACGTGGAACCCCAGCCCTGGGCCTGGGGCACCTGAGAGGGTCACAGCACAGGCAGCTCCATCCTCCCCCAGAACTGGCCTCATCTTCCCCCCCATGCTCCCACCCCACTGCACTGGGCTGTTTAACAGTGCAACGCTCCACACCATGGACTGAATCCAGCTCAACCAGATCCCAGGCTGGAGTGGGAACTTCCAACCGAGCTGGCTCTCTGCACAGTCACACCATCAGCCGGACAGGCTCCTGGGCAGGAGGGAGCTGTTCAGCCTGCCACACTCCAACCCATTTCTTCTGTTTATTCCCTCTCTCTTTGAGGAAAGACTATTTTAAAGACTCCTCAGGTGCACCCGTGGATTCAGGATTAAGGCTGCACTTTCAGAGGAATGGGATAGTCCATCGTTAGCAACACAGAATTACAGAATCCCAGAATGGTTTGGGTTGGGAGGGACCTTAAAAAGCCCATCCAGTCCCACCCCCTGCCATGGGCAGGGACACCATCCACTAGCCCAGGTTGCT
The DNA here is from genome assembly GCA_035583135.1 of Lophotriccus pileatus. Taxonomy (NCBI): domain Eukaryota; kingdom Metazoa; phylum Chordata; class Aves; order Passeriformes; family Tyrannidae; genus Lophotriccus; species Lophotriccus pileatus. The sequence continues at coordinate 5,565,440 of JAWWES010000002.1, forward strand.
TCAAGCCCCGTCCAGCCTGGCCTTGGACACTTCCAGGGATGGGGCAGCCACAGCTGCTCTGGGCAAATGCAGTCTCTGAGCAACATCCCAGTGACATTCTTGGGGGCCATGGATCAGCTCTGGTACCTTGTGATCAGATTTATCACCTGCAATCCGCAGGCCTCCAGTGCTTGCCCTCAAAGGCGAGCCTGGCTGGAGGCTCCAGGATCTCTAATTCTGCAGAAGGAACAGCCTCCATTGCACCTCATCCTCTGCTCTTTTACCCAGGCCTTCTCTAATTTGCTTTAAAACATAAAACTAAAATAAAATCCTCTACTAGTAGGATTCCATTTCTACTGAAAGCAGTTCAGAAATGTTAAGATACAGTTTGTCTTCCCAAAGAAACAACCCTAGAAGTGACTCAGCAGCTGTAAACACGCTGTGTGTTCCCGATGATCCAGATTCTCCTCCCTGGGACTTGTGAGCTGATTCCAGGGAAGGAACCACCTGATTTTACCTCAGAATTCTATACACAGCCACGAGCTGGTTGCCCTTAGATTCTCCCCCTTTGAGCAGCACAGGGTGACAGCCAAGACCCAAGCAGTGTCCGACACAGACCCCAAGTGCCAATGTGGCGTTTGGGGCACTCACCTGACGGAAGAGCAGCTCCTGCTCAGCCTGTCTCTGCCCAGGCTCCAGCTCCTGCTGAGGCTCTGCCTCCTCCTCATCGCTCTCAATGGGTTCCTGCTTCACTTGCACCACGTTGGCCAATCCTGGGGCCTCCTTCTGGCCCGTGGCCCGGTCTCCATAGGGCTCCTCCAGGAGGGCCTGGTGTTCCCGCAGCTCTTCCTCCGTCTCCTCGGGGTGGCTCTCGTGCTGCCGAGCTGGCTCGTTGGGTTTGGATATAATCTGAAAACACACAGACCGATAAATAAACCCTTAAACTCGTCCCAGGTAAAGTTCACTCTGTTCTCCAGCCTCCTGAAAAGAGCAATCGTGAATTATGGCCTTTGTCTTACGAAACAAGCACTCCAGGGAAAGGTCAGGGCAACCTTGGCATTAAGAGCTCTGAAATCCCGAGTCCCAGGTAATGACACCCCCTTATTTTCCACTTAGTTTTCCCTCCGAAGAAATAAGAGCCTCTTGTGCCCACTCCATTCACATCCACTCATAACAACCATCAAGATGTTTGGCAATTAAATTCTGAAAGAACACAAGAGACACAAATCCCTCTAAGAGGGTTTTTGCTGCTTGTTTGCTCAACATCACCTTGAATCACTCCCTGAGTTTTATCTGCAAGGCTGGAATAAAGATTCCTGGAGAACTTGCACTGTCATGGAGCTGGTTACGAGGAAGCTCAGGACTCTCAGAGCAAATCCCTGGTTCTAACCAGACCTTCCTAACTAGACACAGCAAACTTCTCCAAAAGCAGCTCCTAAACCAAAAGGAACAATTTAATTTTCACTATAATTCACTCAGACTCTTTGTAATTTCATTGGCAAGATAAAATACACAGTTCTCCACCTCAGACTGCTTATGATTTTTATTCAGAACGAAAAAAAAAAACAAAACCCCAGAACGTGACCCATTTTTAACTCTGGCATAGGAAAACCAATCCATTTCCTCTCTCTCAGGCTGCTCCCGTTTCACAGGCTTATAAAGAAAGTGCTGCACTTTGCAAGCTGTCAGGGCAAGGTTTAATGAGGATTAGGTCATTGGGATGGAGGGCAATATTGATTTTAAATCTAATAAAGCTAAATCAAAACCTGGTTATTGAACACATGCAGGAGGAGTCACTTGCTCTTTGAAGGGCAGTGGCTCAAACCTGAAATTAAGCCATTTTCCCCCCCCAGATTTAAGAAGAAAGGCTTTCCCATATAAGTCAAGCAAGGAAGAGGGACTGCATGGAGCTGTGTGTCTTGGTGTGGATCTGGAGTTAGTCAAATGCCAAATGAATGGACAGACCAAGGTGAGTCCTCACAGCTCAGACAGGAGGGTGGAGCCAGATGGGGATTGGGCTCTTCTCCCACCTAACACAAGACAGCACAAGAAGAAACGGCCTCAAGCTGTGCCAGGGTACGTTTAGATTGGATATGGGGAACATTTCTCCCATGGAAAGGTTGCTCAGGCACTGGAACAGGCTGCCCAGGGCAGGGGAGGAGTGGTTTTGAAAAGGTAAGTGGATGGAGCATGTGGACAGTGGAGCTGAAGATATGGAGAGGAAGAAACAGAGCAAAAGGCAGGATTTCAGGAGAGCAGACTTGGCCCTCTTCAGGGATCTGCCTGGAAGCAGGTGCAGCCCCAGGGATCAGAGGGGTCCAGGAGAGCTGGAAGATACTCAAGGATTCTACAAGACCAAGAAAGATCCTTCCCAAGCAGTGAGAACTGCAGCCCTTGGGGTTAAGAAAGCCAAAGCCAACCTGGAACTGCATCTGGCAAAGGACATGAAGGGCACCAGAAAGAAGAGAGGAAGACCAGGGAAATCCACATCACATGGAAAAGGGCCATGGCACTTAACACCTTTCTTACCAGTAAGATCATCCTTCAGGAATCCTGGGATCCTGAGACCAGAGGGAAAGTCTGGAGCAAGGAAGACTTACCCTTGGTGGAGGAACCACCAGGTTTAGGCAACACTTCAAAAAGCCTAGATATACTTCAGTCCATGGGACCCTGATGGGTTGTGCTCCCAGGTAATGGGACAAGAGGCCATGGGCACAAACCCAATCCTATGGAATTCTTTCTGAACATAAGGAAACGTATTTTTTCCCGTGAGGATGGTCAAACCCTTGAACTGGTTGTTCATAGAGGTTCTGGAGGCTCCATCCTTGGAGATACTCTTTGGAGTTAGAGGTGTTCTTGGGAACTGCTGGAACAGGGACACTGCACTCAGTGATGGATTCAGTGATCCAGACCTCTCAAGGACTTTTTGGGAGGTTCCCCCCCTGCCCTCTCAGTTTCATTCCTTATAATACACATTGAATAAACCACGTTAAGCTAAAGATTCTTCCATCCATTTTCTTTAAGCACTCTCAGGCTTGATGAAAATAATCCCTTTTAAAGTTAATTAAATCACCATAAACCATCTGCTGCCTGTTGTGGTTTTTTTTTTTTTCGGCTTGGATTGAAGGTCTCAAGCTTTGAACTTAATACCTTCTGAACTTCTGAACTGCAGGAGGTAATTCCTGGGAGAAGAACTTACAATGTCACTGTCACAGCTAACGGGAACAAGGGGCAGTGTCATTCCAGAGAAGTTTTAAATTATTCCTACTCCTTGAAAATGGAAGAATTAAATGAAAACAACAATGAAGGTTGAAAGATCAAGTGGTCCATGCCAAGGACACTTCAAACATTCCCTTTGCTCTCCAAAGGCAAAGGGAATCTCTTGGTCTGTCACCAGTTTGAGCTGCTGCAACCCTGTTTCGAAGGGCAATTTTGCAGAGAAAACATTTACAAAACATGAGTATCTGCACCCCAGGCCTGTTAAAACTCTCTAAAAATCTTCCATTTGTGCAATTTTATGCAATTTAAAATTTAAGGTAACAAAAGGGAAAGGGGCTGAATATATGGGGGGCTTTGAGAATGCTCCTAAATGTATCTGAACTAGTGAACACAATGCACCATAAGTAACTCCTCCATCCCTTAATTAGCTCTCTGCCTTCCCCTGCAATGAGGTTATTCCTCTCTGTTCATACCCAGTGGCCTCTGGCTGTCACCTACTGCCACCACAAACCCTGTTAAAGACAGTGCCCCTCCAGTCTTGGGCAGGCCACATGTTCATTACGGCAGAAATGAAATATCTCTGCCCACAAGCATTTCTGAAGGGCTCCATGCAGCTGCTGAGAGTTCTTCTCTACATCTTTGAAATACAAAAAACCCCAGGAATGTTTAGAAAAGCACAGCAATGTCAGGTCACAAATACAAGGAAAAGCAAAGAATTCCTCCTTTTTCTGTGGACTTCTTCGTGAGAGGTAAAGAAAAAAAAAAAAAAAAAGCTGCATTTCTTGGCTGGTAAAATCTCAGCTGGCATTAGCTTTGTCTGCTAGATATGTGAAATAGAACGACAGACCAACCTTCCAGGGAAGAAATTTTCCCCAATATGCAACTTAAAACCTCCCCTGGTTTAGGCTCCTCTGGGTTTGAACATTTAACTTGGAAAAAGGCGGGAATTATTAAGTCAATTAGAATCATGGGATGCCAGAATGGTTTGGGGGGGGGAAGGACCTTAAAGCATACGCAGTTCCACCCCCTGCCATGAGCACGGACACCTCCCACTGTCCCAGGCTGCCCTGCCCAACCTGGTCGTGGACACTTTCAGGGATGAGGCAGCCACAGCTTCTCTGGGACAAACACTTGAGCAAGAATCGATTCAGTATCTTATCCAGAATCTCATTTAACGTCCCAAACATCAACTGGCAACTTCAATAATGCTCTTCTCGTTCACTCATGTATCTCCTGTCCCCATTTTTGGGGTGTTCCACGGGGGTTTGGTGTGTGTGAGTTTATCCTCTGCTTAAAGCAAATGTCTCTCCTGGGGTGACAACAAGATGAGCAGGGCTGGGACCCTCATTTTCCAGACAGGTCCTTGCTCTGAGCAGAGCAGTCACTCTCAGCAGGTCAGCTCTAAGGGGGATGAACCACATTTGCTACACTCAAGTGATCCCCAACCTGCTCCTGACAGGGGCAGAGCAAGGACTTTGGACCCCACATGGGAAGGGCCTCCTCCAGTCACCTCATGGAGTCTTGTGCCTCCTTCTGTCCCATCCCTCTGCCCCCTCCTTCCCTGTCCTCCTTTGTCCAATTCCAAGTCACTGCTCCAAAGCCTCAGATGCCAAGGCTTCACAGCCAGATCCCCACGTTGATTATTCTTATTAATTTTAAGTAAATCAACATATTTTTCCTTAGTTGCCTTCTGGGAAATAGCAAGACTTGTTTTGGCTGCAAATCTCCTCAAAAACTTCATCTGCTGTAGACAGCTAAGGCCAAAATCTCAAAGTTTGGGAAAAATCACATGGAACTGAGAAGAGTCTTGTATTATTTATAGGAAATCAGGAGAGAAATAAATTAATGCTATCGGTTCTGTTAAGAATTAAATAACCTATTATTATATTTTTAGTCATGCCCTTAACTCTCCTACACACGAGGGTCCTAAAATATCCCTGCATCTGGGAAAAGTCTTTTTCCATGTCAGCACTTGGATATTATCCCACAGGATAAATTTGCCACACGCACACAGTGTTAGTACGGAAGTGATTTTAACTCATTCCTTCTATAAATCAAACCCAGGGAAACAGCCCCTCTGCCATCAGTTTAATTAAACCCCACCTCTGCCTGCTTTTGCTATGGATGCCATAGATCCCAGCTCCAACAAAGCTGGAATTCAGAGCTCCTGGGAGGTCCAACAGAAAGCCTGGGCGAGCTCAGAGGTTACGTCACAGCCAAGGCTTGGGAAGAGCCTTGAAAACCCTCAAACCGTGGAGCTGACACTTATTCCTGGACAAAGAATCCCAAGCCAGCGCCCCACATCCGATGACCCTGGGCTGGAGAAGTGTCAGGAGGGGGGTGAGGGGGTTTCTAGGGCAGCAGCAGCAGCTGCCCGTGTGAGGGGCTGAGCCAGGGCCAGGCCTGGCACCCCCAGCATGTGGCGGCAGAGCTCCAGAAGTACAGCACTGACGTCAGAGCCTTGCGTAATTGTCCTGCCCCGGCTCCAGCCCATAAACAATGGGCTGGGGGGCGGGCTGGGGTGGATCTGGGGGCTTCCTTCATGTTGGAATCCAGCTCTTGGTAGTTGTGTTTTCTCACAGGGCTGGAACAGCGAAAACATTTGGAGAAAGCCGCTCCATAAATGAAAGTGCAGCAATCCCATGGGCTTGTCCTGCCCAGCCTCAAACCTGCTACTGGAATTGCTGGTTTCCTAAGGAAAGCCACCACTGGGGCTCCTTGAGAGGAGTGTTTAGAAAGCCTCAAAACAGAACAAATCACAGAATGGTTTGGGTTGGGAAGGACCTCAAAGTTCCAACCCCCTGCAATGGGCATGGGCACCTTCCACAAGACCACATTGCTTCAACATGGCCTTGGACACTTCCAGGGATGGGAGTCAGAACGAAATATCCCACTGATGATGATCCATTTCTCAAGTCCCTAATAGCCCTTTTACATTGGAAGGAACACCCTGTGCCTCTAAAATGCTGGGAGAGCCCCTCTGCTGGGTAAAACAGCTCCATCCTCAACGCTTGGGATCAGACCCCTCACGGGTAACAGGTGAGTTTTACCTTCCAACAGTCTAAAACTGTCTTTTCTAACATTTACTCAATGCAATCATCTTTCAAAGCAGCTTTTCTTCTGTTTCCTTGTAATACTGGCATAGCTACCAAGCCAAAACTCTGTGCAGGGATGAAGGAGCTCTGCAATGCTCACCTGAGGGTCTCCAGGCGATTTACAGAAAGCCAGGTAATAAACAAAGGGTTTGCTTTCCTCAAAGGAACTGCTGAATCACATCTAATTCATCTTCCAAACAGCCTCTGCAGCAGGCACAGCCATGCTGTCCTCACGTCCAGGAGAACAAATGGATGGGACACTGTAATGCTTTACCCAGGGCTGGAGTTAAGGAGAATCTGCACTGGAGATGGGAACAGCTCTGCTCTTCCCCAAGGTAATTCCAGTGAAAAATCATGGAATGCTGTGGGTTGGAAGGGACCTTAAAGAGCATCTCATCTCACCCCCTGCCATGGGCAGGGACACCTTCCACCAGCCCAGGTTGCTCCAAACCCCGTCTGACCTGGCCCTGGACACTGCCAGGGATCCAGGGGCAGCCACAGCTTCTCTGGGCAACCTGTGCCAGGGCCTCCCCACCCTCACAGCCAACAATTCCTTCCCATTATCCCATGTCACCCTGCCCTCTGGCAGTGGGAAGCCATTCCCTGTGTCCTGTCCCTCCATCCCTTCTCCCCAGTCCTTCTCCAGCTCTCCTGGAGCCCCTTTAGGCACTGGAAGGGTCTCCACGTTCTCCCTGGAGCCTTCTCTTCTCCAAGTGAACAACTCTAAGTCTCCTAGCCTTTCAGTAAATCTGAATAACTTCACTCACAAGTCTTTCCTGGTGTTGTGATGCCTCCAAGAGCTCCCTAGCTGAAAGCAGGAGGTCGAACCGCACCAGACCCCCAAACAGCACAGCCATGCCTGGCACCGTGCGAGGGGGGAAAAAGGCCACAGAAAACATATGTCCTTACCTTGTTGATGTGCAGCTGCTGCTGCTGGAATTGCTGTTTGTGTTTCTCCAAGAACTGCTGGTGCTGCTGCTGGATCACCAACTGCTGCAGGGCCTGGGCGTTCTGGGGCAGGGGCGCGGACTGGGTGCGCCCCAGCGGGCGGTGCTGCCGCAGCTTGTGGATGGAAGGGGAGACCCGCTCGCCTCCAACCAGGGGCTGTGCGTGGAGGGGCAGTCCTGAAAGATACCAGTCTGAAGATAATATGGAAGAAAAAACAGCAGAGGAGAAACAAAAGGAAGAAGGAAAGGAAGGGAGAAAATGGCTGTTGAGTAACGACGTATAACATTAAACCTCTGCCACCACTTAGAGCTGGAGCGGCCTCGAAAGGGAGCAGGTAATTATTTCATTGATTAACACTGCAGGGAGAAAGGCTTTGCTTGACTGGGGTTCTTTGCTTGGTTACTCAGAGACCCCATGGAAACATCTCATTTCCTAAAATCAGCAATATCTCACAGAACCTTCCATAGTTTGAAGTTTAAATCTCACAGCTTGGTTTAGGCAGTAATCCCAGGTCCAAGCCAGGCTGGCACCCCACAGCATCCAGCAGTTATCCCTGGATATGCTGAAGGGTGATGGATGATGATCAAGGAAGGCATGGCTGCCCTTGGCTGTGCTCTAGTCCATGCCATGGAAGTGAGCAGGGATAACCCCCGACCAGGCCTGTGCTGGGAAAATGAGCATTTTGGGAATACAGGAGCTGTCATGCCTCCTTATTTCCACAGGAAGAAAGGTCAAGATGACAAATAGCTGGAATTGCTTCCACCACTGTCCTGTGCATACATGCCAGTAACTCCAGGAAAACCAAAGGTTTTCAGATAACTGGAATTGCTCATCCATCCTTGGCAATCTGGGTATCATTGATGACCCCCCTGTGAAACGTCCATCCGAGCTCTGGGAAGGACACATCTTTAGGAACTGTCTTGTCTTCTTAGCTGTGCTTGGGCTGAGCTCTCTGAAAACACACCTTCCTGTTCTTCTTAAGAAGAGCTGAGGATACACCTTCACTCCTGCTCGTTACACCTTGGGATAGAAGGGCATCACCGGGAACTTGGGAACTGCTGCCTCCCCCACAGGGGTAAGGCTGCTCCCAGTTTTGGGAAAGAATCCCTCAGCTTCCTTCAGGCTTAGAAGAGAAGCTGTCCAGGAGTCTGCAGCCAGCTCAGTGCCATGGCTTGGAAACACCTTGGCATTCCTGCCCCGGGATGTGACCTTTTCCCACTGATTCACAGAACTGCTCTACGTGCAAGGATCTGACTCAGGTAAAAGCCTCTTTTCCTGGGGGAAGGTTTAAGGAATTTCTCCCACTCTTTACTCTTCTGAAAAGATTCCTGTGTATTTGACTTTATAAATGCATGTCTCTACAAATGTCAGTGTGTACACACAAAAATCTGGGTATGGATACATGAGTCACTGGGAAAGGTGTGCTCCTTTTCCCTCACAGCACAGCTCTTCCTTCCAAAAGTTCCAATTAGACAGCAGAGATTGCACGGGATATTCTGGAATGCCACCTTCCTCCAAGGGAATGACCAAGGTCCCCCGGGAAAGCTTTCCAAGGAGACACCTTGTTCACAGACTCCTGGAGTGGTTTGGGATGGGAGGGATGTTAAACCCATCTTGTTCCACCATGAGCAGGGACATCTTCCACTAGACCAGGTTTCTCCAAGCCCTGGCCAACCTGGCCTTGAATTTTGCAGCCGACAGGAGTTTTCCTCCAGAGCTGAAGGCCACCAGCAGAATCCCAATAACCCCCCTTTGCTGCCAAGGAATCTGCCAGTCCCAACTGCAGCTTGGCAGCCTCGGGGCTTTGGGGAACACATGTAAGCTCTCTGTCTTGCAGCTGCTGCCTCTGGACCGTGTGTTTCTTCGGGATGCTCTGCTGTGCGGTGACTCTTTCTCCCCAGTGTGGGTTTGGAACACGCTGTGCTCACTCGGAAAACACCGCAGGCTAGAAGAAATACGCTTGGAAGCAAGCACTGCAAACGGAGGGAAGCAAACACCACAGCTTCCCAAATGTACATGATCCCAAGCTTATCATAACCCCACTTTTAGTCCCGGGATTTGGGTGTAAAACGAGGTCCCATGATCCACGCTTCCCAACAACTTCCATTGGAAAGGAAGGGAAGAAATCCAAATTAACGCATCAGTAATGTTGGCAGGATATCCACTGTCCCACTGTCACACACTGTAAACCAGGAGCACATCCCACTGCGAATTACTGCTTGGAATCGAGCCTATTTATAGGAGCACGCCTTCCCACGGGTACCTCATCCTGAAAATCCGATCCTGGGAGTGACTCACAGCAATTCAATCCCGAAAATGGGACGTACCCAAACAAATACAATCTGCCGGAAGGCAGCTGATTGTGCCATGGATTTGCTAGTTATATTGATGATAAGAAGGAAGCATTTTAACCTGGAATTTGTGTCCTTCCCACACGGAACAGGAACCACCCATGGAAAACAGGGATCCTAAGGCACAACTTGCCCCACTTTAATCTGCAGTGGTTGGAACTCTTAGCTAGAGAGTTCTCAGTTTTTACTTTTTATGGAATAATACCATTTATTTTCACGTCACCAAAATGACAAGGCAGCTTCCCTCTCCCTCGGGATGAGGTGGGAAACCTTGGATTTGGGAAAAGTCCCCGCTATCCAAACGAATCAGCAAACACATCCCAAAGGGTTCTGTGTTCCAGCTGCAGACATGATGCACTATCTGGAGGCTGCCTTTCCAACCCCCCCCCCAGATTCCTGGTGCTTCCCTGTTTCCCAGCCGTGTCTGAGTGCTCTCACCTGTGACTAGGGGAGTTTGTGCAGTTGGCTGTTCCAGTAAGACCATGTGTTGCAGGAGAGGGTTATGTGCAGTTCCCCCATCCCTTTCCAACGTTGTAGTGCTCAAGTAGGGAGTGAGGTGAGTTCCAGGGAACAGGGAGATGCGCTGCTGCAGGGCTGGGATGGCGAGTCTCTCCGCATCCTGCTGGGTCGAGCCCGCCTGCAAGGAAAAGGCACCACAGCCGGCAGGGGGGGGAGTTAAAGGAGGAATCAGCACAAGGGCCGTTCCAGAGGCTCCTCCCAACCCCACTTACGCTGGAAGGGCCAGTGGCAGGCAGGCCGAGCGTGATGTTGGGCAGGGAAGGAGAGGTGTAGAGCGGGAGCTGCGTGACGGAGCCCTCGCGGTTCACAAGCCTGTGGGCCAAGCTGGGCTGGGAACAGAACAACAACATGGTCTTGGTCAGACACCCTGGGAAGGACCCACCAGGATCACCTACCCAACTGCTGGCCCTGCACAGGCACCCCAGCAATCCCACCCCAAATCTGCAGCTCTAGCTGTTCCCTTGGCACTTGCCATTCTCAAGCTTTATTTAAAGCTAAAACAGATAATCTTAAAAAGAAAAAAAGGCCTCACAATTGCTGTTGTTCTCTTTAGCAAATAACAGAAAATTTCTGTTATTTAACTGGTGTGCGTAAACCAGGCTTCGAAACCTCACCCAAAAGCCTTAAGGTTGCACTTATGCAGCTATTTCCTGATTTTCAGGCTGAAATGCAAGATTTCCTGAGTTATCTTCTGGGCACTTAAAGCAAGAACACTTTAGTAAAAAGACCTTTAATTTCCAAATATACCCCAGAACACCCATTATCAGAATGACAATAAACTGCCCGATTTTCCTGTTAGGAAACAACTGTTCTGAGATCACCCTGAATTCTCTGCAGGTGATTTTCCAACTTAAATAGAATTTAGGCTTCAACAAGACTTGCTATAGAATTTCTACTGTTAAAACACAGGTGCTGTTGTGAAAAAAGGCAATTTTTGATTAACTTGATGTTCTACTACGGGACAATCTTTACCTAAGCTGTGGCTGCCCCATCCCTGGAAGTGTCCAAGGCCAGGTTGGATGGGGCTTGGAGCAACTTGGGCTAGTGGAAGGTGTCCCTGCCCATGGCAGGGGTGCAATAGATAATGTCTAAGGTCCCTTCCAACCCAACCCAACCCAACCCAACCCAACCCACAGTTGTGTGTCCTTCTTACTGGCAGCACAAACTCAGGTTTGGAGGTGTGCCGATAAAGCTATCAGTGGGCCCACTTAAACTGTGATACATCCAGGAGGCTCTCAAAGATTATTCCATAGCAAATGTTTGATTTTCAGTATCAGCTCTTTTAATATGTGCTTTATTCTCCCCCCTTCCCCGCAACAGTTTGCTACAGCAGTTTTTTAATCACAGAATCCTTTAGATTGGAAAAGACCTCTAAGATCAGGTCCATGTCTCACCCCAAGCGTCACCTCAGAGTCTCCAGGGAGAAAAACAGAGAGTTTGATTTTCCAGAGCAGGCCCGGCCCTTCAACCAAGAAAACAACCTGCAAAGTCTCACTGACTTACAGGACTATGAATTTCAGTCTAAAATGTACCTCAGTTACATCCCTCTCATGGAATCCCAGGATGGGTTGTGTTGGAAGAGACCTTAAAGCTCATCCAGTCCCACCCCCCTGCCATGGGCAGGGACACCTTCCACTAGCCCAGGTGGCTCCAAGCCCCATCCAACCTGGCCTTGGATACTTCCAGGGATGGGGCAGCCACTGCTTCTCTGCCCAACCTGGGCCAGTTTTTTAACACCCTCATTATAAAAACCATCTTATTTTATCTCTGATCTAAACCTGACCTTCCATGTGACTGTACCCATACACTTCTCCTACCAAGTGATTCCGAGCACTACCAGCAATTCTGCTTTAATTTAACTCACACAGTGTTAGTGCTCCACATGGAAAATAAGACAGTTATTGTCAGCAGAGGAATGAAATATTTTCCTGAGATGGCAAATGAAACAAAACTACATCCATTTTCTCTTCGAGCAATCAATACTCTGGAGTTGTGCCTCAAACTATCCCCCGGGGGTTTGGGACAAAAACAGCAGGGAGAAGAAGACAGCAGCTTGACGCTCTCAGCACATGGTATTTGGCAGCGTTATCAGCACTTCAAACACCCAGATCCCATCTCTGGGCTGCACAAACAGGGTGGAATTGCACACAGCAATTTCTGCAGAGACAATTTTCAGCTGCAGTCAAGTCCTTTTTATAGTCTTGTACCAACTGCAAAAGCAAAGAATCTCCAGTGCCTTTCAGAGATGGAAAAACCTTTAAGTCCATATTTAAAAATAGAGAGTGTCTGTTTGAAAGGAGGCAGAGCTCTAGTCATCCCCCACTGAAGGCAAGCACTGAAACCTAAATAATGAACCTGGACACCACCTTCCAACACATCTGAATGGGTCCAAGTGGTGACATAATAAACTAAGAAGCAACAAGATCTGTTTCTCATTGAATGCAAAACACAAAGCCGAGAATAAAACACCAAGTTGGCAACATTATCTTTCCAGAAACACTGACATATTTCTAAATCTATGTACATATTTCATGGGGGGGGGAGTCCTGGTCAACTGACCTTAAAGAAATCTCCAGCACTTGGGCTCCCAGGTCGTACAACTTCTACTTGAAAAAGACTTCAAAGATTTTAAACCCTACTTATTTTTTCCCAAATGAAGCAATGCAGGCCAATTGGTCAGCTGGGATCACACAATGTGGAATGCTGCAGTTATTTTTCTTTGGGAAAGGGAATGGCTTTGGCAGGACAAGGTTTTTTTTTCCAAATCATCTGTGCTGCTCATGCCTCAGCCTAAGTTCCAAAATTACTGCATTACAAACAGCTGATGGAAAGAGTTTTCCTTATTGTCTGTGTCCATTTGATGAGGAATCATGGTCTGGTCCCAGATGATTAGCTCCAGTTATTTAGCTGACAAATTCAATGGATAAGGAGAGTGCTACAGGCTCACATTGCCCGGCAGGAGCTCAGGGAAGGGTTTGGCTTGGAAGGGACTGTCCAGTTGCAACCCCCTGCCATGGGCAGGGATTTGGGGAAAGCTTCCTGCTCTGCTCATATCACTTGTTCCGTCAAATCCACTTGTTTTTCCAGCAGCAATAATTGGGCATTTTTAGTTGGCCAAGGATACACAGGATTGACAAATCCTGGAGCAGCAAAAGCAGTAACTCAGTGCTCATCTTCCCAGGGCAAGAGAAGCCTCCACCTTCCCCACCTTAATCTTTACAATAATTACTTCAGTCTAGAAGGTCTCCTATGGACTTGGAACTTGTGATGGGTAATTTGGCAGGGGAGAGGCTGCAGGAGAAATCATATTCCCCATCTTAAATACCGTTACACTACATTAGAAATAAAAATAAAGTGAAAATCTGTCCAACACTAGAAAGCAATAAGGGCTGACATTTACACCATGAGAAGCCCTTTTCAATTCTAAGGGAATATTTGTGGAGAACAAGCCCAGGCCTGTTCTGAGAGCCCTGATGCTAAGACAGAGTCTATATTCATGGGGAAAACAGCTAATGGGAAGTTGGATAAAAAGAAATGCCCCAGTAACATCAGACAACCACACTGGTTTTCTACTTGCAAGGGAATGGTGGGAGCCAGTTAACGTGGCCCACACCCTGGGAAAAGCTGTGCTCCAGAATCCCTGAAAACAGGAGCTGTCGAGTAAAATCCAAGCACAGCTGACCCAGACCAACCTGCCCTGGACATCCACAGCAGATGCCTCAAGTGATGGTGAAGGTTTATGGGGTTATAAACTGGCATATGGTAACAGTCTCTGAGTTTTCAAGTCCCCAGCTGGTAAAAGCCCTTTAAACCAGCTCTCATTTGGTCATACTTCGACTAACCTACTCCACACCATAAATTCTCCCCATACACAAGAATAAATTCCCCAAATACTCAAATACTTGCATTTGACCTTGCTAAATCACTTTATTTTTACTCTCTCCTCACAGCAAAACCAGTACAAGTCACCACAAGCTGCTTCAAACCAGATTTCATAAGCAGATAGCAGGGCCTGTCAGCCCAGACTGAGGGTAATTCCCAAAGGCCGCTCCAAGTCACCAGCTGGGCTTTTCCCTCCGTGTGGTTCCTAAGCCTAAACTCCCAAAACTCTGCAAGACCTGGTCAGCACCCAAGGGGAAAGAAGCAGAGGGGGAAGGGCTCTGTACCTCTGCCGGGATACTCGTGACCGATCCTGCGATCCCGTTCTCGGTGCTGATGTTGTTGGAGCTGTTGTTTGGAGAGCTGGGACCAGATCCAGGAGCACTGTTGCATGCAGAGTCTGAAAAACACATCCAAAAGCAACTCTGAACATTCCAAACAATCTCTGGGAGGTTATTTAGTCAGATAACAACCCCTCGAGCTCTGTTATGGAGGAAGGCAACCCTCCTCCTTCTCCCCATTTCCCCCCAAATATTCCCAAGGCTCTTAAAATACCAACAAACACTTTCAAATGGTTTGTCCAAGGACCTACTTATCATATTTATGTCTTTTCCCCGTGGGGATTTCTCTTGTAGTGGATTAATAACTTTAAATATGATTGAAAGATAATGAAAGACATGGAAGGCTTGAAGACGTCAAACTGGAGGAGGTTGGATTGGTTCTGCTTCATTTTTCTAGAAGAGCTGCTCTCCCCCTCTTTCCCCTCTGACCCTGAGGACACCTCAGACTTCCCTCAGAAAGTCTCTCACCTGGTGCATGGCACAGCTACCAGTGTTTCTCCTTTTATTTGGCAAGTTTAATAACATTAAACCCTTTCCTTCCAAGCTTTCCTCCTCCCCAAGCACAGGATTTGCCCAGAGGCAGAAGAACCTCCCAGCAGTGGTTCAGGCTGCAGCAGGTTCCTCATTGCTCCAGGATGGCCCAGGAGAAATCAAACCTAATTATTACAAGGGCCTGGAGTGCCAGGACACACAGAATGGCTTCCCACTGCCAGAGGGCAGGGTTAGATGGGATATTGGGAAGGAATTCCTCCCTGGGAGGGTGGGGAGGCCCTGGCACAGGTTGCCCAGAGAAGCTGTGGCTGCCCCTGGATCCCTGGAAGTGTCCAAGGCCAGGTTGGATGGGGCTTGGAACAACCTGGCCTGGTGTAAGACATCCCATCAGAATCCCCTGTATTCTTCAGGGATTAAACATAATTTCTATTCCCTGAAGTGGGGCTTCTTAAAAAAGTTATTTTCTTAAAAATCCCCTTTTCCCATGAAAACTCCAGAGACGCTTCTTGAACCAGCTCCATACCACTGAGAAAGGGGAGCTCCCACTACCATTTCTGAAGGCATTACTGGAAGAAGTGGTCAGCCAGGAGAGGCTGCTTTATCCTAAAAACCATGTGCCATATAGCAATAGATGAGTGACAAAAATTTGATTTTCAGCTCTGAAAGAGCTCCAGGAGTGTTTGGACAACGCTCTCAGGGACATGGCGAGATTGTTGTGAATGGTTCTGTGCAGGAAGACTGGACTATCCCAGGAGCTGGACTGGACGATCCTTGTGGTCCCTTCCAACTCTGGATATTCCATGACTCTTAGCTCCTGAAATCCCCTACTCCCTCTGCAAGCAGAGGCTCTAACACACAGAAGTGCCCGGTGTGTCCCAAAC
Source organism: Lophotriccus pileatus (assembly GCA_035583135.1). Taxonomy (NCBI): domain Eukaryota; kingdom Metazoa; phylum Chordata; class Aves; order Passeriformes; family Tyrannidae; genus Lophotriccus; species Lophotriccus pileatus. The sequence goes on from JAWWES010000002.1 coordinate 5,581,144, forward strand.
CCATCGTGTTCTCCAAAGGGAGCTAATTTTGAGTTCCCCTGAACGATGATCATGTGCCTTTGAGTGAGACAAGCCTGGAAAAGCTGTCACTTGGTGGTACTTACCCAGAGACATCCCTAGATGGTGCTAAGAATTAACTTTATGGTAAATATCTGTGTTATCATCTCCTTTGCTCTGAGCCCTCCTTACCAACTTCACCCCCAGAAGAACATGATTTTTCAACAGGAAAATGCCAAACAGGAGTCAAAATATATAAAAGCACTGGATGAAGAACCTTTTCCTGATATCCAGCCTAAACCTCTCCTGACATGGAGTGACAGGAGCTGAGTCCTGTCCCTGCCACAGGGAGCGGAGACGGTCGAGGAGACCCTCAGTCTTCTCCAGCTGAGTTTCACCAAGGCACATGAGATCCATTGCCAGGCTCAGGAGCTCCTTTTGGGAAGGCACATCTTTGGGAAGAGGGTGCCATGTGTGCCTTACCCGCTGTACCTGTGACGTCCAGCGGGCGCTTCTTCAGTGCCGTCACCACCGGCCCATCCTTCCTGCGCAGGAGGGGACTGCTTCTCCTCTCTGCCACTTTCTGCTTTAGCCTAGATCTCAGCTTCAGGTTGGGTTCAGAGGCTGGGAAGGAAAAGGAAAAAGGTTACAATTATTTCAGCAGTTTTTTGCTTAACTTGCAGATCAGTTGAGTTGAGCTGAGTTGGCTGCAGTGGGTTGCAGTCCAGCATTTGCAGGAAGTTCAATTAAATCAGTCATCCCATAACGCATTTTTGGAACACAGACCTTTTCATACAACAAATGAGTCCCAACCTCTCTGACACCTGAATTCACCGACAGGGAAAGGCAATGGCATTCGAATTAAAAATATAATAAATGTCCTGCAAAGCCTTCTCTGAGTCTTCACAGACCCACAAACTGCTGAGAACTCACTGGGGTTAGTGCAGAGAGCATCATTCCCATCTCCCAGTTCCCCAACTCTGCCCAACTTGCTCCCAGCCCAGCAATAAACCCGACTTATCCAAGGACTCAGCAGAGGAACGAGTGAGACAACAGAGATGCTGCTGTTGGTCAGCATGGAGCATCTCCGTGGGCTGAGATGCATCAGTGATGTGCTGCTGGAATGGGCAGCTCCACATCCTTGGAGGCATCCAACCCCAGGGTGAATGAGGGACAGCAGGGGAAGAGGACAGAAAACACCAAAATGGAACCCCCCGACCAAACAGGGGAGTGTTTCCTGCTGGTTCAACCCCCTGAAGCAACTCAGCTTGGAGTCATGTGAGCCTCAAGGGATGTCCACTCAAGGAAAAGGGCCTCAGAGTGTGGTCAAGGAAAGCCGGCACCAGGGAGGAGAAGGTTTGTTTGTTTGGGGAGCGGTGTGATTACATCATCAGAACCCCAAAGTTAAGCCAGATCTAAAAACACATCAAACACTTGGAAGGTTCTGGGCTGTCAAGCATTCCCCGTGCCCACAGTCTGACTTGCTTCGTGGACACCATGCTTTCCAGAGACTCTTCCAAACCTCCTGCTGTGCCCAAATCCTGAGATTCCATCTCTTCCAGAGCTCCTGGGAAGCCCTAATGGCTCTGGGTCGAGGACACCTGGAAACAGCCAATATAGTTATCAAGTCTTTGTAAAGGTGACGCAGCAGCAAGTCAAGATGACTTTCCCTGGAAACCTCCTGATCTGCTCTAGTCTGGAGTGAAATCTCTGCCGGAAGGCCTGAGGGCTCCTGAGAGTTCTGAGAGGTGGGAACTGGCCCCATCTTTTCCCTTCCCCAACCTCTCAACACCATCCCTTTGAACCAGCAAATCCTGCGCTCACACCATTAACAACCAACACGCTCCAGGGTTAATAATCTCCATTTCTTCAGAAGAATTAAAACCGGGCTTACAAACTGATTTGAATTAACTAAGCCTGGCTACAGCTCTATTTCCCTCCAGTTGGCTTTGACCACTGGGTCACCTCAAAGATCAAGGCTGACAACGTTAATTGCAGGGCTCAAAAAACTAGAAGGCTGATGAATTCAAGATCAAATGCTTCAAGTTAAGCCATCAAAACAGTTCTTCGATGGAATTTTTAGGAGAGGAAAAAAAAAAAAGAGCTTGTAATGAATGTTTTGGACAGAAAAATGCCAGCAAGAGAAAGAGAGCACTGAAAAGAGTGTCAGGCTCCTGGAGCTGATGCTTCAAATGCATAATGAAGTGCATGAGCAAGGGGGGAATCATCTTAGAGGGCATTTGCATACTAAATGGCTGCATGCAAATTGGAAGGGTAGACCAGTTCAAACAAAAGCACAGGCTCCTGACAGCTCTTTCTTAAAGTTCCCTTCAAACCAGAAGTTGACCGGGTAGCTTAAAAGTAAATCTTTGGGTACAGATGTCACCCCACATCCTTCAATTCCCAGCTTTAATCTGTCCCAAAGACTGAGCATTCCCAACTGTCAGGATGCTCTGATCAGGGCTGGAATGAGATGATCTCCAAGATCCCTTCCAACCCAAACCACTCTGGGATTCTCTGAAATGGGAAGGTGTCCCAGCTGGGTGTTGATACACCCATTTGAAATCAATGGAATCTAAGCCACAGCTGTTGGAAGGACAAAGGAAAACATGTCAATAAAAACTGCATTTCAGCCCAAAATTTTATTTCTACCCCATTTATACCCTGCTGAAGGATGGGAACACACCACTAATTGGGTGGCTTTCAAATACAGAGAACAAATTGGTTTAAGAAACACCTTAAAAATGGACAGGGAAACACAAGATTTGGGGTCACAGACGTCCCCCATGTAAAGCAACAATAAAAACACCCTTTTAAGTAACAGGAAAAGAACGAACACAGAAAACTGCAGCCTTAAAAAACACCTCCAGAATAAGCTGCAATGTATTGGAATTTGTCAGATTAAACCATTTTAAGGCAAAATCATCCTATATTTTCCTCCTTCGGTTCCACAGCTGGAGGATCAAGTTTCGAAACACCAAAAGGTCTATTTAAAGAACTGCTCTGATTTTGTTGTTTATCCCTCAGATATAATCCCAAATCTAACATGGCATCAAGACCTCAGAGAGCATAATCCCTACATGGATTTAATTGGGTGCTTGAGAGCCCAAAGTAGGTGAATTAAAATTCAGCACAGAACAGCCTCAAATTCACAGCATTGACACAAAACCTATTTTACAATAAAAGATGAAGCTTCCAAAACTCAAAGCAAGAATTTCACCTTATTCAGATGGTTTAATAAAGTGTTTCATAGGAAAAACATTTTGAAGCTGAGGAGAGCTCACCTTCCCAAGGATAAAACAGGAATTTAAGCAACACATAACTATTAATTCCTGACAGTCAGTGCACATTCAGTGTTCCCTCAGGAGCACCAATCCCACTGGAAATCTCCCCAAATTCACCAATATGCCCAACCAAAGCCTTGCTAATGGAGCAGATTTAAGAACTGGAGACTAAATGATGCAACTGCAGTTGAAAAAAATCCTGGTCCTCTACATCTTGAAGCGAAATCTTTGAAACAAACGCAGTGAAGTTGATCAAAAACCCCCTTCAGCAAACAAATGAAGCCCATGCCCAGGCGTGAGTCAGCTCCCACAAAGCCAGTGGGATTTCTGGAGCCCTGACATCCTTCATTTGGCCTATAATAAGGATTTATACAAAGAATATTCTGTTTTCCTCCCAGGAAATTAATAACCAGAACATAAGCCAAAAAGCTTCCCTAGTTTTCACAGGCTCCAGCCCAAGTTACCCCTCTCCTACGTCACTGAGTGCAGCAGGACCCATGCAATCCAATTCTTCCAACATTTATGTCATTCCCATTGTTTTTTTTCCTAGAATTGCAGCCCTTAAGCTGCTCAACTAATCAGACATTAAGTCTGTGGAAGGCAAAACCCCACGAAGTCGTGGGCAGACTTTGCCCTGTCCCCATTGCCCATCCACGGTTATGGAATAAAAACCAACAATGCACCAGGAAAGCCCTGCTCCCAGTCCTTGGACAGCTTCATTTTGGCAGCTGGGGACTGAGAAGGGATGTTATTCTGCTGTTGTTATTATTATTATTATTTTTAACATTTTAATTATTTTCCTACCAAGCCTCACCAGCCAGGCAAAGCCCAACAGAATTATCTATCTCTCTTCTAACATCCAGGTCTCTCCAGGAGAAAACACAGGAGAGGGAGAAATGCTGCCTGGAATCAGCCTTTTGCAACACCCAAAATTTGAATAAAGAGAACCTACCTTTTTGCTCAAGCAGTAGAGACACACAGAGCAGTGACACTGCCCAGAGAAGCTGTGGCTGCCCCTGGATCCCTGCAAGTGCCCAAGGCCTGGCTGGACGGGGCTTGGAGCCACCTGGGCTAGTGGAAGGTGTCCCTGCCTGTGGCAGGGAGTGGGACTGGATGAGCTTTAAGGTCCCTTCCCACCCAAACCATCCTAGGATTCTGTGACTCTCCAAAGGATTTTGAAAAAACCCACAGCAACCAAAATAAACCCAAGAGGAAAAGCATGTTAAGAAGTTAAATAATTCTCTTTAAATCTCCATGGTGGTGGTGGCAGCTTTCTAATTAACAGAGTGTTTTAATGCATCCACTGCTTGAATTTCAGAAAGCAGGGAATGCCTTTAACAACCTTCTTCCCAGGCAGAAAATGAGGACAGAATTCCTTAGAAATGCAAAACTGAAAAGCTCTGTTCAAAACCACTTCAGCTCCAAGAAAGCTGTTGACAAACAGCTCTCGGGGTTATCAAAACAGGCTTCCAGAGCTTTTAAAACTCCTCTGTAAGGATCCCCCAGAGATTTTCCTCAGAGGATCCCACTGAAAGAGATTAAATTTGGAGGCCTCCACGATGACCTGGGGGCTGAAATGGTCACTTAAGTTTTCTCCTCCCAATAGCTCTCAACAAAACACAGTCACTAAAACATTATCTAGAATAATGGAAACTACCAAAACCGGGAAATAAAAACCCTGGTGCTAATCCAGGTATTTATCAGCAGCACCAACCAAACTGTTCTTAGATCAGTTCAATACAAAGAAGAGCCCAAAGAATTTGGAGAGAGGAAAGGAGTGAAATGCATCCCCAGAATTCAGGCAATTAGTAACTGCACCAGGAAAACAATTTCCTGCTGAAACCGAAAAACCAGAACATAAAAACTGAAACCAAAAAACTGCAACAGCCAAGAAACTGCAACATAATTCAGGAAAGCAAATCAGAAGGAGGGGGATTTGAGAGCACAGGATGCATCAGGAGCACGCTGCAAGTGTGGAGTGTATCCCATACCAAAGACTTCCACGTGCTCCTGAGACATCATTCCTGCACATCTCCTTCTGCCATAACCCGTGACCGCAGCAGGATGCTCTACATAAGAGTAAAGACACATAGAATTTCGGAAGGGATCTTAAAGCCTATACAGTCTCAGCTCCTGCCATGGGCAGGGACTCGTTCCACTGGCCCAGGTTGCTCTAAGCTCCCGCTCAACCTGGCCCTGGACACTTCCAGGGATGAGGAATATTTATTCTTCCTAAAAATTTTACAACCTGCACCCTGGAAGAGGTGCTCATTCAAACTGCCTTCCCACAGCCCCCTAAGTCACCCTCTCCCCAGGGACGATGCTGGTTGGACTCCAGCCCTGGTAATCAGAACTCTATTGTGATGAATTCTGTTATTTGAGCTGCAAATATTTAATCAAATTTAATAAAATTGGACTGTGCGACATGGAGGTTTTAAATTACCAACACAAAGCCAGAGCTTCTGGTGCCAAAAATCTGAAAAGCTCACCAGCAATAAAGAACCTTATTTAGGATGGGCTCCAGCCTTCCCTGCCTTTTGTTTACACCAGACTGCTCAGGAGCCTTTCTTCTCCAAGCAACTTAACATTCTTGGCACTGGGAATTCTGCAGGATTTCACTGTGCCAGAGCCTGACGTGCCATTGCGTTGAAAGGAAAATAAAAGAAAACAAGGAAAAAGCCCCAAATTGTGCCCTGAACTCATTTGTATCCTGGGAGATTAATGCTGGTGCCCAGAAAGAACAAGTATCAGCCTTCTGGAAAACCCAAATCAGCTCAACATCTTCCTGTTTGAACCCAGCCATGGCTTTGGTTGCTTCCCTTTCTCAATAATGTGATTAGATCCATTTATCAGCCTTAATTCCCCCTGTTTGCCAGAGGTTTATTCTGCTGGAGTCTTAGGGAGAACTCAGGCTGGGAAGCAGCACAGGGGCACATGTGCAGATGTTTTCCTCCTCCTCCCAGAACCCTGGGAGCAAGAAGGGCGGCCCATCCTCAAACCCCGCCAGAGAAGGTCCCCTGGAGGGATGAGCCAAGGAGGCTTTGGAGCATGGAAAAGTCCATCCATACTGTGGGAATGATTAACAGGCCAGGAATGCATCACCTGGTTTCACAAGACATAGGGAAGAGCTAAAAACCTCTTGGAATCAGGCTAGCCACAGGGATGGTGCCAAGGGATGCTTCCCCGCATGGAAATGCCGGGATTTCCCAGGGGAGCCTGGGAAGTCTCTCCTCCCCCTGAGGCAGAGATTGGAGGATGCCCTGCCTTCAGCAAATCCACGTTTCTGGAGTCCTCCAGGAAGGACACAGGCAAAAGTGCCACCTCCAAAGGTCCAGGGGAAGCTTTCCCAAAGAAAACCCACATTCCTGGAGCCAATTTATGATTGCCTTCTAGTGCAGCTGAAGTGTTTGGCACTTGCCACCCAACACACCCACCATGCCCGGGGAGGGAACAGATGGGAATCCACACATAGAGCCACCCATGGATCCATCCAGCAGGCCACTTGCCATGGTCCAGAATGAGGAATTCCCACTTTCAATGCACAGACCTGGGAGGTGTGGTCACCACCCCTGAAGTGCCCAAGACCTGGATGTGGTACCTGGGGACATGGCTTTGTGGTTGCCTTGGTTGGACTCGATGATCCTGGAGGTCTTTTGCAGCCTGAACTTCTCTGTGATCTTTCCAGAAAAGTGGTTTTCTCCCATTTCCAACACGCAGCTCTGTGTCCCACCCATGGGAGAAGCTCTGCTCCCTGCCTGGCCCTGGGAGCTCAGCCATTCCCTGAGGGTAGCAGCCGAGGATCCCGAGCTGGCCGGGCTTGGAGCTGAGCGTTGGCTCGGGAGTGAGATGCGGAGCTGGGGAGTAGGGCCAAGCCAAGCAGCCTGGTGTACACAGTCCAGAGCTGAGAAACAACTGACCTGCTCACAAAACACAACTGAGACAGCGCTGTGGAGGGGGGAACAAAGTCCTTGCAGGAAGTCCTGACGTTGCACTGGCAGAAACCTTTTTATATAAACCTGTACCTGAAATGCCAATCCCCAGAGAAATCAACTTTCATCCATGTTTTTCTCACTCAGCAAAACAACCAGATCTCTGTCTTAGCTCTGAATTTGGGAATTTGCTGGATTGTTGCATGGTTTTGGAACTTCCATGACTTTTTAAAAGCATCAGATGTAGCTGTTTGTGGTTATTGCAGTTCTGTAGCTTCCTAGCAGCGCAAAGATAAAAATGCTCATCCACACATGCTGTTTCCTACACATTTCCACCACCATTTCTGACCAGCACGGAAATGGGAGCTGGTTTGGCAAAGTTGCACGTGTCACTTGTCAAAAAAACCCCGAACCCAACATTTGATATGATTTCTGTACAGCAAACAGGTTCCAGGATTGTCTGGATGCTTCTATACAGTCTCTCCAAGAGGGGCAGATCAACAAGCAGTAATTCCTTCTTCAGTTTGTTTGGTAGCCAAGTTCAATCTTCAGGCCCCTGGGCTAAACTGGGAAATCTGAACATAAACTATCTCCTGCTTTCTCTAAAATTTTAAAAGGAAGCTCCTGAGATCCCTGAGGACAATTTGCTGCCTCGTGTTTTGAGCTGGGGAGAGTCTGGGCCCACACCTTGGAGCTCTGAGACCACAACATCTCACAGCCTTCGCCACAAGACACGCGCAGCAGCCCCAGCCTCCAGGGAACACCGAGCACAGAGCTTGGGGAACAAATCAACCCCCAAAATGCAGCTTTTTGGGACCATCAAATCAAATCAGAGGACCCAACGTGACAGGGAAGGACAGCAGTGGAGCGAGGGCCCACCTGTTTTGCGGAGCGGGAAGTCGTCTTTGGAGTCGTACATCCCCAGGACCGGGTGGTTGTAGGTGCCGGACACGCCGCTTTGGGGAGGGGAACTCTGGTCCAGAGAGCTGTGCTGGGTCTTCCTGCACAGGAGGAAAGACAAGGAGAAGCTTTAGAGCAGGGACACACACAGGGGACGAGCGCAGGGTCTGGGATCTCAGTGCCCAATGGGGCTAGGGCGAGACCTTAGTTCTGGCTTTTTCCTTCCGGGCACTCCCACAGAAAAAGACCTAAAATCTCATACACAGGGAAGCAACTAAACTTAGTTTGCAGTGCAAGAATCACCCTGTGGAGGTATTTAACCATTAGCATAAATTCTAAGCCTGTAGTTGGGCTGGGTTTTGCTAAGTCACGTTCTCGAACCTAAGCACGGGTGTTGTCACCCCCCTCAACTACGGCATGGACGACCAACTTCCCTTCTCAGAACAAACCCAAATTTAGCAAAGTCAAACCCAGATTTTCAGCAAAGGCTCAAAGATTTAAGCTGGCTAAGAGCAGCCAAAGGTGGTCTTCTGCCTTTCCTTCGCTGCCTCCCAACCCAAGGGCTCAGCAGAGCCAGGGCCAAAGCTCTCAGCACCTTCCCAGATGAACTTTTCCAAGCTGATAATTTATTGCTTTGTTTGAGCAGGCTGCTGGAAGTAAATTACAGTCTGTCTGCTGAGGATGTTAAATAATGAATGAGTTTTCTCAGCCTCCCACCAGTTTATTGGCTGCATCTTTCCTACTTAATGACTTGTGCCCAGCTCTGCTGTTTCTCAGGAGCTCTCCCAACCTGGGAGAAGTCTCCAGTTGGCAGAGGAGCTACACCAGCAGAATGACTGATTTAGCCACACAGGTGACAGTCACTGGGCTCTTACAACTTAACTTACAACGAACAGAATTTAAACTCTGCATTTCTTCTAAATCCTAAAGAAATCAGGACAACAGAAAGCAGCACTTTGTTAAAAAAAGAAGGGAATACATGGAATTTTACATTGCCTAAAAACCAGGCACTGTTGGAGACCTTGGTTGAAAATACTCTGTTACGAAAGGGTTTTTAAGGAACAAAAACGAGTCATTCACGGTTAAAAACTGCATAGACTCATCCAATTCCTTGAGCAGTACCAATCCCAAATCACCCCATTCCTTGAGTGCAAGATCCAGAACATCATCTCCAGTGCGAGTCAAACCCTTCATAAACAAGGGGCTAATGAACCATCCAGAAAATAAACCGAATTTTCTCCATGATTTTGTTACAAAAAACACCCCCCTGAAAAGTTCATTTGAGCACCTCCATCGCCATTTCCCGCACCCATAGACCTTTGGTGGGAGGGATCCCTGCCCACGGCAGGGGGGTGGAACAAGATGGGCTTTAAGGTGCCTTCCAACCCACCCCATTTCACGAGATCATACCAAGGAGTGTGATCCACTGTGTTTTCCCAACCCTCCCTCTTCACACTCCAGTCTCTCTGTCTTTTGGGCCCCCCCCCCAGGGCTGTATTTCTCCTATGTGACACTCCCACCCCCAACATCCCCCACTCTTCAACAATCACCTGCGAACAAAACACACCCACAAATCAAGAAATCTTAGGATCCCTCCTGAAAACAGAGGGGGCTTTCTGTGCCTGGGATCTGCTCATCCCATGGGAAGGCAGCACAGGGAGAGGTTTCACTCCCGGGAAGCTGCATTCCCAGAGTCCCAGCCCCATCCTGCCATACAATGCCATTTCTGGCTCTGCACCAGCAAGTGGCTTTTTTTTTTCCTCTCCTTTTTATTTTTTTTTTATAAATCATGATTTAAAGCACACAATTGAGGACATTGAAGCTGTTTGCATCCCTTCACAGGGAATGTGCAGGAATTCAAAGGGCCTGTTTAGATGTGCTCTGGGGCTCCTGAATGACAGATACTGAGCTCTGCAAACAGGAGCACATTCCATGGCTCCAGGACTGGGATGTGACGCTGCCCCCAGCAAAAGGCACTGCTCTGCATGTCTGTTCAAGGATTCCAGAGCTCCTGAAGGAGAGGAAATGGTACATAAATGGAGCCTGCAGGCATTCCTAAAAGCACATCCCTTTATTTCAGGCCTCCCCTGCTCTCTGAGGTCCTTCCAACACCCTGTGCAGATATAAAGGTTGGACTTAATGATCTTGGAGGTCTTTTCCCACATAAATGACTCCATGATTTTATCCTTCAAACATGTTCCCCCAACATACACTGAATATACCTTCAAACATATGGACTGTGCTGGAATGTTTTGTGCACAGAGGGTGGAGACACCTGTGAAGGTGAGAATAATTTAATGTTGAATTTAAGGTCTCATTTCGAGTATAATTATCTCTACCTCCTCACCCTGCAAACACTCAGTTAAACTCCCTTTTAACGTGGAGTGGCTGCTTCCCAAGCACTGCTGACAACTTCCCAGGGAAATCCCAGGTGCTCCTGCCAAGCCACTCTTAAGGATCTCCCGGAGCAAAACCTCCTGGGAGCTGAGCTCTCCAGTGGGCTCAAAATCCACAGGAGGGACAGTCTGACCAGGAACTTCCAAAGAACCTCTTCTGCTGTTGCCCATCATGGAAATACAGACTGGTTTGGGTTGGAAGAGACAGTAACGCCCATCCAGTGCCACCCCCTGCCATGGGCAGGGACACCTTCCACTAGCCCAGGTTGCTTCAAGCCCCACCCAACCTGGCCTTGGACACTTCCAGGGATGGGGCATCATCCTAGAGGTCTTTCCCAACCTTCAGGCCTCGGTGATTCCATGTCAGCAGGACATCTCTCATGTCACAGCCACTGCCGCGGCGCTCAACACCCTCAGGAGATACTTTTTTTTCCTCCAAGGAACACTTTCAATTTTTTCAAGAAAGGAATTCACAAACCTTAATAAGACCAAAAGGAAGCACTTAAAACCTGGTGTGTCATTTCTAAAGGCTCTTGTAGCATCTGGTACCACTTAATTGCCTTCCCTGCTCACAGTGGGAGCGTGGGGAGCATCTCCTGCAAGGCTCGTTTGCGTGTGTTCAATCCAACCACCACCCAACTGCATCACATGGCAAGTATGTGGGGACATAAATATCTCTAGAATTGAGCTGGTAACCTATGAGATGCCATATAAATAAATACTAATATGTAAGGAATTTAAAGGTTCTTTAAAATAGAACAGAAAGGAAAAACCTTCCTCAGCTCCTGCCTTAAGCAAAGGGTGCATTTCCAAATCCTCCACCCTGCTGCCACGTGCCCTCCTCAGAGGCTGAGCTGAGCAACTCAGCACTGACAGAGCCCCTAAGAAAGATCTGTGAGGCCTCTGAGGCTATTCCTTCCACCCTGGGTTAGAAACCAGAAGACCAACCCTCACCCCACCCCAAAACAGATGAGGAGACGGCCCTTAAATCCGTAAGAAAAAGGAAGGATCTTTGTGCAATGGTTTGTTGTTGTCCCTTCCTGCTGGCACCCCTGGAGCATCACAGGAAGGGGATGTTGGGATCAGTAAGTGCCACAGAAAACCTAAACAATACACTGGTGCTCAGAAAGTGCTCAGCATTAGCTTAGAACAGGGTAGGACCATCCTGAAACCCTGAACATGAGGAATAACCTCCTGCATCACCCTTGGCCCTGCAACACAGAGAACCCCAGGATGGGTTGGGTTGGAAGGGACCTTAAAACCCATCTTGTTCCACTCCCTGCCAGGGGCATGGACACCTTCCACTAGCCCAGGTTGCTCCAAGCCTTGGGCACTTCCAGGGATGGGGCAGCCACAGCTTTTCTGGACACTCTTAATTTTTATTAACTTTCTACCACTCCTGGATTAACTGTTATTTTAACCAACTGGTAAACAGAGAACATGAAGGCTCAGGGCCTTCAACCACCTTTACTAAAATCCCCAAGTCTCAGATTAGATTTTCAGAGATGTATTAAAACTGCTCAATCTCCCTGGACTTGAACAACATTTGAATCCTTCTGCCAACTCCACTTCAGCATTTCTGTCCCAGCTCAGAGCTGGGAGAGCTTTCAAATTGCATTTCAGCTCAGTTTCTGGAATTTGGAAACATCTCCTGGCTATGACCTCATCCTCCCTGTACACATGTTCAGTTTTTAAGACTTGAAGCACTGTCAGAACCTCAGCCTGAACACGAATTTCATGGCAAAATGAAATGTCCTTGATTTTTGTCGTTCAAAATGTCATTAATTTTATTCTCACTAATGACAATGTCCGAAGCGCTTTGGTTTTTTATTTAATAGATTCACAATGTCATGGCAGTAGAAGTTTTCAATTCATCTCAAATTTTCTGCTTGTCTTTTATACAATGAAGCAGTGATTTTCTGAAGCTGATAGTGCTTTCTTGGAGACCAAGAGTTTAAAACTTCCAGTTGAAAATGTGATTGTTCAGTTGCAAACAGAGACGTTGTGATTGGAATTGCAGACAGGACTCACTGCATGTTTCCAAAAAGAGTCAAATAAACAAAACTTCCCACTTTGAGAGACTCAGATGAGCAAGAAGGGTTAACGGCTTTAAAATGGGAGGCTGCTCAACCATCCTGAGTTGAAATTCCCTGACTCACAGAATTTCCTGAGCTGGAAGGGACCCACAAGGGTCAGTGAAATCCAGCTCCTGACATTCTGAGGAACTGACATTCCTCAGTTTCCTGAAGTTCAAGTTTTATAACATTTGAAAGTCAAACCCTGGGTGAAAAGCTAGACAACTTCTACAGGTTCATGTGTAGGACCTGTGAGTTGGAACAGCTGTAGATTAAAGACAGCAAAGGCCTCAACGCACTGTGACCATCCCGGCAGACACGGGAATGATTCCCACTGAAACCCTCTGGAAACGGCGCTTTGGGAATTCTGGGTCATTCCATGAACACGCCAGGCCTATTCCCCACCTCTCTAGCGACTGGGAAGTGGCTGGGAGCCAAGGACAAGCCCCACTTACCCGTACCAGAAGCGAGGGTCACTGGAGATGCAGTGGTTGAGATTCCGGTGAGCCAAGGCCTTCTTCTTATTTAACACAAATTCCTGCAATTTCATCTTCACTTCTGTGCTTGCCACTGCACCTGCAAGAAAAAGCAAAATAAAATTAAAAAAAAAGAAAAAAAAAATTATTTTTTTAATCAATTCCCATCCCGGGAAGAAATTTAAATGTCTCAAAAGATTCAGAGTTAAATCTTTGATTTCCAGCCCAAAAGAAGAACTTGGCTTTCAAAGGGAAAATAACAAAGTGCCTCCAGGAAGGAGCTCTCCCCTTCCCCACCCCTCCCCCCTTTAGCTTTGCATAGACTCACAAGTTATGCTTGAAAATAGGGATGTAATCAGAGCTTTAATTTCGCTTGTATAGAAGATACTTGGAACAAAACACTTGTCTGAGGTGTTCCAGCTCTCCTTGAATCAAAGGTATGGAAGAAAAAGGGTCTTGTGGAAACTCCAGCTGCTAAATGTCACATCTGGAAGCAGGAAGGGAACGAGTCCAACATTTCACATGTAGGTTTTGTCTTGAAAACTCCTGCAAAGAGGAACCTCTTTGTTTCAGAATCCCTGTGCACACTAATTCCAGTTCATTTCTCAGTGTCCAAACTCCTGCTTCACATAGAAAACCCAACATTTCACGAAGAAACTCGGTGATTTTTGCAGTTAAAATGTCAGCTGTGTAATTTCTCAGCCTGATTCCTCTCCATAATGGAGACCAGCCTGTTTTCCTGACCTGATGGATCCAACTGCTCATTGGGTTGACAGCCCAGACTCCCCGGCACGGCTCCTGCCGGGGCAGCGCGTCCAAACTTTGGCACCAGGACACGTGGAAAATGATGCTTCATCTACACCGGGGCGTAAAGCAGGAGTTCCAGAGGAAAATATCTGGGCAAGAAGGGAATGAAAAAGCCAGGAAAACTGTCTGCTCTGCTGGGAATAAAAACTCAAAGATCACCCTGTGGTATTTTCGGCTCCCAGATCCTCCTTGACGACGTGGTGACATTTGACACGCACGGGAAACAATTCGTGGTCTCTCCCCAAGAGGAGGAAACTGCAGCATTTCTTATAAGGCAGAGCGTGAGGATGAAATACGGTTCAAACACTGAAACAGTGCTCAGAATTGCAAAACTTCCCCTTTTAGGGGCTCTGCATCTCACACTCGCTCTCCAAACGCAGGTTTGGTGGCAAGTGCAGCTGAGGAGCTGGAGATAAATTCCTGAGCAGCAAGACCAGACGAGGTGACAAATTCATGCTTCAAGGCCTTCTCTCTGCAAAAAAGTGTCTTCTTTAATCCATCAGCTTCTTTAAAATAATCAAATGTGGTGGCTGTGTCCTGTCAGCTTGGGACAAACTTGTTCTTTGGAAGACCTGAAGCTGAACAGTTTTGGATGGTGAGGTTTAACAGACGCTCCCCTGGCAGGTTTCCCTCCTTGGCTGGAGGTTGAAAGGCCACAGATACCATAGAAGGGTTTGGGTTGGGAGGAATCCTAAGGATCATCCAGTCCCATCCCCTGCCATGGGCAGGGACACCTGCCACTAGCCCAGGTTGTTCCAACCTGGCCTTGGACACTTCCAGGGATGTGACAGCCACAGCTTCTCTGGGCAACCTGTGCCAGGGCCTCCCCACCCTCACAACCAACAATTCCTTCCCAATATCCCATCCCTCCCTGCCCTCTGGCAGTGGGAAGCCATTCCCTGTGTCCTGTCCCTCCATCCCATGTCCCAAGTCCCTCTCCAGCTCTCCTGGAGTCCCTTTAGGCCCTGTAAGGGGCTCTCAGGTCTCTCTGGAGCCTTCCCTTCTCCAGGTGAGCCCCCCCAGCTCTCCCAGCCTGGCTCCAGAGCAGAGGTGTTAACAAGGAGGGAGAAAAAACTCCACCTCTATCCCACACTCTCCATATTTCAGATCAGGACAATTTTAGCTGTGTTGCTCCAAATTTTCTGATGTGCAAAAAATAACTTGAGTATCCTCAGGAGCTGAGGTGCTCTAATGATTCCACACCACGGTACTTCTTAACTAAAAAGTAATTTAAAAATAAAACCGTAGCCATGGGAACAGGAGCTTCAGTTTAACATTCCCAAAATTCTCTTTCATTTTTCCTCTGCACCTCTGTGTCGCATCCAAAAAGCTCTTTGATCCCACTTCACAGAGACTCAGGTTGGATATCAGGGAAAATATCCTCATGGATAGAGTGGTCAAGCATTGGAAACTGCCCAGGGCAGTGGTGGAGTCACAGTCCCTGGAAGTGTCCAAGAAACATGTGGATGTGGCACTTGGGGACACAGGTTAGTGGTGGCCTTGGCAATGCTGGGGGAATGGTAGGACTTGATGATCTCAGAGGGCTTTTCCAGCCTTGATGATTCCCAGTTGCCACATTCACACGCAGGGAGCTGGAGATTCAACATTCAGGACATTTATTCTTTTTCTTACTCTCCCAGACTTTCCTACTAGAGAAGTTCTTCTTGGAGCTCTACCTTATTCCTGCTTCCCAGACAGGATCCCACCTCCTGGGACCCCCTTCCACCACTTCTTCCACCAGGAGCTCCTTTACTGCCTGTGAAACGAAGACCAGGCGAGTGGAGGGCACAACTTGGTGAGGCATTTTCCCTCCCTTTCACTCCTAAAAGAAACCAGAATAAGCAGCCCCAAAGTGCCTCTGATAAGGGAAATTGTGAGGCCATAATGATTTCATCAAGTACATAATGACACATGGGAAGGGCCCCCACAATCTGTAACCTCCTGAAAGAAGCTCCTGCTGAATGGAAACGCTTTAAAGGGAAGAGTCGAGGACTCAACAACGTCTTAAAAGGAGTGGGATTCAGAGGAGTGAAAGAGAGAAGCACTGCAGGGTGCATCTGGTGTTTTATGGGCTTAATATTCTGCTTCCATTAGGAATGCTGCCAAAAATACTTCAAAAAATGTTAAATCAAGGGAAGAGAGGCCAGGCTTCCTTTTGAAAAATGCTAAAAAGGCATTTACTGAGACAAAACTGGCGATAAAGCAGAGAAACACATTTCCCTCTTCCCCTCCATTCCTCCCAGCAGTTCCCTGGGCAGCCCAGGAGCTCACAGAGGTTCCTCCAGCTTTAGGAAGGTCCTTTCTGGCTCCCACTCACCTGCTCTCCCCGTCACCACCCAAACAAGGGAGCTTCGGCCACTTACTCTCTTTTCCTTTCTCCTTGTTTTTCAGCTGCTGAAGTTTCTGCTCCCGGTGCTGCTTCTCCAGCTCCTGCTCCTGCCGGTGCTGCTCCAGCTTCCTCTGGTGCTCCAACAGCTCCTGCTGATGCTTCATGGCCAACATCTCCTGCTGCTGCTGCGGAGAAGGGGCGGGGCGGGGAAAGAGCTAATTAACACCCTCAACCTTCCCAGGGCTAAGCCAGAGGTTTCTATCCAGGGCTTTAATCCATGGGAACGAGGAGGAGCATCCTGGTCAGGAAGAACCTCATTTGAGGACACAATAAGAAGCTTCTCCCCAAACAGGTGCTTCCCCAATCCCTTTGCTGCTGCCAAAGGATGAGGCTGGTCCCTGGGCCTTCATATTCTCTCCACTGCCTGCTTTAACTAAAACCATCTTCAATATTAGCTGTTGTCCAGAGAAATTGTAGGAATTGTGGCTGCCCCATCCCTGGAAGTGTTCAAGGCCAGCTTGGAGCAACCTGGTCTAATGGAAGGTGTCCCTGTCCATGGCAAGGGGTTGGAATGAGATGAGCTTTCAGGTCCTTTCCAACCCAAACCATCCTGGGATCCTGTGATTAATTATAAAATAATTGCTTCAATGTATAGAAAAATAATTCCTTCAATAATCTCTCCAGGAAGGATTTACCCTCTCGACTCACCCACATTCATGGAATAATCAAGAGACATGAATGATTAATTAGTTAATTAACTAATTAAGGTCAGGCAAAGCTTCCATCAAATGGGATGTTCAAGGCTGGAAGCACCAAAGGCTCCTGCTCCAGTGCAAGTCCCATCTTGGGTCTCCAAGTCCCAACATCTGGAAGGTGTCAGTGGACTAACCAACCTCCTGGGAAATTTAGGGTGGATCTCCCCAGCCCAGGGGATCCTTTTTAGGTCCAGAGGGAATTCCCCTAGGGATTGAAGGTGGCAGTTTGATCTGCTGTGCCCTGGGGTGTCCTGACAGGAGCACAGCAGGGAGAGCAGGTGACAAGTGACACATCCCAGCAGCTCCCAGAGGTGGGAATGGATCTCCCTGGGGCTAAAAATTCCTTTTGCTTTAAGAACTCACCCCCCCAAACTACAATTTACCACCTCCCAATTTTCTCTGCACCCTCTCTAGCATGATCCATGTCGGAGCCAGCTGTGTGGGCTGCCCTGGCTCCTGCAAAACCCCCGGAATGCCAGAGCGCTCCGGCTCCCACCGCCCGCCCCACACTCTTTTATGTTGGCAGCTTATAAAGTAACAGATTGATCTGGAGCTGGCAACTTCCAGCTCCAAACCCCTGCCTGTTCCTGGGAGGGATGAGCCTTCTCCAAGGCTGCACTTAATAGGGGCCTGTGCTTGGATACCACCCACAGCTCTGGGATAACAAAACCCCCCACGTGGAAAGGGGTCAGAATCACAGAACATGGAACCCCAGAACATTTTGGCTTGGAAGGGACCTTAAAATCATCTCATTCCAGCCCCTGCCATGGCTATTGAGACAGGGAACCTCCTCTCTCCAAGAACATCTCAGTCCACCCTTCTCCAAACCCTGTACACAAGGCTCCCACCCCACAGACAACGATTTTTCCTTCTCCTTGAGCACATTTTAATTCCTCTAATTGTGATTCTCGGGGTGTCCTGTGCAGGGCCAGGAGCTGATGATCCTTGTGGGTGCCCTCCAACTCTGGAATTTTGTGTTTCCCTCATTAATCTGTGGCACTGTACACTCGGACCACCTGACACTTCAGCTGCGGATGCACTAAAGATACACCAAAAACTCTACTACTCTATATAAAGATGCAAAAAAAAAAATCATCCAAGAGGTATTTCCAATCTGCCTGGCTATCTGCTGGAAATTTTCCACAGAGGAATCCCTGCTGTGCCTGTTCCAAGCAGGCAGACTGTTGTAAAACACCGGGATCCAGTTCTTTGCAGCAATTGCACCTATGCTTCCCTTTCCCGATCCTACGGAATTTCAAGCAAACAACCAAAAATCCAGGCAATAAAAACCTACAAAAGGAGGGGGGGAAAAATAGAGAATTAAAAAAAAAAACCCACAAAAAAAACCCCCACACCAAAACCTAGTTATTTTTGTTTTCTAACTAAGCAGCAGCTTCTACTAACACATCTCCATTTGGAAAAAGAGGATCCTTCCCGACTCCCAACAAGTCCACCACATGGTGGGCTCTCAGAACCTCGCCACGGAAAGTATGCAAATGAACAATATTTAATGCACAATATGGTAAAACAGGTTTTGTTATTTTTCCGAAATCAGGAGCCTTTTCTCTCCATCTGCAGTCTCCTTGGCTTTGCAGGCTCTGCTTGCCTCGATGGTTTACATACATTAGGCTGCTTTAGGAGGAGCTGTGCTTTCACCCACATCTGCAGCCACACACCACTGAAAAGCCCAATTTGTAGCTGGATGCTTTGGGGAAGTTTCATTAGGGATGTATTGTTCCTGCTCGTTTTGACCCTGCTTTCCACAAAGCCTATTCTTGGGAGAGTTTTTTTCCCTGCTCGTTTCCAAGTTGGAAAGAAAAAAAAAATCAAAATAAAAGAATGAAGCGACGTCTCCACGGAAAATGGAAGGAAATCACTGTTGGTGTCTGCGAAAATGAGCAAAGAGAACCCACCCAGGTGTCTTCTCAGGGCAGGAACGTTTCTCCTGACACTTCTCAGGTGCTCTGATATATTTCGATTGGATATCAGGGAAAGGTTCTTCCCCCAGATCGTGCTGGGGCACTCACTGAACAGGCTCCCCAGGGAAGTGTCCAGAGCTCCAGGAGCGTTTAGACACCACCCAGAGGGACAGGGGGGGATTGTTGGGGCACCCTGAGCAGGGCCAGGAGTTGGACTTGATCCTTGTGGTCCCTCCAGCTCAGGATCTTCTGTGACACAAAAAGTTGTCTCATGCACTGAAAGTTCAGGAAAACATCTGTTTCTGATTGAGTGAAAGCAACTGAGGCAAATCTGAACAGGCAGTGAGCAGTGCCACCCCTGTGCTCATCACACAGGGCCGGGCTTATTCCCCAACTCTACTGCACAAATATTTACATTCCATTCCCAAGTGACACGCTGAGGGAACCCCCCCGGATCCGAGACTCAGTTCGAGGAGTGTGCTGTGATAGACACAAACACTGCATTAGGGAGCTCACAACATCTGAATTAGGTGCTCGTGCCAAAATCAATATTTGTAAATATTTATAACTATGGGGATTCCTGCATATGTTTAACGTCACTGCTCCCACTGTTCAGGAAAACTGCACAAATGTTCAACTGTACCTGCAGTCAGTGCTGCCGCTGCTCCTTTGGCATACATGAATACTAATAAAGGGAAGAAGGGGCACAGAGAGCATTTCCAGGTATTTATCTGTCAGTGCTCCACTGGATTTTGCCTTCACATTCCTCAATTGTCTCCAGTCCTCCAGCGTATCTACCTGGAAACACCTTGTCAGTGAGGGCTTTGCCACCTCCCAGTGCACAAAGAAACCTCTTTTTCAGGGAAGTGCAGCTAAAACTGTTCCCTTTAGTTGTTACAACACAAGTAGAAAGGCTGTGCTCCAGCAACTGGGGGGGCCTGACACCAAATCCCATTTCCCAGGCAGAATGAATTTCATGGAGATCTCCACAACCACTCCTCCACCTGCTAAAGGAGTAGCCAAGCACAGAGGTCCTTCCTGGCCCCCCCCCACTCTTCCATCAGGAGCCAGGTACTGGTCTGGGTGCAAATTCCTTGTTTTAAGACATATCATCTGCCCCCCTTCTTTGAATTCTGCAGTTTGGGAGAGTTAAATCAGGTACTTAAAATGACCTGGAGCTCGAAGTCTGTAAAATGAAGTAAGATTGTGGCTGATGATGACGAAGAAAGAACTCACCAAGAACAAAAAATCATCAGCTGTAGGTGGAAGCAAAGCATGGATGGCACTGGATTTCTGGGATAACTCTGGGCTGGGTTATTCCAGAGGGATCTCAGTGCTGGCTGGATCTCTGCCTCATGTTCTCCCCACCCTGTTTACTGAAGTCTCAGGCTGCAGCTCCAGTTTCAGGACTCGCTCCCTTGGCTCTGGCGCGGCGTGTTTGGGATTTCTCCTGGAGCACCTGAGGCCAGTCAGGATTAATCAGCTGTACTGGGAGATGGGGAGGGGGGAAAACGTTGTGGTTTCCAGCAGAAGCCAAGACACAGAGATCTGAAGGAAGGAGCATCCATCATCCCTTCTCCTGGACACACAGCCAGCGTGCCCAATTCCCGCCACCAGGCAGAGACAGCCAGAATCTCTGCCAGGAGCATCCCGGGCAGCTCCGCGGAGAAACGATCCATCCCAGCCGGCAGTTTCCCGGGCAGGAGGCTGATCTCGAGCAGACACATCCTACTGGGAACGTCTGGTGCTCGAGTTTACGAGGCTCAAATGTCTCCAGGACCAGGAATGCCGGTTGCATTCCCTCCTCTCGGACTCCGGGTGATAAGATCCCATGTTATTACCTCAGCAGCTTCTTATGGATCCATTACGTTATATCTCAGTTTCCTTTCCTCACCTCTCCTAGAAGGCTGGAATACCTGCACAGGCACAGCACTGGGAATGCTTTTGGAAGTGCCGTTTGCTTCCTGACTCACTCTCCAGCCTTTCTCAAAAGCAGAGTATCCAAGAGCCTTTCCATTTGCAGGATCCAGCACATTCAATTCCTTCCCCCATTTTCCCCTTTTAAGGATGAGAAAAACTCCTTTGTGTTTGCCTCTGCTGGGCTTTCCATGGTTCTTACTGAAGGGGAGGGAATCAGGAGCAGGGAACAACCACACCCATCCCACCATGGATGGCAACAAGTAAATCAAAGAATTGGATTTAAATCATCCTCTGGAAGCCAAAGAACCATAGACATTCCTTAAAGGAAGAGTCCCAGATGTTTAATGCTAAATAAGAGATCCAACCTCGGTCCCTGGAGGAGCAGTTACATCCTCTGGGAACTGTTTTGGAGTTCAGGGAGCAGAGCAGTTGGAATGGGAATGTTATGCTAATAACAGCAGGATCCACTTGGGGAATTCCTTACTCCTGCCCCGATTCTCTTTGACTAATTCCCATTATCAGTTCAAAAATCAGGTAAAACTGGAGTGGAATATTCAAGGTGTGGGAACTGCAAAATGTCCCTTCTGCCACTGTTTCCTTTGAAATTCCAAACTGAATTGTCCCACACAGGTTTTACTCCATAAAAATCCAGAACATTCTGCTCCTTCCAGCCAAGAAAATGTGAAGACACCGGAAGGAAACCTTGCTTTTACCAATTTCAAGCAGGTCTGTAAGGACCAGTGCAGACCAGATTCCCTGGCTGAGCGCTCCAGCTCCACCAACAGTGGCTGGATGGGAGAAAGACGCCTGAATTATCCCAGGACTTCTTCAGCCAAGAGATGGACTTAAAGGTGTGCAAACTGCTCCATGGATTTGTTGACAAACCTCACCCCTCCCCGTGCAGATTTATCCTTGGAAAAGCTCCTGACTCTGAGGCTGAGGGAAGTCCCCACCCAGCCCCCTCAAAGACAGCAAATGCTCTGGTCTTCCCAAAGCTTTCCCCAGGGTTACTTCCATCAGAAGTGGAGTTTTGCAAGATCCAGGTCTAAGTTTTGGAGCGGGCTCTGTGTACCAGGAAAAGGTCACTGAGGGGGAACAGGAAGTCTCTGGAAACAGCGGGAGGGTGTTTGAGCGCATTGAAGTCGTAACGAGGCACAAAATGTTCAGCCTGGTTTTTCACCACTGGCTGTACCCAGCTGCAGCTTCCTAAGATGAACAGTCCTGTCATCCCAGAATCCAGACGCAGGAGCACACCTGCTATCTCCAGGCTTTTTAAGTTCCTCCAGAAAATGGTGCAGGCAGTGAGGAACAGGCGCCCCAAGGAGGAGCAGCACTGAAATCAGCAGAGGGAGTTCCACAGAGAGAGCAGACACAGCCAGGAATGGGAGTGGGACCCACAGAGGGAGCAGACACAGCCAGGAACGGCAGCTGGGATACAGGGGCATGAGTTTGCCCTTCCAGAGTCCAAGGGAAGGGAATGCTTTGCAGGAATCAAGGCGTCCCTGGCCTGGGGACACAGGGAAGGTGAACCCAGCACAGCTACAAGGGATCAGCAGATGACACCAACCCCCTCAGCAGGACTGGAACATTCCCATTTTTTCCTGTTGAGTAGGAATTAACACGGAAAGGCCACCAAAGAGAAGCTCCAGGCACTGTCAGAGCTATGCCAAGAGCAACTAAAAGATGATGGGATTTGGGCCCAATGAGCTGTCATAGAATTATGAAATGGCTTGGAAAGGACCATGAAGCTCATCCCCTTCCACCCCCTGCCATGGGCAGGGACACCTTCCACTAGAACAGGTTGCTCCAAGCCCCATCCGACCTTCCAGGAATATCCTGCAGGCCATTCCAAGGGCAGGTGGCTCCACATGGAAGCAAAGAGCAGTTCCTCCCTTCAGAATTCACATGACAACTGTAGACACACCTTTGGGGAAAAAATTACATTTCTTTACAGCGCAGCAAAAGCTGATGGAAGATTCCCTGGAGGACTTTTACCCTCTGGAACCAAAGGAACAGCCAGAGAGCTTCACCTCTGAACAAGAGGCCAATCCCTCTAATGTGTTACCACCCTCACTCCAAGCAGGAAATCACCATGTCCATGGAAAGGGAACAATTTCAGAATTGCTTCAGAGAGAACATCCTTACAAAACTCCTCTCCCTCCTGCTGCTTCCATGCAAACTTCCATGGGAAAATTCCCTCTCTGCTGAGGCACATAAGATGACAGGCAAACTAGGAGTAGGATTGCATGTCTCCAGGTTAGGATTCCAGGCCCAGGAGGCTCAGCTGGACTATCCCAGCACCGCCAGGCACACCGGGGTGTCCCAGCGTGTGCTCCCGCCTGTGTGCGTCAGCAGCACGGAGCAGTTTCCGGGTGTAGCTATAAAACAGCCGGAGCTGGGAAGAGCCCTGCTCCAGGCTGAGACAGAGCACACACAGAACCACATTCCCCACCACGTCCTTCCCTTCTCCACTGAGCTCACACCACCTCAGGAGCCGCTGGCCCTGCCAAGGCACCGATCCTGCCCCACTCCCATCATCCCGCTCCAGCCCCTTGACCAGAAGGCAAACGGAAAAGCTTTTGGTAACTTCCAGCTGATCTTGGCTGGGAATAAGTGACTCAGAAAGGAAAAAATTCCCTGCCATCCCTTCACAACCAAAGGTCAGGCAAAGCTCACAGTGGGACCTGCAGAGAGGCTTTCCACGGCCTTATTCCAGGCTCCTGATTCCACCCTTGGGTTTGTTTGGGAAGGCGGATTTCAGGGCCATAAATACTGTCACACATCTGCTGAGGCACGCTGGGATGGAAAACCCATCTTGGGAAGTGGCTACAGGAGAGAGGAACCTCTGCCCCCGATGCTGCCCTGCTCTGGCGGCCTCTCTAGCGCCGTGCTCCAATGTCGAGCCTCGGGAATCTGCAAACTGAGCTGGAGATGGGAGACACTTGCCCTGCTCCGGAGGGAGTGAAGTCTTCCAAAGGCTCAGCTTATTTTCCCTTAAACACATCAGGGTTTTCCCGGGATCCTCACAGGACCACAGAAAGGTTGTGGTTTGAGGTTGGAAGGGACCTTGAAGACCATCTTGTTCCAGCATGGGCAGGGACACCTTCCACTAGACCAGGTAGCTCCAAGCCCTGTCCCACCTCACAGTAAAGAACTTCTTCCCAACATCCAATCCAATCCTGCTCTTTTTCAGTTTAAAGCCATTCCCCCTTGTCCTCTCTCTCCATGCCCACCTTTCCTCACTGTGCAGTGATCCCACTGCCCATTGTAGAGCCCTTTCACAGATATTGTTTCCCTCACAGCCTAGCCCTCTCCAAACTGCACCCGCTCGGAGAATTTGGCACCTGTGTGTGAAGGCCAAAACACACTGTCTGTAAGAGCAAGGACTGGGACACCCCAGGGAAGGGATCACATGTTCAGGCCATCATCCCACCATCCTCTCCTCCTGCACTAGGTCAGATGTTTGTGGAACCAGACCAAATTCTGGAAGATGCCAGAATTTCAGCTCTCAATAGGAAAAAGTTATCTACTGGAACAGAAATACAAGCAAGCCATGCCAGCATCTTCCCAGCCAAATTTCACTTACTGGAGAAGGCTTTAAGATGTTTCTTACACTCAGGCTCTGTCTGGGGGGTGGGAAGGAGAGATGTCCCCCCTCCTTCCCATCCCAGTTCCTCTGTTCCCATCAACATCAAGGCAATAAAAGGAATAAAACAACCCCAAACTACGAGTCCTTCTGAATGGAAGACCCTGAAGATTCGGAGCTCCCAAATAGCCCTGCATCTTCATTCAGCACTATTTCTATCCCAAATTTCACAGCTCAAGCCCCAGTGCTTCACTTACAGAAGATAAAACGGGGTTTATTTGCTTTAATATCCCCCCTGCTTTCTTCCTGAGCCCTAAAGGAGCTGGACAGTTTGAAGTCCAAATATAAAGTCACACACTGTAGTTTTCTGGACAAAATCATCCCTTTCCTGCACCTACAGCCACTGGAATGAACACAGTTTCCACTTTCTGAGATCCATAAGTCATCTGACTGTGGGCTGACTTAGGGATGCAAAGGCAAGAGGGATGTTTTCCCAAGGTAGATGCCCCAAAGGAACTTTTGGTGCCGGGTTTGGGGGTTCTTTTCTTTGTGAGGTGTCACAGGGTTTATTTCAATAAGGTGCTGTTGGATTTTTGATGCAATTTCAGTCACACCAAACCACCGGAGATCACTCTGCAGGTCACCCCTTAGTCTAGGCTTAAATCATCCCCGTTTTAAGCTTCTCATTCCACATGAGATGAAGAAATTCATTACCACATAGTCTGGATCAAAATGTGGCTCCTCAAAAGCACATCTCAGGTCCTTCCTCTGACCTGAATCAAAGCTTTCACAGAAATGAGAGCAAATGTGTTCCCACTACCAGGGCTTTGAGCTTCTCCATAAACTGGGAACGAGCCTTTCTTATTTTTAACACACAAATAACTAAAGGCACACGGAATTGCATGGAAACAATGGAAATATTTGTCACAGAAGTTCCCTAATCCTTTCCCCTCCAGTGCACCATGTGATCCACAGATGCAGGAATGGTGCATGGGCAAATGTGCACATCAAAAAGAGTGTGGATACAGAAAAATTCCACTATGATTCTATTATAATGCATTATCCTGTGTTACATGTGTATGTACACTCAGAGATACACACACTGTGCTTCTAGGAGTGCATCTACAAATGTATTTGCACCCAAGCACCTCTGTCCTGACAAGGACCCACTAAGGACAGGGTTTGCTCCTAATCAAACCTCAGGCGGGAGCAGTTCTTACAAACCCAAACTGTCTGCCCTAAAAAGTCTGTAAATAACCCCCCATTAACTTTTAATCCCACCTTCCCCAACATGCATTTTGTATTAAAATGCAAGTTATATAAGATTGAATCGAGGCTGCTTTTTAATATTACATTAAGGCTATTTACCATGTGCAGCACTAATCCCCCTTTGCAGGAGGAGCCTATTAGCAATTCCAAAAGCTCCTGTTGCCATAGCAATGGGCCAGCACTGGGAAATATTTATATAATGTCTAATGTTTGCACTGTGCAACAGCCATCTTCCCAACTGGACTTCCAGCTGATCCTGGGCCTCTTCCTTCCCTGTCCCACACAGGGCAAAGCCTAATTCTGAGAAACCTGGGAGTGTGCAGAGCTACCTGCACCCACTGCCCCTGCATTCCCTGCTCCTGCAGGGAACGAGGGCCAGGCATTTGGGCTGCACCTTGTGCTGATGGCAAACATCCAATGGGCAGTTTAGAGAATCATGGAGTATCCAGAGTGGGAAGGGACCCACAACGACCATCAACTCCAACTCCTGGCCCTGCACAGGATACCACAATAATTTCCACCCTGTCCCTGAGGGCATTGTTCAAATACTCCTGAAGCTCTGGCAGCCTTGGGGCTGTGCCCACTGCCCTGGGGAGTCTGGTCAGTGCCAACTACCCTCTGGAGGAAGAGCCTTTTCCTGAGATCCACCAAAACCTCCCCTCTCACAATTTCAGACCATTCCCTGGGGTCCTGTCACTGTCCCCACAGAGATCAGTGTCTCTTTATGTGCCACTCTGCTCCAAAATATGTAACAACAGTAACAGGGAACCTCCTGGTGGGTTGAATTCTACTGGAACTTCCCAGCTGGTGCATTTTTAGTGTGCAGGGAAGGGAACGGAGCTGGGAAGGGGCTGGAGCAGCAGGTGCAGCTGAGGGAACTGGGGGGGCTCAGCCTGGAGAAAAGGAGGCTCAGGGGGGGGCCTTCTGGCTCTGCAACTCCCTGACAGGAGGGAGGAGCCGCGGCAGGTTCTGCTCTCAGGGAACAAGGGACAGGAGGAGGGGAAGCAGCTTTCAGCCGCACCAGGGGGGTTTAAATCAGATATCAGGGGAAATTCCTCCACTGACAGGGTGGTCAGGCCCTGGCACAGCTGCCCAGGGCAGGGGTGGAGTCCGCATGCCTGGAGTTGTTCAAAACTCGTGTGGATGTGACACGTGGGGGAGAGGGTTCAGTGCTGGCACTGGCAGTGCTGGGAGAATGGCTGGACTCAATGACCTTGGAGCTATTTTCCAACCTTCCCGACTCTGTGACTCCACAATCCCAAGGCAGGTGCCCCCCACTTACTTTGATGTGCTCGTGTAGCTGGGCCTCATGCTGCCGGGAGAGTTGCTCGTGCTGCCGCTGGAACTCCGCGATCAGGATCTGCCTCTGGATCTGCTGCTTCTGCTTCAGCGCCAGCAGCTCCTGCTGCAGCTGCTGCTCCCGCAGCGTCGGCTCCGTCACCGGCATGGAAAACTGGTGGTCCAGGCGCAGGTCCATCGGCACTGACGTCGGGGCAACTTGCAAGGGCAGTGCTGTGGTCACATCAACTGCAACACAAGAGGAGAGGTGAGTGTGTGCCCCATTCCCACAGGGATCTAACGCCCACCCTGCGTCCAGGACCTTGGATTGAGCCAAGAGTAGCACCATTAAACTGGCAACAAAGCACCGTGGGAATTTAGGGATCAGGGAGTTTTCCTCCAGCCACCACCTCCTACAGACACATGTTTGCTAAAAGCAAAGGGTTTCAACGCATGGGTGACCCTTCCTGACACCACCTATGTCTCCAAAACACACTCCTCCCTTCCACTCACCCAGCATCACTTGAAAGAAGGAGGATTAAGGTTCATCTAAGACTTCACAGCGAGGATTCATCCTGACTGATGGTGGATGAGGGGATAGACCACAAGGCTCTCACTTCAAGAAACTTCAGCAGAAACCCCTGTGTGCTGTGTCATAAACCCCAGACAGGCTTGGGTTGGGAGGTACCTCAAACAGCACGCAGTCCAACCCCCTGCCGGGTGAAGGCAGGGACACCTTCCACGAGACCAGGTTGCTCCAACCTGGCCTTGGACACTTCCAGGGATGGGGCAGCCACAGCTTCTCTGGGAATTCCACCCCAGCCCCTCACCACCCTCACAGCCCACAATTCCCCAATATCCCATCTATCCCTACCCTCTGGCAGTGGGAAGCCATTTCCCCTTGTCCTGTCCCTCCATCCCTTGTCCCCAGTTCCTCTCCAGCTCTCCTGGAGCCCCTTTAGGCCCTGCAAGGGGCTCT
>JAWWES010000002.1:5609633-5623323 GCA_035583135.1 Lophotriccus pileatus
TCTCTTCTCCAGGTGAATCCCCCCAGCTCTCCCAGCCTGGCTCCAGAGCAGAGGGGCTCCAGCCCTGGGAGCATCTCTGGGGCCTTCTCTGGACTTGCTCCAACAGATCCATGGCCTTCCTGGAGGAATGAAGGGGCTTGTTGTAAAAAAGGGCAGCAACAGACACCTCTGAAGACACCACCTTTGTAGTAACGGAACTCAGCCTGCTTCTGTTTAAAAAAAATATTACTGTTATGCCATGAATGACTAAAAACTTTCAGAATTTCCCCCCAGATGACAGTCCTGCATTTCCCAGGATTCCTATTTGCCACATTTCCTGCTTCTCTCCCCGGGGCACTCCCTCAGTGACTCTGCTGAGGGCTCTGAATGAACAGCAGCTGCAGGAGAACAGCGGCTCATCCTTCAGAAACAGGGAGCCCCAACAACTGGAAAAGAAAGGCGGCGTTTTTTCATCACCTCTGTCAGGACATCAGTCCCATCGATCCCAGGGAGAGAGTTTTAACAGGGTTTTTCCCACATGCTACCACGGAGGAGGACTCCAGGAGCACAGTCAGTGTACCAGAGCTGAATGTTCCCTCTCTCCTAGCTCCCAGTTTGTGCCAGGCAGGAGGAGGAGACTTTCTTTCTTTGATGGAAACATTTTCTGCAAAAGGTCACATTACTGAAACTGTTGCTATTTTTTAACCCACAAGCTTTCCCTTCCACTTCCCTATTGTTTTCCTTCTTGTGGCCTTTTCCCTGCTCCCCCTCTCTCCCCCGCAGGGCCAGAGCTGGGAGTCCTTCCACGACTCACCGAACCACAGGGATTTTGGGGAGAGCACCTGGAGAGAGCCACTCAAAGTCACCTAAACAGCGTGTTTGATTTTTCTGGGGAGACCTGAGAGCCCCTTCCAGTGCCTAAAGAGGCTCCAAGAGAGCTGGAGACTGGAGAGGGATGTGAGACAAGGGATGGAGGGACAGGACAAGGGGGAATGGCTTTCCACTGCCAGAGGGCAGTGGGAAGTCCTTCTCCAGCTCTCCTGGAGCCCCTTCAGGCCCTGGAAGGGGCTCCAAGTTCTCCCTGGAGCCTTCTCTTCTCCAGGTGAACCCCCCCAGCTCTACCTAGCAGCTAAAACCAAATCCAGTGTCTAGCAGAAGGAACACCCTTTGTGCCTCAGGATCAGTTCCTCCTGCTTTACTCCCTCAACTGCTCCACGCTGGTCCTGAGAAAACTCAGCAAAACCCAATTCCCCATCCAAAGGGACTCATTCCCCTCAAAGCAGGTGCACAGGGGGCAGCTGCAGGGATGGTGACCACAATTCCCATTGAGAGTTTGGGCAGATCTGCGTCATTCCCGACATTTTACTGCGTTGGGCTCAGAACAAGCCCCTGTTTGCACTGCCGGGAGCTCAGCCCCAGAGCCCTCCCGCCACACTCCAACCCCCCTGCCCCACGGACACATCCCCAGGACAAAAAAAAGCCTGTGTTCTAAGGAACAGTTCATGGAAGACTCAAAAATTGCTTTTGTAGGTCCTGCCTTGGGAACACACTTAAACAATGGGATTCATGACGTGAGCAAAGGCACAAAGACCATATTCATGGAATGAGAAATGCCAACCCCATGAATTGGGAGACCAGATCATGATTATGAATAATAAACTATCTCATGGGCTCTCCCTGCCTTTTCCTTCCCTGTAGGAACAGAAGGAATTTCATGTTTTAATCTACTTTTTCTCCACCCTTGGCATACAAGGATTCTTCCCCCCCTTCCCTCCTCCCCCCATTATTTTGATTCCACAGTCACGTTACGATGGTTTTTATACCAAGTTAGAAATGCTCTGCTCGTGTTTCCCTCCCCAAATAAATAAAACATGGCCCTGCATCAAAGGCTGTACATTAATTAAGACCTAAAGCACTTCAGGCCCCATCGATTGAGATGGGAAATCTGACAGCTTGGCCATAACACACCAAGTGGAAAAATCCCAAATACAGTGAAATGGGAATAAACTGATCATCCCAAACCTGTCAGCGAGGTGCACATCCAACAAAAAGTGTTTAATCACAGAATCCTGGAATGGTTTGCATTAGAAGGACCTTAAAGCTCATCCCATCCCACCCCCTGCCATGGCAGGGACACCTTCCACTAGCCCAGGTTGCTCCAAGCCCCGTCCAAACACACCAAAATGTAACAAAAAAGTGAAACCAAAAATTGAGCATGAGCCAGACACAGGCTACTTCACCTGAACATTTAAATCCCAATCTTTTTACTTTGAGTCAAATTTAAAAAACATTTTTAAATTATTTAAAAATTATTTAAAATTTTTTAAAATATTCACAGAGTGGTTTCGGTTGGAAGGGACCTTAAGGACCATCTCACTCCAACGCCCCTGCCATAACCAGGGACACCCTCACTAAACCTCAACTTGGATTTTTTTAAATCAAAAATCTGTTGCCAAATTTTTTTTTTCCTCTTCTCTTTTTTTTTTTTATTTTTTTTTTTTTTTATTTTCTTAATTCCAATTTAAGCACCCCAGAAAACTGCCTCTCCCATTTAAAATCCAACACCACCTTCAAAGGAAAAGAGCAGGAAATGCTTTCCCTGAGCCCCTCCTCCCTCCGGCACAGAGCGAGTCCCACTGGACATGCACAGCTCCTTCCCAGCTCCTCTTTCCTCAGCAATTCCCTTGGGAACAGAGAGAGATCACACCAACCTCCCCAGATCTGCTGAAAAACCCTGGGGATGAGAGTCTGCTCAAGGCTGGAGGAGGAAACAGCCCCCACCCCGGCAGCTCCAAGAGGATGTAAAGGACACAAACACCAGGACATGCTCCCAAAATCCCAAGGAAAGAGCATTCCAGCTCCTACAGTAACTGTCCAGTGCCTGACACCTTCCCAAATCGCTGCCCACCACGGAGGGGACCCTCCCCTGCCAGGGTGTTCCACAATCCATGGATTCAGCTTCTCCCTCCTCTTCAGACTGAGGCTTTATTCCCAGCTAAGGAGTTCCCTTTCCAATCCCTGGTGTTCCAGCCGTGCCCTGGGGCCACACTCTGCCAACAGAGCCTTTGAGCACCAACCAACAACAAACCCAAAGCCAGAGCATGTGCTCAGTATCCCAAACTCCTGGATGTTTCACCAGAATCAGCCCCATCCCGCCCCACTGGACCACCCCAGCAGGATGCTGAGGAACATCCATAGATCTCCCCCTCCAAGGATTATTTTTAGCTCCTTCATCCCTGGGGAAAAGCAAAAAACTCCTGTGTTTGTTCCCTGACTTTATTCCTGAGGGCTGTCCTTGGAGCCAGCAACAGCTTGGGGTTTTTAAAAAATTCCCTATATTTTGAAAAACCTTTAAATAGCAAGTTTCTGCCAGCAGGAGTGACTGTGGCATGTTGGGAGCACGGAATTCAAAGTAATGGAACACTGTTCCTATAACCCATCACCATTCCATTTTCCTTGGAATCAGCCTGGAAGGGGAGGCAAGTAGCTCCTTCTTGCTCCGAGCACAGCCAAGGGAGCAGCTGAGGTGGTTTATTCCGGAAGAAGGATTTGTGCCACTGGAGTGGCACTAAGTTTTTGGGAATGAACCCAATCCCCCCAGCAGTGGGAGGCACTGCCATCCAGAACGGCGGCCGGGCAACCCTGGGATCCTTTTCCGGAGGGGCTCCCACTTCCCAAAATGCCAAAACTCCCCGAAACATCGAGAGACAGTGAGATCAGAGCTACAAATAGCACTGAGCTACTGCAGGATCTGACTGCAGTGCCAGGAGAAAAGCAGGGATTTTGTGTGGAAAGTGGAATGAAGCCGCCGAGTTGGTTTTATCCACGGGGTGGGGGATGCCCCAAATATAAGGAGAAATGAATAGGGGAGAGGGAAAATCCCACATTCCCATCGGTATTCAGCTCATTCCCTAGGCAGGACTGGAGTAGGGGAGCCCCCAGACTGGTCCAGGACCAGGTGGTGGGAGCAGCCCCCAGGACAGCAACATTCCCTGTGGCACATCTCGAGCATCCCGTGGGCCAGGATGAAGGCACAGCCCTGCCATGCTCCTCCCTGGATCTGTGCCAGGGCAAACCGAGGGACCAGCCCAGAATCAGGGAACGCTTTGGGTTGGAAGGGACCTTACAGATCATCCAGGTCTGGGTGGGACAGCAGGGACGAACAGTTCCTCTGCTCTACTGTATCCTTATCTTTACGATCCCATTTTCCAGGATCAGATCCCAGACAAGGTGTTTGGGGCTGGATTTACTCAGCAAGTTTACGCATCACAGCCCAGTTAATCCAAAGGACAATAAGCTGGAGAAGTTGGGAGCACGATTTGTCCCCGGAGGTGATTCCTCACTCTGGGGCCAGACCGCTGGTCCGTAAGGAAAACCAGGCTGCAGCAGCACCGGAGCCATCCCACAGGGGCAGGTCAGTCCCTGGGAATTCTTGGATAGCATGGGTAACCTCAAAGGTAGCCTGGATCCTTTGTGGGAGCACAAACAGCAGCTGAGGTTTCCTACGAGCTCCACACATGCTGCACTTCAGCAAGGGCTGGAGTCATTCCCCGCTCCCGGAATATTTCCTGCCCCATGAATGGGAACCAAAATGAATCATCCCCTCAGCCATGGAAACACGTCGTGAGGCGCCGCTCCGGAGGCAACAGATGGAGCTGGAAATGTCACTCACTCATTCATCACCAAGAAACTTTTTGCTGATTACTACCCAGACCTGAAGACATAATAAGATTCTGGATTTCTAAATCTGGCTTTTTTTTGAGCCTAATTCGTTCCCTGAAAAGATCTCATTAGCATGTATTAGAAACCTGCACACTGATCTTATTCCTGGTGATAAGAAAGCCAAAACTTGAAGGGCAGAACTGTCTCCATCTTAAGATTGAAAGCATTAAAAAATATCTCTTCACCTGAAGAAAAAGAAAACCCACCAAACTACCTCTGCAGCAGACAACAACAACCTTTTCCGCTGTTTTCACGGGATCCCAGAACAGTTTGGGTTGGAAGGGATCTCATATCCTTTTCTCTCAGAGCAGGACATCAGAGTTTGGATAAACTTTCATGGATGAATATCTGGGTCTTCCCTTCATAAGAACAGGAAGAGTTCAAGGGCAGGAACAAACCCTGATGGCATAGATGGCTCCAACAGAGATGTCTCCAAGAGATGAGCTTGTGCAGGATAAGGGAAGCTCCAAAGGGAGACACTCCAGTTCCACCACCTCCTTTTCAACCATTATCCTGCTCTGTCTCCTTGTTTTCATCAGTGACATCTCTAACAAATGAGTGTCTTGGATGATGCCAGAGCTTTTACTGAAATTAAAGATAATAGAATCAAAAGAGTCAAAAGAGTTGGTTTGGACTGTTTCTTACTTCAGACTTCACCCAGCTGAGGGAAGCTTTTGCTTCCATGGTGTCCTTGCTTGCTGGACATGGGCATCCCAAACCCACAGGTTCCCATGGAAAAAAAGCATCTAAATAAACAATAAACAGCAGAAAACCACAAAAATAAATGTGTATCTCTTCTTAAAAGGCTCAAGGGGCCCAGAGAAGCTGTGGCTGCCCCATCCCTGGAAGTGTCCAAGGCCAGGTTGGAGCAACCTGGGCTACCGGAAGGTGTCCCTGCCATGGAACTGGTTGAGCTTTAAGGTCCTTTCCAACCCAAACCAACTTGGGATTCCTGGGAATGTAATTTCACCTGTCTCCTTGTTTCAAGCCTTATCCAGCAATTGATCCTCTTTGATCCATCGGTCCACGGAACTTCTCACCTTGCCAGATCCCTAAGGAGAAAGGGGCAGGCTGAAGGAAGCTCAGCTGCACTTTTGAAGAGTCAAACGCACGTGGATTTCCCACAGGCTTCGCTCTCATCTCACTTGGAGCTTCCTCCAAGGGAAAGTGATGCTTTAGAGGAGAGAATTAAACATGGGGGAGATGCAGCAGGAGCCAGAAAGCCTCATCCTGAGATTATACATGGAAAACTCCCCATGAGGAAAAGGAAATCCACCTGGCTAGACAGGCAAGGGGGAGTTTGAGGGACTTTCCTACTGGTCCTCTGGAGCCTCCAAAGGGGTGACCTCTCCCTCAGGAAGAAGAAAAGCCACTGCAGGAGCGTCAGGAGTTAAACAGTGCAATTCCAGGAGCCATCACATCTCCTGCTCGCTCAGATGCTCTGAGGAAGGATTGTTTTCCCATTATAGCTCCTGTCAGAGCCAAGCGGTGCCGCTCCTGTAGCCAGAGGGATCCAGGGGCAGAGTGGGCAGGATGATGTGATGGGAGCTGAAGGGCAGGTGGGGATGGTGCCAGCTGGGAAACAGCCAGTTTGAGAGAGTGGGGGAGAAGAGCAGGGAAGAGCTGTCGGCTTCCCAAAGCCATGGAGAAGGAATGGGAGAGTAAAGGCACCTCTCTGCTGCTGGGAAGGAATGCCAAGACCCAGTCCTTGCCCTCCTGCTTGGGAGAGAAGGGGACCGTTATCATTAAGATTAGGAGCACAAGGTTGCTGGAGGTCTGGGCACCATGAGGCAAAGTGGAGACGGATGGAACACACTCTGGGATTGGCAGCTGCTGATCCTGTGGGAATGGCAGCTTTAACAAACAGCTCAAGACCTAATGGACCAATGTATTTAGGAAATAGGCCATAGTACCTTAATTCCTTAAGATCACAGGATCCCAGAATGGGTTGGGTTGGAAGGAACAGGACAAGGGGGAATGGCTTCCCACTGCCAGAGGACAGGGATAGATGGGATATCAGGAACTAATTCCTCCCTGGGAGGGTGGAGAGGCCCTGGCACAGGTTGCCCAGAGAAGCTGTGGCTGCCCCTGGATCCCTGGAAGTGTCCAAGGCCAGGTTGGACAGGGCTTGGAGCAACCTGGGACAGTGGAATGTGTCCCTGTCCACGGCAGTGGGGGAATGGGATGATCCTTAAGGTCCCTCCCATCCCAAACCATTCCAGAATTCCACAATTCTATGACTACTGTTTTCCAACCCCTTTTAAACCTTTCCCTCTTAAGGATAAAACAGTACAGCAATAAACCCACCCCTCTCTGAATGAACACATTCTTTTAGAAGACCAACTTCATGTTGTTCCTACCAGCTTTTAGACTGAAACTTCTAATTCCTTTCCTTAAAGGCTGTAGGTTGGGGGCTCACCCCCTGTGGCTGTTGAGCATCTTCCCAAGCTCACTGCTGAGCAGGATTTCAGTGGCAATTAAAAGGTCCCTGACATCGAGAACAGCATTTAAATTTAGCAAAACACTGTTCACAAAAGGATAATCAAGCACTGAAAATCATCATCTCCCACCAAGTCCAAGGAAGACCAATGACCATGGCACTCCGGTGCCCCTCCAGGGTTCCGGAGAGAAAATGGAAAAGGACAGCGTCCCCTTTTCTAAACAAGCGGAGGAATGGGGGTGAACACCCACATAAGCTCCCACTTCCCATCTTATTCTCCTCATCAAACTTCTCTGTGACACTCACAACTCTCAAAGCCCTTGGAAGCACCCAGAGAAAAGCAGGAAGTTGGAGTGCACCCTGATCCTTCCCCAAAAAGAAACAGGATGAGGAGAGAAGCCCAAAGGTGAGAGACATAAAATATCTATATAAGGCTGGAGATCCTGTATGGGCCTAAAATAACCATGACTCACTTTTCAGAGCACTTGAAGAAGAGAAAAGACTTGGGAAAGAAGCTGAAGAGGGTTCAGGGATTCAGCCAATTGAGGACAAAGTGGACAAAAGGCTTTCAGAAAGTTGGAAGAAAGAGATAAAAAGGACATCCAGGCGACTGAGGAACAGCCACAGGGGGTGAGCTGAGGAGGAAGGCTTTTAAAAGCAAGTTTAAGAAGGTTAAATTGGATTCAGCGTTATCTGGAGACAAACAGAGATGGAAAGGGCTCATCCACTGCCTCCCTGAAACGTTGCACACGCTCGTCACTGTCAAGGATGGAAATGGCACGTTCCGTTCCTGCATTCATGTCAACATTCCTGGGTAAAACACTGCTCAAGGAGGTATCCAAACACACAGATGACCCCTACCAAAACCCCCTTTAGCCAGGACTCCTCTTGTACACCAATACACAGTTAATCCTTTCTCCATCAAGCAAATCACGCTTTACATTACCTGTATTTTTAGGCCACTTTCATGAAGCCCTGTGGGACCTTCAGAGGTCTTTTCCAGCCTTAATGATTCCATGAGTCTGTTCTGTGTAAGGATGGATCCACGAGGGACTATTAACAAAACCCACTGTCTGCACATCGAGAGAGCAGCACGTTATTTAGAAAGGAAGCCGCTGGGCCATTCTTTCAGAGGAAAATGATACAAACAGCCCAAACCAGCACTGTTTGCCACAGATTGAGGTGTTCAGATCAACAGAGGCAGTTTTAGAGCACAACTTAATTCACAGATAGAACAGAACTAGATAAACCCAACCAAACAAAGCTCCAAGGGGGAAGAAACACGGGGCTGAAACGTTACAGTCAGTTTGCTCACCAGTGTGTGTTCAGAAGACGCAAAATTCCTTCCTGACCTCACCCCAACTTTGACTCCCCTGTACGATCATCACTCTGTCAGAAATGCCATCTCGGTATTTTTAGGTGACAGTACATTTGTTTGTACTGTACATTTCTGGGGAGAAAACTTGTGATATTTTGTAGGTCACTCGGTTTTACCATCTGCCTTGATTTGTGCTTAAGCAAAGTGTTGTTTCTGAAATCCCCGGTGTTGTACACAAATTTGAGGATGCCGTAACCAGCAGCAGCTTGGGTTTGTGCCATCCCAATGGAAACGCTCCTGGATAAGGGAAAAAGGCATCACTGGAAGCTTGGGGACAGTCAGTGCACATGGGTGCACCCTGGGAGGTGTCTGTGCACCACCACCACTTCCTGAGGCAGGGAGTGACCCGCATGAACCGCTGCCAGAGCCATCCCTGGAGAGCCTCACAGAATCATGGAATGCTTTGGGTTGCAAGGGATGTTAAAGACCATCCACTCTCACCCTCTGCCATGGACAGGGACACATTCTACTAGCCCAGGGATCCAGGGGCAGCCACAGCTTCTCCATGAAACCTGTGCCAGGGCCTCCCCACCCTCACAGCCAACAATTCCTTCCCAATATGTTGTCTAACCCTGTCCTCTGGCACTGGGAAGCCATTCCCCCTTGTCCTGTCCCTCCATGCCCCTGTCTAAAGTCCCTCTCCAGCCTTCCTGTAGGTAAATAGTTTGTCAATCCCCCAGAATGACTTCAAAAAATATGTAAAAAAATGTAAAGCTTATTAGTAACCTAACCCCAGGGTGGGAGAGGTCCTTCACTGCAAAGCTTCTCCTCTCCTTGCCAGCCCCTCTCACATGCCTCAAGAGGCTTTACCAGCCACCCTGACAGCAACAAAACAAAGCACAGCGACAACTCGCTGATCCTTGGGAAGGAAAACACAAAATTATTCAGTAAGGTCTTGGAATTTTCTAGCGGATTTGTCCTTGTTTTGACCATAATCTCACAAGTGATGCCAGCAGCAAACCCATCTGGCGCGTGTAAGACGAAATATCTGCTGCTCGGGAAGATCAATGTCTCAAAATTAGCATTTGCGTTAAGATCTGGTTTTGCAACGGCTTAAAGGACAAACGAGTTCAGCTGCACTTCAAACAGTGCAGAACTTCCAACTGTTCCACCCAGGATGTTGAAAGCTGTTTGTAGCTGAAGGAGAAAGGGAAGGGACTGAAAACCAGGAGTGACGCTCTTCATGGAATCAGGGAATGGTTTGGGTTGGAAGGACCTTAAAGATCAAAGTCCCACCCCCTGCCATGGGCAGGGACACCTTCCACTAGACCCGGGTGCTCCAAGCCCCGTCCAGTCCCACAGGCCACACAGGTCCTATGGGCCTCATAGGCCCTAGAGGCTCCACTGACCCCACAGGCATCACAAGCCCTATAGGACCAACAGGCCCCACAGGCATCACAGCCTTAGTGCAGCTCCCAGCTGTTGGAATTTTCTTTAATAATCCACTTTATGGGACACAAACAGCTCCCTGAGCAGAGCTCCTGACCTGAGGAGGACAGAGAAGGTGACATTAGTGACACTTCAGCTCAACAGGGCAGAACCTCCACCACAACCACACTGGCCTCAATGGCATTGAATCCATCAAGAAGGTGCCGCTTTTAAGCCGGGTTTAAGCTCCTAATTCTGTGCTGAAGTCAGAAGCACCCTCAATACCAGCAGGCAGCTCTCTCCGCCCAGGGATGCACAGCTCAGTGTTTTGAGGTTTAAGCAGTGTTTAGGTATAAGCCAGCAGTTAATATTCAATTCCAAGGTGTAAATAACACCCTGCATTACGTAACAGCTCCTCAGAAGCTGAAATCTTCATCCCATGCACAAACTTAACCTCATGGGATAAGGAGTAAAAGCGCATTTTAAACTACATAACACTTAATATCCAACATGCTCCAGGCCTGTCTGAAAACCCCCATTAAAGTGCTTTAAAAGGACTGGAATCTGTCTCAATATTCTGGAGATTTTTACATCATGTGTAATTCTTACTCATCTGTCACCTCATGCACCTCATTTAAAAGTGATTTATCTCTTGTACAACAGAATTATGTGTAGTTCCTGCACCAGCATCCTGACCAGCAGCAGTAACTTTGTTAGCACCTGCAGCCAAATCTCTACACTGCAGCCCAAATTATTTGAAAATAATAATAATGATAAAGAAATAATAACATTAAATGTTTGGGGTTTTTTTTAAAAGCAACAAGGAAAGTGCACATTACTAAGCCTGGGAGAAAAGTACAAAAAGCTTCTGTTTGGCAAAAGTCTATGAATATTTGAGGATGTAAGTATTTACAAGCTTCAGAAATTTGTTGGGGTTCAAGGATGTACAAGTTGCCAAGGAAATGCATTTCCCGCTTCTCTACTGCAACAAGCCTTTTCCAACCCAGCAAAGAGCAGCAGAACTCCAAAACTCCCTCCCTATGCCAAAGAACACAATTTCTGCTGAAATTGGGCTCTTCTAAAGAGAAAACAGAGCTTATCCAACAAATGCTGGGGGGGGGGGAGGGTTGGAATAAAAGTATAGCACGTTTTGGACCTGGAAGTGTATAACTGGTATCTGTGAGGGAATGCTTGGAAAGGTTAGGGTGGGGGAGTGTCTTTAATGAAGTTCTCCTGAAATCCCCCCCCTTCAGATTAGGGCAGAGGAGCAGCTTCATCTGCCTGGGCCTCCCTGAAATAAAGGGCAGGGTTAGATGGGATACTGGGAAGAAATCCTTCCCTATGAGGATGCACAGGTTGCCCAGAAAAGCTGTGGCTGTCCCATCCCTGGAATATCCAAGGCCGGGTTGGACAGGGCTTGGAGCAAGCTGGTCTAGTGGAGGGCATGGCAGGGGGTGGAGCTGGATGGGCTTTAAGTCCCTACTCACCCAAACCAACCCGGAACTCCACGATTCTTTGAGTGGCACTTGGGATGGATCAGGCGGAATGGTGCTCCAAGGTGACTCCCGGCACACGGAGGCTGAAGGCTCTGATGAACACTTTGAATGGAAAGCAATAGAGCTGAGACAGCTCCAGGGCACCAGAGTGGAAGAGGTGGCAATGCCACCCTCATGCCCAGCCCTGGCACATGAACCAGCAAAGGGAAACTGAGCTCCCAGTTGAATAAGGGAACCAAAGCATATCCTGAGCAGGAAAGGACCCACAAAGATCATCCAGTCCAACCCCTGGCCCTGCACAGACACCCCAAAAATCCTACCACATGCTTGAGAGCATAGTCCAAGCCCTCCCTTTGCTGCTCCCTTGTCCCCCTGGGAGCAGCAAGTCTGCAGAAGCAGGAGATGGCAGATCTGAGGAAGTCCATGATCTCCCTGCTGTTGATCAGTCCAGGAGGACATTCCACAGCTTCTCTGCCATAAATACCCCCTGATGTTCTTTTTCATCCTGACTGGTGGGTCCCCACCACTGAGGCTTCAGGAGAGGACAATTCAAGCAGAGTGCAGTAATCCACATGTTCCCAAACAGATAAACTGCCAGTTTTCCTGGTGGTTCCCCAAATTTCCCTGTTCCACTGACCGAGGTGAAAGGACTGGTTACAGACACCGTGCATGTTTGGTTGCACATAAGACCAGATGAAGTTTCTTGGCTGCTTATTCAGGACACCTGATCCTTATGTCAACACAGCCAGGATCTCTCGTGCTCTGTTATTCCCAGCTCTTATCAGCATCAGGACACAGCCATATCGTGTATCGAGCTGGCTGGAAAGCAAAAGCCTGGACAGAAGTTCAACCTTGCCCTGTGCTGCCACTCGAGAAGGGAGACTCTAGAATTTCATTCTTTGCAATTTTAAGGATTATTTCATGCCAGTGTAGGGTCACCATGGTCCCCAAGGTGCCAAAAGGGATATTTTACCTGTTTACTTATTCTTAGTACCATTAGGAAAGACTGAGCTTGGCCAGGAGCCACACAAATTGAGCCACTCCAAGGGTTCTGCCCATCACCAGGAGTTTTGGGGCATCACCTCTGAAGGTCAGTGACCTGATAACCAGTGGCCACTTGGAGCTCCACCCATCCAAAGTGGCATGTTGTGGTGGATCAGAGCAGCCACAGCCATGCTCTTCCCATTAATCCAAGCAGCTCCTGGGTTTTCCCCAGACATCTGAGATATCCTTCCAAGTGTTTATGGGCTAAAGCCAGAGCATTTCCCTTCCAGAGGGACCACTGGAACTCCCTCCCATGGACTCTTGCCCCCCACACTTGGTGGCTCATCCAGAGAGAGGATGGTGAGGGAGCAGCAGCATCTGGGACATGAGAAGGAAAGGAACCACTTTTGGGGCTCTGCCACTCCAGTGACTTGGGGGAAGGTCAAAAAGCATCTTTGCCTCGTCCATTTCACACAGGACAGATGATCCTCCAGATTCTCCAGCTTCCCCCAGGATATGTCTGCCCCAGCCCTGACTCAGTCCTCTTCCTCCAGCTTTTCCTTCTGCCTTCTCCAGTGTTATCCTTTCCCACGAGCTTTAAACTCCTGAGTCTTTATAGATTTCCTCACAGGCACAGCCAGGGATGGAGGACAGGGATCTGGATTTTGTTTAGTTCAAGCCATGCTAAATCCCTGGAACAGGGATTATACAAGCATAATACCAATATATACACATATATATACACATGCATCATACCTATAAGTACACACAAATCCCTGGGATGGGGATTTACATGTAACATGAAAGGAATTTTATTTTTTTCTATCAATAAAAACGGGGGGGGGGGGTGTGTGTGTTTTTCTTTGATAATGTTCCACTTGTAGCTTGCCAGCAAAACCTGCGGTCGAAGGTTGGATTTGATGGTCTTGGAATTCTTTTCCAACCTTAATGATTCTGTGCTTGCCACCAGCAAAAGCTCTTCGGACCCTCTAAATTATCAAAGGCAGGAAAGGGAGACAAGGAGCCATTTCCTCTGGAACATCTGAGCTGGCTTTAAAACCCAAACCATGATGTGTGAGGGTAAATGTCCGCTCCCCACACACACAATTCCACTGGAATGGTAACCAGGGACAGGGCTGGGTGCTTCTCCCAAGATCCTGCTTGGGAATGTCCCAGGGCTCTCACTGCACAGTCATTAAGCTGAAGCAGGGGAGGGGGGACACCTTCCACTAGCCCAGGTCGCTCCAAGCCCCATCCAACCTGGCCTTGGACACTTCCAGGGATCCAGGGGCAACCACAGCTTCTCTGGGCAACCTCTGCCAG